>CM057846.1:14669328-14680196 GCA_030068395.1 Apalone spinifera
AAAACAATGAATAGTCTAGTAGCACCTTAAAAACTAACAAAATATGTAGATGGTATCACTAAGTTTGATGAGGCTGAATGCTATGCCGCAGAAGCTCTGGAGATGATATACAGGGTGGCTACATCTAGACTGGCATGATTTTCCGCAAATGCTTTTAACGGAAAAGTTTTTCCGTTAAAAGTATTTGCGGAAAAGAGCATCTAGATTGGCACGGATGCTTTTGCGCAAAAACACTTTTTGCGGAAAAGCGTCCGTGCCAGTCTAGACGCACTTTTGCGCAAGAAAGCCCCGATCGCCATTTTAGCCATTGGGGCTTTTTTGCGCAAAACAAATCTCAGCTGTCTACACTGGCCCTTTTGCGCAAAAGTTTTGCCCAAGGGACTTTTGCCCGAACGGGGAGCAGCATAGTATTTCTGCAAAAAGCACTGATTTCATACAGTAGGAAGTCAGTGCTTTTGCGGAAATTCAAGCGGCCAGTGTAGACAGCTGGCAAGTTTTTGCGCAAAAGCAGCTGATTTTGCGGAAAAAACTTGCCAGTCTAGACACAGCAGGTGTGAAAACTTGGCAATATAATTAAACACCAATTGTAGTAATTCTATGGTTTAAATATAAATATGTAAACAATGTATTACTTTTATACTTTATTGAGCTCATTGTATTTGTTACGCTCATAAACAATTGCATAATGCCATCCAATATCCCTTAACTGCATCAAAATGTCTATACCTATGAATCATCAATAATGATGATTCTTAGCCTCCATAAACAAACTCTTAAATATTGGTGCCCTGTATATTCAAGTATTTTCAGAATAGAACCATTTAGTCAGACCTGGGAAAAGAAAATTCAAAGACCAGAAGGCTGGAAATTCTGGGAAAAAAATCCATTTCTTTCATGTAGAATAACAATGCATAAGAGACAAGCAAAGATCCTTAAATGACTGGCATCTAAGCGAAGATGTTAAGAATCAGAAGCCCAAAGCAAAGCCAAGATCCCAGCAAGATGCAAAAGAGAGGATTTCATGTTAATTTTTGACCTTTTTCAACCCACTTCAGTGAATCTCATCTTATAGACTGTGAAAGTGGTTTTAGAATGTAGAACACATACAGAGTATTCATAAATATAACTAGCCTTTGAGAAGCAATGGACCCTCAAGGAATTCTAATACATCTTTTCTGTTATCTTTTAAAATGATGGGCATCCACGGTGAGATGGAAACTGCTCATAGTGTATACAACTCTAAAGGTTATAGACAGCCATTGACCTATTTGCACAACTCCCAGTGCACCAGGATGGCCTATGATATAGGTCTCATTTACATTAAAAGCATCCTATGATGGTGGTGAGGCCTTTTCCAGCTCCAGTGGGTTATTACCCTCATAGGGAAAGATGGTGAATAGTGGAAGGCTTTCTTACCCCAGCGCTGTTATAGTTTCTTAGAGGAGGAGACACTTTGATGGGCCTCTGATATGTCCTCTCTGACAGCTTAACTTTGGAATGTAGGACTCCTCTAAAAATATTCCCCAGTTTATCAGCCATATCTCCAGCTGCAAGCACTTCAGAGGATAGAGCTAAAATTTAGAGAGCTTCATAAATTGGAGACTTGAGCTATGGACAACAAAAAGAAATTCAACAAAGAGAAATATAAGGTGCTACACTTGGGAAGAAAAATGCACAACTACAGAATGGGGGATAACTGACTTGGCAGCTGCACTGCTGAGAAGGAGCTGGGAGTTGTGGTGGACCACAACCTCCGCATAAGTCAACAATATGATGCTATTGCAAAACAAACAAACAAACAAAAAACAACACCCCCCCCAAAAAAAAGAATCCAGAGATGAATGACAAAGATGATCAAAGGGATGGAACACAATCCATATGAGCAAAGGCTGAAGGAAGTAGGTATGCTTAGTTTGGCAAAGAGGAGATTAAGTGAGGCCATGATTGTCGTCTTCAAATACTTCAAAGGCTGCCATAAAAAAGATGGAGACAAAATTCTTAAGCAAAAATCACTATCCCAAGGGGAAAACAGTAACTTTAAACTGTGAATTTTGGAAAATGTGTTCATTAGTTGACATTTGCAGAACACAAGTCTGCTTTCGCAATGATATTTTTGGAATTGTGTCCATTTTGCATATTGATACTGTGGCCCTGTCTTGGGCTTTGATAGGAGCACTAGCTCTGAAATAATGCCCCAGCAGCAATACTTCTTCCGCATGATGTTGTAATATGAATGATAAGTGCATATTGGTCTCAAGAGAACATGCTACAACCTTGAATGAATTTGGGATGCCACAACTATGTCCTGAAATCAGAAGAAAATGGGAAATTTATATTAAACAAAATATATGGTAATATGGTATATAAATGCATGTCTTCATGTATACCTCTCAATATACCTTTGACAGGAGGAGCCAGTGGCATCACCTATATTTAAGATTGTCTGACACGTCCCTGTTTTTGTTTGTTTATAACTCTGACAGTTCTTTATCATTTGGGCTGAAGTTTACCAGGCTCAGTGACTGTCTCTGAGTTTCTTTGTTTTGGAAGGTTTCAGCAAAAAAATGTTCAACCACTTTTGAGAACAAGATTGGGGGAAATGGCATTGCTGTATTCATGTTACAAAATATATTTCAGCCATTTTGCTGAGATGCTCTAGTGCCTCCATGCTGAACAGCAAGGACTTGGAATTTAGCTAGGAGGTGGCTTTTGGAGCATGGATGTGCCTTTTGTTGTTCCTGAGAAAACTGCCTACATTTGGCCAAGTTATAAGCCTTTGAAAAAATTTCAATTCACACATGATTTAGGAGTTAGGGAGCTAAACGTTCCTGTCTGACTGACTGAACATATTCTATCGCCGTGCTGCAGCAGTGAAACAGGCCTTCCCCTGCAGTTGCTATTTGTAGCTGGGAATCGGAATTCAGAGCAGGAGACTATCTGTCCTGGACTTTCTACAGCTCTTTCCTCCCTGAACTATACTGTAGAGATGAGTACAGCTTGACTCAGTTGCAGAATGGCAGGACCCAGACCTAGAGGGAGGGCTGAAGGAAAAGTTGGGACAAGGAGACTTGTAACTGAGATTGGGACCAGGAGCTGGCAGCATGGGATGAGGAAAGGGGGCTGGGACCAGTTGGGCAAAGAAATGGAGGTTGGACAGAAGACGTGGGTGTTGAGCTCATGGAATGAACCTCAGTTGTTGCAGAAGTTGGAAGGTATGAACCTGTATGTACCTGTTGAGGGTACTGGGACAGACAGGCCTAGACATGACCACATCTAATGGCTTATCCCCTCTACTGAGGGTGGAGAAACCACCACTGAGGCCACAATTGTGGGGTTGAGTGTGTGCAGGGAGAGAATGAGAGAAAACAGGGATGGGCAAGAAGGTCATAGGACCAAAATGTGAGATTGATAGGAGGACATGGAGCAGAGAATCCCAAGCAATGGCCACTGCTCCTCAAAGGAGTCCAAGGAGCCAGTGGACAGAGCCCAGAGGAACTCTGCCCAAACACACGGATTACGTCTACACTGCGAAGATATGCAAATGAGGCACGGCGATGAATATTGATGCATCTCATTTCCATACCTAGTGAGCCACCATTTTTGCAAAAGGGGCTTTTGCGCAAGAAGGAGCTGTCTACACTGCTCCTTCTTGCGCAAAAACACCCTCTTGCGCAGGAGCCATTCTGCCACTTATTTTCAGGAAGAATGGCTCCTGCGCAAGAGGGGGTTTTTGCGCAAGAAGGAGCAGTGTAGACAGCTCATTCTTGCACAAAAGCCTCTTCCACAAAAATGGCGGCTCATTAGGTATGCAAATGAGATGCGGCAATATTCATCCCCATACCTCATTTGCATATCTTCTTGCACAACAATGCTCAGTATAGATGTAGCCATGAAGTGGCAAGAATCTAGAATTGGAGCATGTGTACTGTTTGCAGGACTGGGGCAGGAAGGTCTAGTCCTGCCCCCAAACTAAAAGTCTTCTCCCTGAACTAATGGGGAGGGGGGAGAGGAGTAACCTCTAGATCCAGGCCTCATTTGAATAATTGGGGCAACAAAGGAGAAAATAGGGACAGAAGTGAAGTTAAAGGTTAAAAATCAGGGAACTAGGGGTCATCAAGTGGGGATTTCTAGATGGCCTCCTCTTCTCCTGAAAGGCATCTAAGGAGCAGTGGACACCACCCACTCTGCTTTCATGCATGAAGTGAAAGGGGAGTGGGACTGAAACCTGGGTAGTGAATGAGGCAGGGGACTGCAGGAAGATAAAGAGTGGTTTCACAGCTAAAGGTAGCTGTTGTAGAGAATTGGGTTCTACCCCTACCCCTGCAATGCTGAGAATGATCCTTAAAATCAAACTTTTCACGGGTGGCCATTGGCCACTATTTGGCTATGTCTACATTGGCGGGTTCTTGCACAAGAACATCTTGCACAAGGGTTCTTGTGCAAGAACTCTTGCGCAAGAACATGCCCACACTGCCATGTGCTTTTGTCCAAGAGCATCCATGGCAGTGTGGATGCTCTCTTGCACAAGAAAGTTCTGATAGCCATTTTAGCCATAGGGCTTTCTTATGCAAGAAACCCCTGCCCCATGTCCACACTGCCCTCTTGCACAAGAGCTTTTGCGCAAGAGGGCTTAAACTTGTGACAAAAGAGCTTAGCTCTTGCGCAAGAAGCTCTGTCTTCCGACGCCCTACTGTAAATCTTCTTGCGGAGGAGTGGGTGGGCACTGTGGACGCTCTGCAGGTTCTTGCACAAGAATGGCCATGCAAGAACCTGCCATGCAAGAACCCAACAGTGTAGACATAACCTTTGTGTGCTCCTCATTTTCTTGGTGTCCAGTTTGAGACCTTGGGGTTTAAATTGCATAAATACTGAACACTCACTGCTTCAAAAGAAGTCAACAAGAGCTGTGCTTTTGACATAAGGAGCAGCGTGTAATGCTAAATATTGTGAAGAATCAGGCCTTCACCCTCTTGGTCTAGGCACCAAAAATTAATGGACATAGTTGACTTTAATCTCTCTGAGCCTAAATTCTCCATCTATATAATGGAGATAATAATAGCCCCTTACCTCGCGGACTCTGGGCAGGGAGAGGGCAAGGACTGCTTCTTGTTCTGTATTTGTGTAACGCCTAGCACAATGGGGCCTTCATTCATGGCTGCTCCTATATGACTATTACAATAATAATAATGGGGGTTATGGAAATTAATCCATTAAGGTTTGTAAAAAAAATTTCCTATGCTATAGTGACAAGTGCCATAGAAAAATACAGCTGAGAGCCAAGTTTGAATAATCTGCAAAAAATTAGGCTCATAGCCAGTGTGGAACAGCGAAGATAAAACAAAATATTGAATAGCTGTTGATACAGTGAGTACCACCCATCCTGTGCACTGCGTAAGGCAGAGGTCCTGTGGAAAGAAATAGTGATCATGTTATTTAAGACCAGCCCTGTCCCTTCAGGGAACGCAGAGCAAGCCCCCTTCCTCCGCACACATACACACACTTTGCCCAAGTGCCTGGAAAGTCTGTTGATCTCCTGTTTAAGACTATACATGTACACATTAGGTCAGGGGGAGGAGGAAAAATTAGGGCTGCACAAGCAACTTTAATACTGGCGTTTCCTAACTAGTGAATGTTTGACTTTGAATTGTTAATGTTCTTTAATGCAGTTTTTTTGGACATTCCATATAGATGCATTGTAATCTATATATACTTATACAAATAAACACATGCCAGCCCCACCTAGGAGTACAACCTGAGCACAAATATGAAGTGAGGATAGTAAATAGGAGTGAATGCAATGTAAGGGTGAATAAAGTAATAATAATAATAGTCAAATAGATGTCTACATATTAATCAAAACAGCTGAAAATAGTGGCTATAACTGACTATATATCAGGGTCTGAATGAGAAGCCTGATAAGACTCAAATCAGAATAAGAAGCTGTTGGGCAATGTTACCGGTCCAGCTCACCACCATGGGCACCTCCTGCTGGCCACTCTGGGAATTAGCTTCTTGGTGCCAGTGCCCCCCCTTCTGGCTGATGTCTTCCTATGTCTCTGTACCCTGGGGTCCTCCCCTTCTGGGAACCACCAACCCCCTATGCTCTCCTTGCCTCAGTGATGCACTGCCAGTCTTCATCTGCTCCTGAGGTCAGGGGCTAAACTCAAGAGTGGCCCGAGGCGGGATGCGGCAGCTGGCGCCCCAGGCAGAATGCGCGATTGGCGCCCCCTGCCTGCATGGCCGGCAATGGAGTGACATCATCATTGGGTGCCCTGGGCGCCCTGTGATGTCATCATCAGGTGCCCCGGGCACCCCGTTGAAGGCAGCGCCCTAGGCGACAGCCGAGTCGGTCTATAGTCATGGGCCACCCCTGGCTAAACTGCAATCTGAAATGGCCACTCATCATTGGCAAGGAGGTGTGGACCTGCTGTCTGCCTATCCTTGCTGCTTCTCTGCAGCCTTAGGACGCAGGCCTTGTTTTAGCCCCTGAAGCCTGGGAGCTTGCCTGGCCAGAGCTTCCCCAGCTCTGCTGGCCTTTCCCCAGTCCTGCTCTAATGGCCTTTCCCGAGTCCTAGTATTCTCAGGACTTGTCTCAGGCCCTGCAGCCTGGGAGTGAGGTCCAGCCACAGCTCTGCCTGCCTCTTCCCAGCACTGCCCTGTCTCAGGAAGCCTTCAGCATCCCTGGCAGCCTGGTCCTTCCTGCTCCTCAGCCAGAGCAAGAGTGTGTCTGTCTCTACCCCCCCACCCCGCCCCGGAGGCTTTATTTATACAGCCCTTAGCTGGGCCCTAATTGGTTTATACTGGTGGCTCCATAGCTCCACTGCTGCTGGCTCCATAGCTCCACTTCTCCAGCCCTCTCCCAGGGCTGTGTTTTAACCCTTAAAGGGCCAGTGCAGGGCAGACGCACCATCACAGGCAACAAAATTCAAATAAGTAGAGATATGAAATACGGAACAGGATGACGAGGGTTTGAACAAACATGCTTTTATCAACTATTAATCTGAAAAAATGACATTAATCATTCAAAGAATCAAAATGATGTGTTTTGTAAATTATCTTTTTAAAGGAAGTTAGCCATCATGCTTTTATTTATTTAGGTAATAATTAATGTTTCATGTATTTTTCATACATATTAAAGATATCAGTAGATACAGGCACATATTTAAAGATAAGCATGTGTTTAAGTGCTTTGGTGAACAGCCATGAACATAAGCATAAACGTAAGTGCTCTTCTGAATTCGGGCCACAGTTGAAACACGATAATAAAACTCTGAGTTATCTACCTCACAGACAAATAGAATCCAAAAAAAAAAAAAAAGGGGGAAGGGGGAGAATGATGTCATGTATATTAACAAAGAATGTGGTTACAATGGGCACCCTGAAAACCATAGGGAAATATGATAATGTGAAGGAATTTAGTGGGTTTTTTATATTTCCAGAGTCTATTTTGTCTCTCTGAAATGGATGGGAAATGTTACAAATAATACATGCACTTAGAAATAGTAGTGAAATGTTAGAAATAAACTAAAATCTATATGTAGTAAGATGTGTGACAGGCAAACCCCGTATCAGTAGAGTAAATCCATAACTTTTTATATTAAGGGGATTAGGTGGGATTACTTACAGTGTTACTTGCCATATGAAAATATATGACAACAGGTGCTTTTAAATTACCGTAACTAGGTGAGGCCTCCCCTCATAGACAAAAATGTTAGGAACAAAAGAAACTGCTTTTTGATGAGAGGCCATCACACACAGCATGAAACTAAGAGACATATACTGGGAATAAGCATGTTGCTTTTGTACATATTGATCTTGGACTTTGGCCCTTGTTGTACATTCAATTGAATATACTATTTTATTCCTTTCATTTCTGCTGAAAAGTCTTTAGTGCACAAAGCTGCAGTAGTAGTGAGTTCACTATGCTTCCTCATAAGGTTATGCAAGCATTTCCATGAGGTGAGGCAGCGAGTGAGATATAGGTTGAACCTCTCTAGTCTGGCACCCTCAATACCTGACTGGTGCCAAAACAGAGAATTTTCCAAACCACGGGAGGTCCATATTGTCTAGCAGCATTATCAATGCTTCCACTGCTTACTGGGCTCTTCAAAGACATTTAGGGGCAAATAAGAGCTAAACAACAACACAGAACTCTGAGATCCAGGACTGGTGTCTGTAAACAAACTTTATTGGACCATGGGAAACTTGGCCACACTCATGATAAGTAGACACCCAACCAACTAAAATCCTGTCAGATCAGAGACTGCCGGACTAGAGAGATTCAATCAGAACCCAAGATCTGAATTTTGCAAAAGTTTGGATGAGAATTCAGATATGAACACTGCTTGTACCCAGCTGTAGAAACAAGTAAAATTAGAAAAAAAATATGGTGGCTACCATTTTGGCTGACATGGAGGGACCGGCGATTTCCAGCTCTGAAAATCTGAGTTTGAACTAGACTCACGAGTGGAGAACTGTAAGACCCAAATCCCCATCCACACGTGGAGCAGTGAGTTACAAAAGCTGAGATGTAAACATCACTTGGACCCAGTCCTAGTCTGAATTTATGACAATGGGAATAAAGATCATTTTCTGCTTCGATCTACAGAGGTGAAATCTATTGTATCAAACCACTTTTCATTTTCTCTCTACTTCAGAGTATTAAGCCTGTCACATTTGATAGGCTGAACTCCTGTCTGATCTCTCTAATGTTTCTAATATGGGGTGAAGTGTCCCATAGCACTAAGAGGTGAACAAAACTCAGTGGACACCGCTACATCTCAAGCTATTTAAAAGTGTATTCACCAACTCCTGAGCGCTATGGTACTCCTTGGACTAGACTAGACTAACACGCTACATCTCTATTACTATCCTTGGATATGGAGTCTTTTCTATACTTCTTCACATAGCTCAATGTACAGAATTTATACTCACACAGCATAAAAAGAAGCTTTAGATTGTAGTTCCTCAGACCCTCTCAGGATCAATCTGGCTACGTCTACACTGGCAGCTTCTTGCGCAAGAACAGCTGTTCTTCCGCAAAAACTTGCCAGCTGTCTATACTGCACGAGCATTCTTCCAGAAGTAAATTTACAGTACAGCACTAGAAAACAGGGCTTCTTCCAGAAGCGTTATTCCTCTCCCCACGAGGAATAAGCTCTCTTGTGCAAGAGCTCTTCCAGAAGAGGCCAGTGTAGACAGGCAACATGAATTTCTTGCGCAAGAAGCCCCTATGGTTAAAATGGCCATCAGAGCTTTCTTGCGCAAGAGAGCATCTACATTGCCATGGATGCTCTTGTGCAAAAGCACGTGGCAGTGTAGATGCTCTCTTGTGGAAGAGTTTTTACACAAGAACTCTTCCACAAAAGAGTTCTTGCGCAAGAAGCTGCCAGTGTAGATGTAGCCTCAATGTTTCTAAAGTGAGTTAGGGTGCATTTGGGATCCTTCAGGGTTACATTTGTTATATGAAAAGATATTTTTCTACTGCTTCAAGTTGAAAGGAAGCCCCAGAACATCAGCATGAGAACAGAGGACCATAACCAGTCCCAAATAGTACTGCTATATTGCAGGAAAGATTTTTCTGAAGTTTTCATGTTGGTACAAGCTTGTAGCATATTAACATACCAATCCGCCTTTATACTCTTAGCCCCTTCCACTGTGTAAGTGACAGGAGAGGTGGTGATTGCAGGTTTTCTCTAGCTTGTCTAACAAAAGCACTTGCAATACCTCAGGAAAGTGAATGCTCATGGTATTTTTGCTGCAGATGAAGCCAGGGGCCTTCTCTGCTGGCACTGCAGTTTGAAAGGCCTGGCACAGTTTATTTTCATGTGCCTAGGAATGCCACTCTTGCCTCTGTGTTCAATTTCTCTGTCTCCAGCTTTATTTAGTGAAATGTTTCTCTTGTGTCTCCAGTAAAACTCAACCACAAAAATGAGTAGTTGCTGTTTATAAAATCAACACATTGTTATATAATCCAGATGACAGAAGACATATGAAAGGGTGTTAAATACTCAGCTATAACCACAATTCAATCACTTGAAGACAGTTAAAATTTTGTAGTGGCGTCTAGCTTTCCAGAGGAGCTGACGTTAGCAATGAAAGGCCAAATTTGTTTAGTCATACAGGTATAGTAAATAGAGAATAACAACACAGAAATCAATGGACTCGCTCTAAATTTTCACAGCTCTTACTGACAGCACCATTCAGCCTAAAAGTGTAATAAAAGAATATGTATTGATAGCACTGCGGCCTCTGTTGATAACAGTTGATTTGAAAAACTAGTCCAAGATAAGAAGACTGGCACAGAGAAAATGTTTTTCAATGTATTATAAAAATGCATGTTAAAAATACATAATCCCTTTAAAATACATCCAGCGCTCAGTGTGGATCTAAAGCATAATGTGACAAAGTCAGGTTGGAGGACTGCCACAGAATGGAAGAAAGTCACCTAGGGAGGGAGGGAGGAAGGAGAAAAAATCCTCCTTTTTTAATGAGAAATGAGCCAATTAGCAGCAGCTGACAAGGCGCTGTCTCAGGCAGATCAGGGCCAGCTGACTCCACTTTTAGCCTGCTAGAGACCTTTTAAAAAGCCTCCCCTGTTAGATGGAGGGAAGAGTTAGAGATGGGGGAGAAAGGAGATTAGGAGCTGCCCATTACCCCAGGAACAGACTGTGGCTGTGTCTAGACTGGCAAGATTTTGTGCAAAAACTTGCTGCCTGTCTATACTGGCCACGAGTATTTGAGCAAGAACACTGATGTTCTAATGTATGAAATCAGTGCTTCTTATGCAAATACTCTGACGCTCCCGCTCAGGAATAAGCCCTCTTGCGCAAGTGGGCCAGTGTAGACAGGCAGCCAAGACATTTTGC
>CM057846.1:14680296-14703111 GCA_030068395.1 Apalone spinifera
CTCCAAAATGGCCGGAAGGGGCCAGAGCAGGCTCTATGGCATAAAAAACAAGGTAGAGAAAAAAAATCAGCCAAAAGCATCCAATAAACAAGTGTTCCTTTAAGACATTCTCCCTCTGCTACACCCCACTCACTCAGGTGGGTGAGTACAGAACTAGAACCAAGGAATGCACTCAGGCAGGGCTGACTCTAGCATCTAGGTTGTGTGCTTCCAGCTCCATTACTTAAAGTAATTTTTGGCTTTATTGGTGCTAGGGTGTGTCTGTGTGTGGGAGGCTCCCCAGAATTTACTCCGCATTACTGCTGCTCTCTAGAGCTTTAGTGAAGAATTGCCTTGGCAATGCCTCTCTGCAAAGTCCCCTCTACAAGGTCTCTTCACAAAAACTCCAGTGAAGCGAGATCCATGTCAGATGGGACCCTTGAGCAGAGACCTTGCTGCCGGAATGTTGCCCCTTACCACAAGATTGGAGCCTTTTTCTCCTCCTCTCAGTTCAGTCTCACTACCCCACAGAGTGTGTGTGATGACTCCTCAAAGTGCCACCTGTTGGATTTCTGGGTACAAAGAATACACTTGCTCTGTAGTCATATTTCCCCCAGCTCATCAAGAGACGGTGACAGAGCATGCCTTCCCTTATGGAGTTTCTATCCATCTGGAGTTTTCGGTAAACAAAGAGTTATGAAACAATTCTTTTCCACTCCCCTTGTAAGCTGTAGTTGGGAGCAGTATGCTCCCTGATGTCCAGCGCATCAGGCCACAGGGCTGACATATGAATGGATCTCTCTCTTTTATATAGGACCCCCATAATAACCAGAAGGGATTACACTGCCTGAGCAGTTGCACAGCTGCTTATTCAGAGTGATGGCTAAATACTGAATCTCTAGTCCTTAGTGAGTTTCACAACTGAAAAAAACCCCAAGCAACATCAATACAACAAAGTAGCAGAAGAAAGGGTCCTGTGACTATACATGAAGCATTACCAGTGTGTATCAAGTGGGTTTATTATTAAGAGCCACCAGTGTCCCTTTCATGGCTGAGGATATTGGGGAGATTCCCAAACCTGAGCCATTCTTTTTAGGTGACAAATCTGAGAAATTGTCCCAGATTGACGTGTCAGTAGAGGAGGTTTGGGAACAAACTGATAAACATAACAGTCACAAGTCACTAGGACCAGATGGCATTCACCCAACAGTTCTGAAAGAACTCAAATGGGAAATTGCAGAACTATTAACTGTGATCAGCTTCCATACCTAACGATTGGAAGATAGCTAATGTGATGGGAATATTTAAAAGGGACTCTAGAAGTGATCCAGACAATTACAGACCGGCAAGTCTAACGTCAGTATTGGGCAAATTAGTTGAAACTACAGTAAAGAATAAAATTGTCAGACACCAGGGTTGTAACAAGGGTGGGGCAAGCAAGGCACTCGCCTCGGGTGCCTCATAAATTGGGGCACAAAGTAAAAATAATAAGCTGCAAAAGTAAAAGTGCAATGGGTGCTAATCTAAGGAGAAGGGGCGTATAATTAATACTTTGCCCCAGTTACCTAGTTACGGCACTATCAGACACATAGATGAACATAATTTGTTGGGGGAAAGTCAACATGGTTTCTGTAAAGGGAAATCATGCCTTACTAATCTGCTAGTGTTCTTTGAGGGGGTGTCAACAAACATGTGGACAAGGGGGATCCAGTGGATGTAGTATTCTTAGATTTCCAGAAAGCCTTTAACAAGGTCCCTCACCAAAGGCTCTTAAGCAAAGTAAGTTATCATGGGATAAGAGGGAAGGTCCTTTCATGGACTGATATCTGGTTAAAAAAAAAGGAAACAAAGGGGTGGGAATAAATGGTAGATTTTCCGAGTGAAGACAGGCAACTAGTGGGGTCCCCCAAGGGTCTGCCCTGGCACCAAGCCTATTCAATTTATTTATAAATGATCTCAAGAAAGGGGTAAACTGTGAGGTGGCAAAATTTGCAGATGATACCAAACTGCTCAAGATAGTTAAGACCAAAGGAGACTGTGAAAAGTTTCAAAAAGATCTCAGCAAACTAAGTGATTGGGCAACAAAATGGCCAATGAAATTTAATGTCAATAAATGTAAAATAATGTACATTGGAAAACATAATCCCAACTATATGTATAATATGATGGGGACTAATTTAGCTACAACTTTTCAAGAGAGAGATCTTGGAGTCATTGTGGATAGTTCTTTGAAAACATGCACTCAAAGTGCAGCAGCAGTCAAAAAAGCAAATAGAAAGTTGGGAATCATTTAAAAAAAGGGTAGAGAATAAGACAGAAAATATCTTAATGCCTCTATATAAATCCATGGTATGCCCACATTTTGAATACTGAGTACAGATGTGGTCTCCTCATATCAGAAAAGATATATTGGCATTGGAAAAGTTTCAGAAAAGAGCAACAAAATAATTAGGGGCTTGGAAGGGGACCCATATGAAGAGAGATTAAAAAGACTTGGACTTTTCAGCTTAGAAAAGAGGAGACTAAGGGGGGATATGATAGAGGTCTATAAAATCATGACTGATGTGGAAAAAGTGAATAAGGAAAAGTTATTTTCCTTGCAGGAGGCATAAGAGATCTGTCTAAAAAGGCTTTCTTTCTCAACAGATCCCCCTCTAGACTGCTACCTAGGTGTCTGCCCAATTTTTTAGGTGAGACACTTTGTTACCCTCCTTTTTCTCAGTCAGTGCTTTTGGTGGATGAAGGAATAATTAAACCTTAGTTTGGAAACATCCATTGATCCAAAGTACTTTATTAATCTGGGCTATTATTGATAGACTAAAAAGGGGCCAATTAATTTACATAAGCATTCTATGATGGATAATTTCCCTCCCTGCAAATGAGGAGTTAATCTTTGGGGAAATAACAATGTCATACACATAGAATGGGCCTTTTAAAGTAAAAAATAAGAGTTCTATATGAATCAGTGTCACGAGTTCCGCAGTTGCAAGTTCTATTTGATCTTTCTCAGTGAAATATGACAATAGAGCTCTGTTTCATCAGTTAGTCATATCCAGCTGCTATGAAAATAATATATTTGATATAATTCATTTGACATCTGATGGGTTTAAGGCTCCTCTGACAAGATATAATCAACTCATTATGGGAAAACAGAAGCCTTCCTTGTTACAAATAAATTATTTCTAGTCATGATTGAATTATCATACATTCAGTGAAACTGGGATGACTGGGCTTCCAGTACAAGCGGATGTTTTATCATCGGGCCTCAGTGATAAAGCTAATATTTTACTGTTAGATGTGCTGATTAATGGCATTACTTCCTAAACCAATAAATTAGTTTGTCCATCTTCCTCTGCCCATATTCCACATTTGTAAATTTATAAAAGGTTCCATGCTTCCTTCTTATGCTTAGGCATTGAATCAACAACTAGGTCAACATGCCTTTGACACTTGAATTTTCTTCTGATTCATTTTTTGTTAACAAAATACCATGAAATGGATATTACATACAAGCAAGACCAGCTTCATTGCTGGGTCTGGGGATTATCTGTCTTAAATCAGTGCCCATGACTCATAATTGTGATGCTGTTATTAAATCTGTTGTGTGATCAGTTCAGTATCATTAAATTAAGGGAACAGCACTTAGTTGTGCCACCATACAATTAAAAATAAATTACCACTGAGAGTTGAGGGGAAGTGATCATCTGGAAAGATTGAAATACTCTGAGCAAGCTCTGGGTCAGGAATAGAACATAATATATTCACAAAGCACAATCCTGTGAACCCTTCATCTGACAAACTCCTCCCCCCCTTTATTCCAAAGAAAGCTGCACATGCAGAGATTTTTGTAGAATTTGGCCCTTTGCTGGTTTTATAGCCTATACAAAGGGATCAAAATAATGATTTATTGTGGAGACACAAAAGGAAACACTAAGTATACCATAACAAGGCCTTAAAATGCAAGGTGAATTGTAAATGCTACAGAACAACTAGGAGGATACAATTCAAAGGACTTCTATTATTTACAGCAATACTCAAAAGGCGTTGGAAAGGAAAGCACCAGAACTGTATGAAAAAGGCACATAGTTATCCAGTAGTTACTCACTATTTCTCTATATTTACAGATATTCTATTTGTTACTGCACCCAGGATTTATTTCTTTATGTGAATGGCAGCAACAAGGGGATAGGGAAAATTCCAGGTGAAATATGAAGGAAGGAAAGAAATAGAGTAACGGGAGAGAGACTTTTTTTGTTCTAATTAAGTTATTTGTTCAGTGTTAGCAGAAAACAAATATTCAGAATGATTCAATACAAATAAACTTATTCTAAATCTTGTTCATTGCACATGTAACATTCCTTCCGCTGCAGTATACAGTATCATACTACACAGTATCATATTGGACTTATAAAGAATGCAATTCACCATGACACAGGGGGATTTCAGAAATAGCTTCCAATAAGCACCAACCACTGAAATGTGATAAAGGGTCAAGGGAAAGTTTGCAATAAATTTCAAGTCTCCTATTGAGAACAGGTGAAGAACTAACAGATTCTCATGAGTCCCTGCGCTTTTGAAAGGACAGCATTGTAACCCTTGGGAAGAATCTCAATAATCTCCTGTCACTATACATTTAGATCTATTAGGTGGCTTTGGGAAGCCAGCATCTAAAACTTCCTCCATTCAGAGATTTCTCAGCCTGCATTTGCTTTTCAAGTATACGGTGCTTTGTAATTTTCAGCACCATCCTTCAGGAACAGGATCGTGTCTGTGGATTACAGTTTCCACCTCTTCGACATTTTTCCTTTTGTTTTCTACAATCTTGAGTCAAACTTTTCAAACTTTTGAGCTATTTGTATACTTTTTTCCTGGGGGAAGCCCACTATGGCAGCCATCCATACCAACATCTGCTATGGTTTGATTTATTAGATGTATTTTTTCAAAAGGTGAGTGAAATTAAAAGGCAAAGACCTAGCCACTAGGTTAGGGTAAGATGCAGACTAATTAGCATGATTTGGTACCACTGCTCTCTAATGAGTGGATTCACACCTGCCCCTGTATATGAAAACATATGGCTGCAGCCTATGAAGAGCAATAATATCAATGTAAGCAACAGAGTTTCTTTTAGCTCAGGTCATAGACTGGACAATAATATCTTGGTCACCATATCCAATATAGCATATCTGTGGCTTAGATGAGGACTGTGGTGTTCATTCTTTGTGGCTGCATAAGTTACAATTTGGCACCTGACTGTTCAATTGGACTTCTAGGAACCTCAGATGTTTGGGTATAAGCTTTTCCTAGGTTGGCAGACCATATAATGATGATCACAGTACTAGATATTGTCCATTATGTATATAAAATCAAATTTGCTTGTGTGTATGTGGAAAACAATGTTGATCTGTGAGACCATGGGTCACTGTGCTGTCCTTTGAAAAGCTAGCTTAAAGTTTCCATTAAGCCAGGTGGTGGAAGTTGGTGTTTATGGAGCAGAAATCCCTGGTTCTAAATGTTTGTGATGTAGCTGTCACCCAAAGTCCTTGTTACATTGATCTTTCCCTTTTAACTAAAAGAGGCTTTGGGAGCAAAATATCTATAAATTTAGGGTGTGTCAAGGTTGGTTTACATACTACAGATAATAATATAAAAATAAAATATTATGGAACATCAAAAGCATAAAACAAAATGAGGACATGTGAAACCACTCCTGTCCCATATACATACTCTACCTTACAACCGTTTTCATCCTCTGATAAACTGTAATGCTGTTCAGAATGTATCAGCATAGATGAAATGATCACTTTAAGTAAATAAATATAATCTTGGTAGTAGATGCTGTAAACAGAACCCCTTGCCTTGAAAGTGTCAGACAATGGATGGATTTGCTACACTGCAATTGTCTGTCTTGAAGTCTTTCACAGAAAGAACAAATGCCCAGTGTAACCCCTTTTGTTACCATGGGAATAGAAACCACTGATTTAGTGTCAGGGTAGCCAATCAAGCTGGATCAATCTGTGTGCATTTCATGAGAGGATGTTTTCTCAGCTCCATGACTGTCACAAAAATTAATCTGTTTATCTGGCAATAGCTAAAAAGGGAGGGAGGAAATCAAGTGCTTTAAAATTATTGGAAACCAGGATTTATGCTAGACTGATTATTTTGCAAGGATTGAACCATAATACTCTATTAAAAAAAGATTACAAACAAAGCAAAACAACAAGGGTAAATTGGTATAGATTTTTCACTTCTCCTTGATAAAATCCATCGGCTAGATAACACGATGCCAATAGCAGAGCTATTTCCTCTGATCAGCAATAAAGAAAATGATTAGAGATCAGTTTACAGAACCAATACAATGATTTAAACAATCTTTACATTGCAAATGATGTTTCAACTGTATTTGGTAATTGTAGAATGAGATGCACCTGGATCAAAATTATCTTTGTGTCCTGATCTCATGTACTAGCTGATTTTCTCTTTATTTATGAAAAAGGAATTTAGAATCATTTGAGGCCTCTACTTTTTTCTTCTCCTGAATTAACTCCTCATTACTGGGCAACTCATGGAATAAATACTTCACAGCACGAGTACTTTCAGTTTAAAAAAAAATGAATCTAATTCAAATTCATAGATTTCATGGCCAGAAGTGACCATTGTGATCATCTAATCTGGCTACCTGTATAACACAGGGTATAACATCTCACCCATTTATCCCAGTACTAAGCCAAACAACTTGGTTATGGCTAACACGTATCTATCAGGAAGGCATCCTGTCTTGGCCTGAAGACCTCAAGATATGGAGAACCTCTTGGTAGTTTATTCCTGTGGTTAATTGTTGGAACTGAAAGTTTTATTCTTTTTATATTTCTTATCTTAGGTTTAGTAATGTAGTAATTATTGAAAATGTTGCTAAAAAGGTGTACACACCCCCATCAGGAGATAAAGGCTAGTAAGAAGGAACGAATTGTGATCACTATTGTATGCATTGTTTGCATTGTTGGTATACATACCCTCAGTCGTAGCAGGGGCGAGAAATAGGGGAGAGGTTTAGTATCCCTCTCTCCACCCCAGATTGCTGGGGGAAATTGATTACAGGGGGCTGTTTGCCTAGGGAAATACCCTGAATCAGGTGTGCATATGCCCGGTTGTAGTAGGGTTGGGCAACAGGGGGAGGACTTAGCGATCCTCACTCCAAACCAGAGTAACTTTAGGTGTATCCACCCTCGGTCATAGTAAGGCTGAGCATAAGAGACGAACTCAGCGTTTCTTGCTCTGACCCTGGAAGGGATTTACATTTGATTACGGGGAGCAGTCTGCCCAGGGAGATACCCTGGATCACCCGGGGTATGTACCCTCGGTCGTAGCAGGGGCGAGTAATACAGAGGGAAGCTTAGCGTCTCTCCCTCTGGCCTAGAGAGCATTAAGTTCAGCAGCAGGCGTGAGAAAAGGAATCTGTAAGCCCCAGCGCTGGCCTGGGCAAATATGAGATCTTAAGAAGTAAAGGAAAGATACCTTTAACAAGTATGAACAAATGCAGGAGGATGTTCTGGCAGCGGCAGTCTCACTTGTGTACACTGCAGCAGGTTAATTTGGGAGCATATAAACAAAAGTTTGAAATAAAAAAGAGTCATCTAAGTGTAGCTGCAGGACAATTGGAGAAAGTGAGGAGAAAACTAAAAAGGAGGAGAATCAAGTTTTACGGGGCATGATAAAAAGATTAACCCTGAAGTAAGGTAGAGCCCCTCTGGATCATAGCCATTGTGATTTAATTATTAAGAACCCACAGCAAAAGTTAGAGTTCAACAATAAGCAAGTGGCTGCAGTTGCTTCTGGGGAGTAGGACAACATCCCTGAGTGGGAAAAAGATCAAGAGGAGATTTTAAAAGGAATAAAAGTAAAAGAGTTAGAATTTTGCAATTAATGTAAGGTGGCTTAAACAGTATTCCACTATACAAATAGAGGAAACAATACAGACTGTCAAGCACGGGAAAGCTGCTCTGCAGGAAGAGTAACAGGCTGTCCAGGCATATGATTTGCTTGAACAAGTAAAGCAGGAAAATGGGAAATTAAACAAGGAAACTGTTAAAAACCTGGAAAAGGAAAGAAGCATCATCCCCTGTTGTAAACAACAGACTGCAAGCACTTTTACAGTGTGCCTGAAATGTGGGGACAGAAATAAAAAAGGTGGCCCTGGCAAATGTAAAAGATTAAATGGGGTCCACTGCATTGCAACCACAATCATATGAAGGGCAAGCCCAAAAGAATTAATGTTAGTGTTTCTGTTCCTCTCTCGTATAGAATCTTAAGAGTACATGACAAATAAGATTAAAATTTCAAGTGAAACAAACTGGGCACATTGGTGCAAAAATTCAGAAAATAGGACCACTCCTGGACAACAGACCCTGCAGAATGAGGTGAAGCCCGTGCTGGAGAAGCTCACGCAGGACCAGGATGTTGATGTCAAATACATCGCACAGGAGTCCCTGACTGTGCTGGCACTGGCCTGACCCCCAGGACACGCCCCGTCGTTTCCCTGACCTCCAGCCACCATCAGACCTTCATTCCCCAACCCCCCTACCCCCAAGCCTTTGTGCATGTGTATGAGCCCCTATCAGGCAGGGGTGCCCGGCGGCCCAACATAATCACCACTCACTCTTATAAAATTTGGACAGCATTTCTAATATGAATTTCTCTGGATTTCTGACAGATTTAAGAGCCCTTTAGTACCTGACATTTTTTCCTTTTGAAGGTCGTTACACAAAATTTTTACCTCCCAGCTTTAAAATGTACTATTATTTTTCAAATACTAAATTTTTAAAAATTCCTTATTGTGACCATAACTGGTAAAGATTGTTCTACAAACTGTCATTTCCCTCATTCCAGCCTGATTGGGAGCAGAAAGGGCTAGAAATCTCGGAGACTCTTAATAATCTCAAGGGGCCCAAATCCTGAAGTCCTTGCTCTGGCAAAACTCCTCTTGATTGCAAGTATAGAATTCAGGATGGGCGATGGAAGGAAGTTTTTATTCCAATTTGTACCTATAAGGGCTTTTAATAGTTCAGGTAAGCATCCAAACAGAGCTCTTAGCATTTTGCTGTTCGCCCAGCATTATGACCTAAGGAGTCCTGCTTTTAACCTGTCCTAGCTCTTACACCATGTCCAGGCAAGTGTATCTATCTATTTTCCAGTAGCACATTAGGCATTATGCTGCAGTATGCTACCATATTCCCTGTACGAGGCTTTGCTTCTTTCTCTCTTTCACTCCCTGGGGAGGAAGTGAAGATGTGAATTTGTGTGTTATAGTTGGTGGAGATTCGTCGTAATGCACTATGTACTTGGAAGCTGGTAAGGTTTATAGTGGATCCTGCAGTAGTTTGTTCCTCAGCCTTGGTTGAGCCACTGAGAAGGTTCTGCATGCAGACCCCTGAGCCCAAACAGAAGCCTGTTTAAGCCAGCTGGGCTCTGTGAAGGCACAGCGAGGTTTGTACAGGATTCAGGCCTTACATATGAGCCCCAGTTTGGCAAAGAGAACCCAGCAAGTGGATCTGTGCAGCTGTGTGGTGCCCCACTGCCCAAAATAAGGCTTACAGATTACCAGCATTCCAGCCACACTGGCCATTTCAGAGGATCAGGATCCTCATGGTCATTTTCAAACTGTTACGAAAACAAGAGCCTGCTCCTGCTGCCATTGAAACCAATGGCTTTATCTACACTACGGCTTCTGCCAGAAGAGGCAATGCAAATGAAGCGCTGATCAGTATTTTGATGCACTTCATTTGCATAATCTATTCCGAGCTGTTTTTGCGCAAGGGGTTTTTGCACAAAAACAAGCAGTGTGGCCATGGGCGTTTTGCGCCAGATCCCTGGAAGGCATAAGGATCTTGCACAAAAAAGGGTTTTTGCGCAAAATGGACACAGCCGCACTGCTTGTTTTTGTGCAAAAACCCCTTGTGCAAAAATGGCTCAGAATAGATTATGCAAATGAAGCATGACATAATGCTAATCAGCGCTTCATTTGCATTGCCTCTTCCAGCAAAAGCCGTAGTATAGACATAGGCATTAAGGATTGTGCTCTACAGGTTGGTGGGAGCTGAGTTGTGGTGTAGAGCAACACATTTGTTTGTGGGAATCTTTATTCTCAGCACTTCACTTTTGTTAAAAAATACAGCATTTTACAGGCCGTTGTTTATCATCATGTGAGTTAGGGTACTTAGGTATCTAATCCCTGTCTTCAATAGATAACTTATTGAAAATGCTGCTCTGAGGGACTGACTTATGAGATATGCATCTTGTTTCCTAGAGCGTCCCAGTGGAACAGTAATTAAGCAAAGCTTCTCCCACCCAGTTCAATAATGGCTAATAAATGCTTGAAAATCAGCCAAAATGTTACTCTAACATATTTTGTGTGGTTTATTAGTAAATAAAGACACCAATTACTTTTTGTTTCCTGCTCCTCCAACAGTCCTTAGGGCACCCAGGTTACACTTGTAATTAGAGTCTAGCTTTCATTAACACATATCTCCAACAGATGGTTGCATTTTCCTCTTCCCTTATTTGGGTAGCACACTGACTTACACCAGCAATAATTCCTACTGGGAAAGTAGAGCCTTTCCCCTTAAATTTTTTTGTTTGTTGATTGAAAGGGATGAGGGGGGAATTGCTTATTTGGAAAACTATGTGGAGAAGTCTCCATATTCCTGGGCAACTCCACAACAGAATTTCATTTGCTTGTAGAGGTATTTTAAATCTATATGCATCCATATAGCTGAAGACACCAAAATGAAAACTAACAGAAATATCTATTTATTTTTAAAATTGTGGATATGAATTGAGGATTCTCACAATGAAGCACTCTGGTTATTATGGATGGTGTATATTGCAGAAGAGTCAAAGGACTTCAGAGTCCCATTGTACCACATATGGTAGATGGTAACACAAAGATAGTCCCTGCCTTGCATTGTAGATTGGCTTCTCCACCAGCCATGCCAATACCCATTAATCCTAATGTGAAGCAGTCTTGCTTTTTCAGGCGCCTGTGAAACAGACTGCCTCTCTGGGATCATCTGATAGTTTTCCATGTGGCAAATATCTGAGGCTCTAATGAACAAAACCACAAAACGAATTACAAGAACAACTTATTTCATAAATAACAATAATAGATAATTATAATAGAAGGGACCATTGTGATCATCTAGTCTAACCTTCTGCATAACTCAAGCCATATAATTTCTTCGGATTAAAGTCCTGTTTGAACTAATGCAGAAACAAACTAGAGAAATGTAGTCTAAATGAAATTACTATAAGGTGGATGCATAACTGATTGAAAGACCTTACTCAAAGAGTAGGTGTCAATGATTTGCTGTCAAACTGGGAGGAAGTATCTAGTGGGGTCCAACAGAGTTCGGTGTCCAATACTATTCAATATTTTCATTAATGACTTAAATAATGGGGTGAAGCGTGTGTTGTGATGGATAGGAGGAGTTCTGGCCAGTAGCCGGTGACTAAAGGGTTAAACTCGGGTAGCTAGTGGGGGTGTTGGCAGAAAGCCAGGAAAGCCAATGGGAAAGACTGTTGAAATTTGAATTGCAAATAGATACCCATTACAAAGATAGCTTCCCCAATTATCACCCCTAATATCATTATCTCATAGACACTAACCTCCCCTCCCAACCCCTTCCTCTGTTCTAAAATCTGATTTGTCAATTTTATATGTGTTCACTTTTTTTGATTGTATCCCTTTGGTATATATGGTCATGCCAATTTTCTTCCACAATTTGATCTGAAGAAGTAGGTCTGGCCCACGAAAGCTCATCACCTAATAAACCATCTTGTTAGTCTTTAAAGTGCTGCATAGTCCTGTCTTTTGCTTCTTCCTCTGTGTGAGTTCTAAGTTAAGGGCTGGAGGGAGCAACATACAGCAATCAGAATTACCATGCCTAAAAGGAATATTGGGCATGGGAGTAAACTGGGGCTTGAAGTATGGACTAGCACTGATCGTGAGTAGAGAGAAGAATGTATGTTTGGTCATGATCAGGGTATTTTTCTTTGTTTTGGTTGTTTGGTTAAGCTTCTCTGTGTAAAATCCATGTGGTCTCCTCCCCCTATTCACTATATGTAAGCTGTACCCAGAGATACTATGTTCTTTGTGTTTTAATTTGTTTTTCTCAGTTGCTCTGTAACAGCAACCAAGCATGCTTTGTTAAGGATATCTTTTTGTTTTTTGTTAAAAAATCGTATTTTAAAGTGATGATTTGATTCTTGTGTCCTGGAAGATAACAGGTCTGTGTGTGTGCCTGCCTAGCGTGAGAGGTCAGCTATCAAATATATCATTTTTCTGTGTTTTCTTTGTTTCTTTTTTCAAGCTCTCTCGTGGGAGAAGAGCTTAGAGTACCCCTGGGGAAGGAATTCAAATGTTCCTTCCTGGTTTTTCAGGGTTCTTAAAAATCACTTGATGGTGGCAGCCTATCTTCTGGAGTCAGTGCATATGTAACTCTAGGGAGTTATTTGTAAGGAAGCCTCAGGGCTGGCCTTACCATGAGGTGAAATGAGGTGGCCGCCTCAAGTACCAGACTGTGGAGGGGTGCCACTAGGACCCAGAGTGTAGAAAATTGTGTCTGCTGCTGGTGCATATGTATTCTCTCTGCTGTACCATGAGAGGAGTAGAACAGGAAGAAGGCAGAATTGAGACCTTTCAAAGTTTTGGCCCAAAAGCAGAGGCATGGGGGCCTCAGGTGCCAAAATGTTGTGGGCTGGCCCTGGGAAGCCTTATAGAGGCAAGTTATTTCAGGTCTTTTGCGGGCCCTCACCTTCTGCTCTTGGAGCACCAGAGTGGGGAACAGCCCTGACATGTACAAATAAAATTTGCGGATGATACCACACTGGGAGGGGTTGCAAGCACTTTGGAGGGCAGTATTAGAATTCAAAATGACCCAGACAAGTTAGAGAATCAGTCTGAAATCGACAAGATGAAATTCAGTGAAGACAAGTGCCGAAGTACTACACTTAGGAAGAAAAATTAAATGCTCAACTACAAAATGGGGAATAACTGGCAAGGCAGATGTACTGCAGAAAAGGATCTGAGGATTATAATGGAATTATAATTACCCTCATGATTACAAATTTGCATTTTATTTCTAAATAAATTTGTCCAGCTTCAACTTCAGTCTATTGGATCATGTTGTACTTTTGTCTGATTGATTGAAAAGCCTGATCTTGTCAAATTCCTGTGTCCTGTTTCGATACCTATAGACTTAAAGTGCTACAGTGCCTTATGCTAAAACACTTTCAGTTGCCTTAACTTTGAATTTTAAATTTCATTTTTAACAGAGTCCACAAAGTTTCTATTTAGTTAAAAGAAGTCTTTGAAAACAAATGCTTGAAGTTTAGACTTAAATAATGGACATTTCTGATATCAAAAAACAATGAATTGAATTCATCCCTGATACTGAATCACAGAAGTGTAGGTCTAAGGAGCCTCAATAGGTCATCTAGTCCTGTCCCCTGCACCTAAGGCAGGGCAGAGTAATAACTAGACCATCTCTGACAGGTGCTTGTCTAATCTATTCTTACAAATATACAATAACAGAAATGCCACAATCTTCCTAGGCAATGCATTTATGTATATAATTATTCCAGTGCTTAGCTACCCTAATAATTGTTCCTGATATCCAACCTAAACCTCCAATGCTGCAATTTAAACCCATTTCTTCTTATCTTCTTTTTCCCTTTACGTACTTGAACCGTGAAGTGTTATCCATGTCCCCTCTCAGTCTTCTCTTTTCCAGATTAAACAAACCCACTTTTTACAATCTTCCCTCATAAGCCATATTTTCTAGACCTTTAATAATTGTTGTTGGTCATCTATGGACAATTTCCAATTTCTCCACTTTTTTCCTGAAATGTGGTGACCACAACTAGACATAATTTTCCAGCTGAGGCCTAATCAATGCAGAGTGGAGTGGAAAAATTACTTCTTCTGTCTTGCTTACAACATTCCTGTTAATATATCCTGCAATGATGTTTGCTTTTTTTGCAACAGTGTCACACTGCTGACTCAAATTTAGCTTGTGGTCCACTAGATCACTTTCTGCAATACTCCTTCGTAGACAGTTATTTCCCATTTTGCATGTGTGAAACTGATTGTTTTTCCTAAGTGAAGTACTTTGCATTTGTCTTTATTGAATTTCATCCTATTTACCTCAGACCATTTCTCCAGTTTATCCAGATCATTTTGAATTATGACCCTATCTTCCTAAACATTTGCAAACTTTCCCAGAATGACCCCCTCATTTTTTTCCTTACTCTAAACAAATCTTTTTTTTTCATGTTTATAAGTGGGAATAACTTCCACTAAAGCTGATGTGAGATGGATGAACATTGAAGGGCATTCGAGAAGTAAAATATATGGAGATCTGCTTGTGACTCCTCAAATATGGTAAAGTCATCAGTGGAGCTGGTTGGAAAATGAATGCGGGTATCATTTTATTTTTGGCCCAAAGATTTCTGACAAAAAGCTGAAAGCTTTCAAGGAAAGCAGACAGTTTCTGCAAACATTTTGATTTAATTGAAAACCCAATTTTCCATTGAAAGGGAAGGTGACAAAAAGTTGTCAGCCTGCCCTGGTCATCATTGACTGATGGTAATAACAAATATTCTCTCCTGTTAATGAGAACATTTTAATTCTTCCAAATATTAATGAACATGGTGGTACCACTGGGAATTACTCGGTGTCTAATGTTATGGGGAAAATAGCACCATACATTCCTGTTTGCTATTTATAAAGTGATAATCTATCTCTATCTCTCTTAGGGTACATCTAGACTGCGGCGCTGTTTCAATATCCTGGAAGTATCCCAAAATAGCAACGCCACGTCTTTAAATGATCCCCCTATTTCCCAAAATAGCCAGTGTGCTATTCCAGCATCCCTGTGATTCTCATTCCATGAGGGTTAAGGAATTTCTTTGGAATAGTGCCTTATTTTTAAATTTGGCACTGTCTACACAGCGCCAAAATTCAAAATAAGTGTTTTCAACCTAGACTAGGAATAAGCTACTTAATTTGCGTAGCACAAATTGCATAGCTTATTCTGACATAGCTTATTGTGACTCCATTTGTTCAAGAACCCCTAAGCAGTAAGAGGTAGGACCATGAAGTTTGGTATGCAGCTCCCTCTTATCCTAACTTAATGCAAGGTCATGATTTGGTTGTGCCAAGAAAATGGGAAGTGCTGGGAATAGGAATGTTTTCCACAACATGGAGAAGGAGGGGCACAGAGAAGAGGGACATGATACTGAGAGTAGTCATTGGGGCAGTGAGACCGCAGGGGAGAGCCATAATGCAGAGTGACCACTGGGGGCAATCACACAACCAAGAGAGTGACCAGCAGGGTTGGGACTCTGCCATCTTGCCTCCCACCAGACCAGGTAAGTAGCTCCACTGCCGCAAACCCCTTCCCCTGGTTCTTGGTCACAGTGCTGGAGGAGGAGAAAGCCCATGCTGGCTGGGGGAGGGGGCCTGTAGGGATACAGAAGATCCCTGGCAGCCAGGGGAGAGGGACCGGGAGGGAGAGGAAAGGTCCCTGGTGATCAGGGAGGGCTGATGGGGAGAGAAAAGGCCCCTTGCAGGTGGGGGTGGGGAGGAGGGACTGAGGAGAGACAAAAGACTGAGAGGCTGAAGGAAGATAGAAAGCCCATGACAGCCAGGGGAGTTGAGAAAAGGCCCCACTGGCTAGGAAGGTGGGGGAAGGGAGGAGAGAAAGCCTTTCTAGAAGGGATCCCTCACTCTGAGCCCCTCTTCAACCCTCAACCCTCACTCTCCCCCTCTCCCCACCCGTGTCCTCAGCCTCTCACCCTGCTGCCTCCACATCCCCAAGGCCCTGCCCTGACTTCTGCACCCCCACACTGCCAGCTCCCTGCCCTGAAAGATCCGGGCAATGCCAAGTAAATCTTCTAGTTTTCTATAAGCTTATCACTTTGATCAATAAGGTACATTGTGGGATAGGTAGGTAACCCATTGTACAACCAGAAGAAAATATTGGCTTTATGGAGAATATTGCTAGCATTTTTTGAGTTAATTTTCTGCATTTTTCAGAAGCCTTTTATCTTCTCAAAAACATTCTACCGTGTGCCTGGTGTGACAAGGCAAAGAGCTGCTTATTGATCCGGGAGTCTCATTACAAGTTGTACATTGTGAACTTAGCATCACTGGTCATGCCATTAGTGTAATTATCTTATTTCATTAGAGAGAGTGCCACTTTGCATTACAGCATATCGGCTCACTTAAAAAGTAATGAAGATTTTCAATGAGGAGATACATTTGTTAATTTCAGAGTGTATATATGATCTTGTCATTGCTTTAATGTTACAGCGAAAGACCTGATCTGTGCTTATTGCCCCTCTGAGCAACTGCATTGAAGGTAATATGGTGGAATAGGCTGTTGGTCAGCATAGAATACAACTGCATACTGTTTTAAATAATCATAAGACACTTTATCGAGTCAGGTAAGATAGATTTCACTAGAGGAAAATAGTCAGACACAAAGTAATTCTTTGGGAGTGGTTAACAACCTTTCCAGACTACTGTACCCCTTTCAGAAATCAGATTTGTCTGGAGTACTTCCAAGTTTCACTCAGACATAGAAATACAAAAATGGCTGTTCTTCTGCAAAGTACTTCAGGAGTCTGCAAAGGTGCTATTGTAACCAACACCAGGCGGATTTGAACCTGGGATTTTTGGAGCTTAGTAAAGCTTGAGCTAAAAGCCAATTGGCTCTTAGCCTAGTCTATAGAGGTCTCTTGTTCTTATCTGTTGCTGTGGTCTAAGTGCCATTGCATGGGACAGCGAACCACACTAGGGCTATGTCTACGCTAGGTTTTTTTTGCGGAAGAGGCAATGATAATGAAGCGCTCATTAGCAACTTCTCATGCTTCATTTGCATAATCTCTTCCTATGCTTTTTGCGCAAGAGGTTTTTGTGCAAAAACTAGCAGTGTAGACAGATCTGTTTTGCACAAAACCCCCTTTTCCACATGATCCTTATGCTTCAGAAAAGGCCTCTTCCCCTTCCTGGAAATATGGATGGGGGATACTTCATTCTCATTCCCTCCTTATCTGTAGTGGGAAAAGGAAACAGGAGAATATTGTTTCTTCTCCAGATCACACTGAAAGGGAGATGGAAGGAGAGACCTGTTGTCACCACTCCTTACAATGGGGAGGAAAGAGATGGGAAGGAGAAATGTAAATGGCTAAAAGGTTGAGAATAAACCAATAGAAATCTGGAACCCTTCAAACAAGCTCTATATACCCTATTGTGCAGGGACTCAGTCTGTGGCCTCTTGGCCTTAGGAGAGAGAGATGCTGAGCCCAGTAGCTCAGATCATTTGCAGTACAATAGGGGACACAGAAATTACCATACTACATCAGATTGTAGTTCACCTCAGCCAGTGTCCTGTATGGCATCAGAGGTTCCAGAAATAAATGCATGAAATTCCATAATTGATAATTAGAGAATAACATACCATTTACAAAGCATCCTTCTAACTCCAGGCAATTCCTGGTTGGATTATATACCCTGAGGCACGAGGGTTTATATCCTTAATTTTTTTTCTCATAGGTAATATACCCACGAATGTTCAGTACAGAAATGTCTGATCTTTTTCTAAATTCTGTTCAGCTTTGAGGCTCAACAATCTTGCCACTAAAATAAATACTTTTGAAATAAAACTGATACTAATGTTATGACGCTCATAAATAACGTACAACAAACTTTTAACATTCATAAGAAGATGAAATACCATCACAGGATTTGGCAGGTGTAATGGTATTTTATACAAGGTCTTGTCAGAGATGGTCTAGATCAGTGGGTCCCAAACTTTTAGGCATCACACACCCTTTTTGATTTTTGAGAAACCCTCTCCCCCCCCACCAAAAAAAAGCAGCAAAACTTGTTGAGCAAAAAATTTAAAAAAAAGGTTGCCCTTTTAAGAGCAGAGCAGAGCACCCTTTTAAGGTGGCCATTTTGAAGTCTTCCCGAGATGCTCCATCCTCCCCTGAATTTTTTTACCAGACAGACTGGGCTTTTTCTTGGGGTGGGGATTGATGGAGGGCGGCTGGGTCACCTTGCGGCCCCCCCTGGAATTTCTTCATGACCCCCCAGGGGGGCACACACCCCCAGTTTGGGAACCTATGGTCTAGATAATTTTTAGTCCTGTCTTGTGTGCAGAGGACTGGACTAGAAGACCTCTCAAGGTCCCTTCCAGTCCTAAGATTCTATGATTATCTGTTTTAGTAAGACAAAAGCACTGTAGACTCATCTGGCCTTGAAAGCTTATGATCTTAACATACTATTGAGACCACTCTCTAAAGTGTTTTAAAATGGAAAGTAGGAGCTAGAGAGAGAAACTCTGCATTTTTCTAAGAGACAAAACTGCTACCCAGTGCATATGTAAGAAAATTTCCATCAGGATATTTTGGACCTGATTGTGTGAGTTCCTGATAGGTGCTAGGAATCTTTAGCTCCAAGTGATGTCTATGGAAGGTGAAGGCACTCAGTTTCTCCTAGGATAGAGCACTTTATCTCTGAAAAACCCACAACCTAGGCTTGCTAATTACAAAAGCAGCTTCTCCTCTCTTGGAATTCACACCTCCAGATCAGCTACTAGAAGTGGGCCTCATCCTCCCTGATTGGACCCACCTGCCATCTCCAGCCTGATTCTGGCCTGCATATTTATACCTGCCTCTGGAAATTTCCACTACATGCATCTGACGAAGTGGGTCTTTGCCCACGAAAGCTTATGCTCCAAACACTTCGGTTAGTCTATAAGGTGCCACAGGACCCCTCGCCGCTTCAACCTAGGACTGAGATTGAATTCCATCTTAGTTACTGGCAGCAAGATGACTCTTGCTAAATTTGCATCTCTCCTGCTACAGCGAGGCATTTTCTGTTTGTTCAGGCCAGATGCCAAGTGCGAATTTGAATTTCACCTCCAAGTACCTATGATTTATAAGATAGTAACATATAATCCATGCAAATAATGTAGAAAGATGATGGAAAGGAGAAAGGAGGAGGGTCAAGGATTCCAGATGAGAAAGTGGTTATTAGCTCACGCTTCCGGTGGATTCCTGGGATCATTCATTCACCAAAACAGAAAATATATTGAAGGGCATTGGGGATGTCTCTTCATTTTATTGTCTGGAGTTTCCAAATAAACTTTAAGCATATAACTGTGGGTAAATAAACATCCCTACTTATAGCCTGTGCTATATGCAGTTTTGAAGTGCTGCTGATTTCCCTGGCACGACTATTTGAACGTACTTCCCAGAAGTCATGGGCACCTTTCCATAGAGCAATGCATTTAATTTACCTCAGACTTTTAACAGGGGAATCCAGGGGAGACTTTATTGTGCAGCTGATGATCATTTTTCCTAAATCCCACACATCAAATGTGGCCATTGTTCTACTCTCGCTCTTAGGTCCCTTCCAAGTGAAGCGTTTGGAGTCAACTGTTCCCACAAATGCTCCTATGGGAGTGGCAAATCTGTCTTAGTGCGGGTCTAAGAGCTTTTTTTCCCTCTTATGCTAGATCACTTGATGGCAGGCAATAGTAGTTAAGGGGATTTCTTTTGGTTAGGTTACTGCAGGATTTAAAACTGCTAAACACAGACCACAAGAAAAAGCAAAGCAAAAATCTTCTTGGATCTAATTTTACCTCTCAGCTACCCAAAGTAACTCTATGGAAAAAGTCAGGGTAGCTATTCTGGATTTACAACAGAAGGCGACCCTCTGTGCAGTACAGCAAATTATTTTCCTGCCTGGTGGAAAGACAAGCTAGTGCAAAACATTTACAGATCTGGTAGTGCTGGCTGGAACAGCCTCTAGGTTTTGTATGCAGGGAGACATCACGTTCGACTGCATCAAGCTTATTTGTTTCTAGGAGGCACGGAAACACGTTCTCCAAACAGTGCAGACAGATTGCACAGACTGAAACTTTCTTGGCTGGGAACAGCAGAGCAGGACTGTAAATGATTATGGTTTCCCTTGTGTTCTATGAGGGTCTGACTATCACTAATCTGTCTTCATAAATCAAACCGATAGCTACTCGCTAGTAAATAACATTGATTTTCAGATTTCAGCTATCAGGCTCCTAGGTTACACCCCCTGAGTTAGCAACTTGGCGTAGGTTAAACAGGCTGAATGGTAAAAGCACTTCTCCACAGAAATAAAGACAAATATAGAATGAACTTCTGAAATGTGAACATCCTGTGATCACAAATTGCCATCAAGCTCAGAACAAAGTGGACTGGTCAGCTGAAGCACTGTTCAATTAGTTGTTTCTGCACTTGAGTGCTGGCATTGGAATCTGGAGTGATAATGCAGGAAGAGAAACAAGAGAAGACTCCTACCACTGTCTGAATAATTCTTCCTAACTATTCTGACTGGTTCCTACTGGCACTGAGAAGACAAGTAAATGGGAAGGCAATTCAAATGCATTTCTTTTCCCATTTGCACCAAATGTATCTGCAGCACAAAGTAGCATGAAATTAAGCTGACTTATCTTTTCAAAAGTGTCTAATTTTTGTGGGTGTCCAGCTTGTTACTCCCTAGTAGTCTGATTTTCAAAGTGCATGGCCTATATGCTATCTAAAAATCAAACCCAGGATGGACCTCACCTATTCAGGAGAATGTACCTCCATCTCATAGCCAGGAGGTGATGATCATGACATGGGTAAAATGATCCACGTCATGGGTAAACCTGAGATGGCAACCTCTTGGGATAAGCCAATGACTGTCAGAGTGGCCATTAAACCTTGGGTGACTCCCAAAAGAATCATCAACATAATTGTTAGTCTCTGAATACTATCAGTGTTATCAACAGGGAATGTGCTTTTCTGAATCCCATAGCCATCTTACTTCTAATATATTTACATTAGTGTTATTTAACTTGAGAGATCATTGGTTACTTACTTTTCAAATATTGACAAGTGTTAAATTCTAGCTGCTGTCTGCTTAAAATATATTGCATGGGTTACAATACTTGCAATTAATTTTATATAGCATTTCTCAGCTTCATGAACTTCACAAACATTACAAGATATTTTATGTCTTAATAAATCTATGTACTTTACAATGATGAGGTTAGTTTCCACTGTTTCTTTTTCGCTTAGAAAAATATAGACCAAACACAGTCTTCTCAAGTAGCCCCAATAAAAGTCTGCAATCTTCCCCTCAGCATGCATGCAACCACTATTCAGCTACTGCTACGTTTTATTTTTAAATACTCTGATTCAAGGCCAGAAGTCTACTGTAGTTGACTGCTTGGCCCCACATTACTAGTAAAGGGAAAGTGTCTCATTGTAAATCTAAAAAAGAGGTGATGCAAGTTATTTCTCCTTCCCACTGTTCCTTCTAGTGCTTCTATGTGACTTTCTCATCTTCCACTTTAAAGGTCACAACATAGAACTGGCTGATTTTTTTTCTATGCACCATGAAATGCTGCCCCGTGGCAGCTGTCACAGGAGGACCACAGAGGCGATATTGAAGACAGGCTGGGATCATTCATTATCTGTGAGTACACAGCTCCAACAGCTAACCTCCTCATTCCCTACACAACCCACTTCTCCATCTCATTCCACTACTACTGGTGTTGGGTGAAACAGCCACAGAAACTTCCAGAGTCATCCCAGAACAATCAGAAGGAGACAATTCCATCCCTCTCACCTTTTCCTTTTAGAACAGCCCTGTGCAAAGCACATTTACCTGCATGTGAGAGGATTAGGGCTTAAAAATATGAATAACTTATCTCTGTTTAGATTAGAAAGCTGTGCTTGTGAACAAATAAAGACAGTCAGTCTGATTTTTGTAACCTAGTTCATTTCCAACTCTGCAAATGAAAGAGAATCATTTTCCATGTTAAAAGATAACATTTTAGAAAAACATGGAAATGTAATATTCTTGAGTTGGTATAATCGTATATATATACTAAAAAACTGAATGATGTGCGCCATTCGGAAACTGTACTATTATTTTCTCACATGACTGCAGATTAAATTATGAATAAGGTATTACACTATTGGCTGTACATGTAAATGGTAATTTTTCAGATTCTATTGAATCTATCAGGTGTAGGCTACTCCTGGAGGCATAATAATGGATGAGATGCCAGACCACATAGAATCATAGAAAACTTGGACTGGAAGGGACTTCGAGAGGTTATCGAGTCCAGTCCCCTACCCAAATACTGTCTAGACCATCCCTGATAGATATTTATCTAACCTACTCTCAAATGTCTCCAGAGATGGAGATTCCACAACCTCCTGGGCACTTTATTCCAGTGTTTGACTACCCCGACACTTAGGAACTTTTTCCTAATGTCCACCCTAAACCTCCCTTGTTGCAGTTTAAGCCCATTGCTTCTTGTTCTATCCTCAGAGGCCAAGATGAGCAGGTTTTCTCCCTCCTCCTTATGACACCCTTTTAGATACCTGAAAACTGCTATCATGTCCCCCCTCAATCTTCTCATTTCTAAACTAAACGGACCCAATTCTTTCAGCCTTCCTTCATAGGTCATGTTCTCTAGACCTTTAATCATTCTTGTTGCTCTTCTCTGGACCCTCTCCAATTTCTCTACATCTTTCTTGAAATGCGGTGCCCAGAACTGGACACAATACTCCAACTGAGGCCTAACTAGCACAGAGTAGAGCAGAAGAATGACTTCTCGTGTCTTGCTCACAACACACCTGTTAATGCACCCCAGAATGATGTTTGCTTTTTTTGCAACAGCATCACAGCTTGTGGTCCACTATAACCCCTAGATTCCTTTCTGCCATACTCCTTCCTAG
>CM057846.1:14710781-14726433 GCA_030068395.1 Apalone spinifera
AAAAGTCACCATGGACCACCAGTGGTCCATGGACCACCAGTTGAGAACCACAGTTTTAGTGGGATACAAATTGCACAGCAAGCATTTGAATTCTGCTCTTCATTCCCGCACAACAATTGGAAATGAGAGCTACACACTGAAGGATAATGTGTTATAGATATTATTGTACTTCAAGCACTTTAGGAATACACCATGTTTCCTGCCCCTGCTAAATGGACTAAACTAATAGTTTCATTATTCAGTTCTGAGCAATGACAACTTTTGTCTGCATTGACTACACTGCACCGTTATTTCAGAATAACGGCTGTTATTCCAAAATAACAATGTGAGCATCTACACAGCCATTCTGTTTTGTTGAAATAATTTCAAAATAACAGTTGTCTTAATCCAATATCTGTAAACCTCATTCTATGAGGAATAACGCCTATCCCAAAATAGCTATATCAAAATAAGGTGTGTAGATGCTCCACTGCTGCTATTTTGAAATAGCCCCTCACCATGGCCATTCTAAGTTATTCCTCCCCGGTGCCTCCTGGGGCTCTAAATCGAGATAGCACATCTACATTAGAGAAGTCTGCCTCGGACTAATTTTGAGGCTTCCCTGCAGTGTAGATGTGCTATTTTGAAATAAGCTATTTTGGAATAATTATTCCAGAATAGCTTATTTCAAAATAAGTATGCAGTGTAAACGTACCCTGAGACAAACAGAGGGGTTGAAAAAATGTAAAAGTCTAAAAAAAGAATCCAAATTCGTGCCTCCAATTTTAAGACCTAAGGTGGATAGGCCTCCAAATACCAAGAGTCTTTACTCTCTTCTGGAGAGTATACATGTAAACTTTTTCTTTGTCTTTACTAGGCAACTTAAGATTTCATTATCTCCTAAAAATTGAATCAAGCCTGTTGAGAGGTTTGGGAAATTCACTCTCCTCCATCCCAATAAAATCATGGATATAAGATTCAAAGGTTACATGGCTCCTTTCTGCAGAAATAGCCACCACAGAGGACCTGAAGGGGATAGCACTCCAGGGAATATACTGGGGATCATTACACTGATGGAGAGGATGGTTTTCACTCAAAGGAATGACCAATGGTTTTGCCCCTACAACTCTCTGCTACTGACTATGCATTCTGGCTTATAGAAATCAAAACCAGAAAACACTGTTAGGTCAGCTTGTCCAGTCGAGTTTCCTACAGCATCTGAGAAACAAACAGACATGGCTGTTGAGTCAGAAACTGGCACTAGTGACATCAAAATGCAGTACGAAAAGGGCACTTCTGTCTTCTCTATGAACATTTTGTGACCCTAAAAATGCCAGCACACAAGATATTTGGTTTTTTTACTTTGGAAATATCTTAACTTAAAAAGGAACTATTAATGCTAAAGGAAAAAAACTAAGAACTCTAGCATGTCTACACCTACTGGGGGATTGGTGCTTCAGCAATCAATCCCCAGGGGTCTATTTAGTGGGTCTAGTAAAGACCCATTAAATTGACCATCGATCAACTTCTTCTCAATTCCAGTACTTCACCACAATGAGAAGCATCAGGGAAGTTGATAGGAGAGTTTCTCCCATCAACTCCCTGCAGTGGAGACCCTGTGGTAACTTGACCTAAAGTACGTCAACTCCAACTACAGTATTCACATAGCTGGAGTTGTGCAAATTAGGTCAACTTTCCCCATTGCGTAGACCTGCCCACAGAGGACAGAGACACCCAAAGCCAAACAGTTACTGAGGGGCCAGGGAAGTCTGCAAACATACTTAAGACAACTTCATTGTTTGTCATGCATCCAGTTTTGTCAAATTGAAATATTCCACTTTTAACTGGGCAAAAAGAGGTTTGTAACAACTTTCCAGAACAAGATCCAGTCCTTGTCTCTGCTATCCATTGGGATGAGGGAAATAAAATGTTTAGCGACTACTTTAAACACAGCATGGTGTATATGGGAAATAAATCATTTATTTTTATGTGATAGGGATCACTATGAAACTCACAACTAGTGAAGCACAGAAAAACCATGAGCTAATTACACAATGTCATAGCCATATAGCATGAAAACAAATTGGTTATTCCAACCCTCTCATGTTCTGTGTTAGATTTTTACCATGCCCTGCTGCTTGGAACTTATGATAAGGTTTTCATTATTTTGCCAAAAGGGGATGGTGGCTTTCCTGGGTTGGATACCTGCAGTAGTTTTATATCTAATCCCTAGCACATGGACAGGAGATCTTTACAGCATCAGTTGTAACCCGGCTTCAAGGTGTTGATGGGGACAAAAAGGGCTGGGTTCATTTTTCTAGGGGTTTCCTTAAAGACTTAAATAACACCAGTCTGAGCCCTTGCCCAGAAAGCTGTAAAATTGAGTACAAGCACCACCCACACAGAGTCCATGGGTTTAAAACAAAAGTGGGTGGGGAAGGGAGGACAGAATGAATTTTGGAAAACCAGAAAATAATAAATCAAACACATTTTGAGGTAAAATTCCCACCCTCAGGTTCCCTTAGTTAAAGTCCCTCTCAACCTCAGTTCCCCTGGCAATTGTGTGAGGGAGTGGCATATTCTAGCCATTGCCCTCCTCCTTAGCTCCTTACTCACAGTTAGCTGTCCTGGGCTGGAGAAGTCCAAGGATGCTGGCAGGCCAATGCTGCCAGGACTGATCTGGGGGCCTTACCATCTAACCCAGCTAGGGATATTTCAGCTTTAATTGCTGAGTATGGCGCTCCTTCTGTAAGCTGCTGCTCTCTATCTGTAGCTTCAGCCTAATCAGTCTCTACTCTGCCCCAGCCTCTGCTGCTCTGTGCCGTCGGTCACTTCAGATCTACCCTCAGCTCTGCATAGTCCACTAACTTGAAGCAGCCTCAACTCAACTCTTTAGAGAGGGATGCTGGTATCTAGAACCTTTTACAGAGTCCTCAGGACCAGGGGGGCACTCTCAGTGGAAGGTTGGAGTGCAAAGACTGCTGTAAACTGTGGCAAAATTCGTGGGGCGGATCTTTGACTGTAGCCCTGGAGGGAGAATACAACAGCAGCCTTTGTACTCCCTAGTCCTAAAACTACTCTGCCACATGCCAGTCCCATGATGCAGTTTAGGCATCTGTAGGCTACCCAAGGGTGCAAGAAGCTGTTACAACATGCAGGGATCTCAGGGTACAAGTGAGCTGTGGCCAAGTTTACATACCAGCAGGAAGGAAGGGGGTGTACAGACACTGCTATGGCAGCTCTGTGCCAGTTGTTTTTTAACGATCAATGAATTAATGTTGGGAGCCTCCATTTTGGGGTGCTCAGCGTGTGGGATCTGATTTTCAGAAAATGCTGAATCCACCATTGTAGGGTCCCCAGGACAATTCTCTAACCCCTAAGCCACTCGAGAACACACCCCTTCTCCCTATCTTCAGGATGTCCCTTATTCGGCCTTTCTAATGGGGGAGCTGGTGGTGACACTCCGGGGTGGGCGGGGCTCAAATCCACAACTTGATAATCAGGGCCCACGCAAACACTGAAACAGCCACTAGTTGCTTATGAAAATCTTGGCCTGTGATTGTTTTACCATCCACTGTGTTTTATGCACCATAAGGACTGCACCAGGACATACACATAACGAGAATAAACTGTTCTGTACCTGTGGATATAGGCATATCGAATCGCTTTAGAAAGAAGATTTTAAAAAGCCATTTCAAATCTTCTGTTAATTAACACGATACTGTTGCAAGTCTTCTGTAGTCGGTGGACACTCTGCTGGCCAGTGGATGGGGCGGGGGCAAAAGGGGCAAATGGCCTTTTAAATCACCACCAGAGTGCCACACAGCGTGTTCTGGGCCACTCTATTGGCTGGGGGGTTGCAACACACTCTGGCTATGTCTGCACTGGTGGATTATTGCGCAAGAAGGGATGTTCTTCCGCAGAGCGTCACACTGCCCACTTGCCCTTGCGCAAGAAGATTTACAGTACAGAGTGGTAAGAGAGGGCTTCTTGCGCAAGAGCTACGCTCTTTTCTAACAGGTGTAAGTCCTCTTGCTCAAGAGCTCTAGTGCAAGAGGGCAGTGTGGATGCACAGCAGGGGTTCCTTGTGCAAGAAAGCCCTATGGCTAAAATGGCCATCAGAGCTTTTTTGTACAAGAGAGCGTCCACACTGCCCTGGATGCTCTTGCAGAAAAGCACATGTGGCACATGGCAGTGTGGACGTGTTCTTGCGCAAGAGTTCTTGCACAAGAACCCTTGCACAAGAGGTTCTTGTGCAAGAAGCTGCCAGTGTCGACATAGCCTCTGGGTGGCGCTGTGGGCTGTGCGAGGCTGGCATACCATGTTCACTGCTTGGAACCACCCCTTCCACCAGAAGGCCTGCCCCTTCTGTGAGCTTGAAGCCGCACCCACCTCCCCTGCACTGGTTTTTACTTTCTCTGTGTTCATGTGGCTCATGCAGAAACCCCAGCATGGTGCTGTCTGACAAATGCTGCGATTCAAGCCATTCTGTAGCTCTCGGTGAGGGCTGGCTGAGTCAGCAGTTTCCCTCAGCATGGCATTTTGGGATTGCTGAGGCAGTTATGAAAGTCTTCAGTGGACTTAGGAGCATGACTGTGGGAGGAGACAGGGTGAAAGGTGGCTCAGAATGAAGATTAAACTGAGAGGCTCATACAAGCTGGTTGATATTCTGGACCCATTGAAGTTTATGGGAGTTTGCCACTGATTTCAGTGAGGTCAGGACTTCATCCACTTTCCAGCTCCATGCCACCCAGAGTTTTATCTGTATTTCCATTAAATTGGCTGTAGTTTGAAAAAATTGTTCCTTTTCATATTTTCTCCAAAGCTTTAGGTCCTACATCCAAATTCATCCCAATAATAAGACTACTCATGATGAAAACCTATTTACAGTCATTTTAGCAATGAGCAGTACTTGTTACTAGAGCACCTTTTATAAAGATGTCATTTGTCCAAACCAGGCTCCAGTCCTTTTCTAGTAATACAAAACTTTGCATTCCCCCTTCCCTTAACTACCCTCTTGCATTTAGCTGATTGATAATGCTTCTCTTCTAATAACTGACACAGTTATAAACAACCATCTTGTTTTTGGAGTTTGGTCTTTTTTTGTAAGTTTGGCTGAACTTTGCAAACTTTTCGGAAGGGGGAACCCTTTCCCACAATTCATTGCAAGACCAGCCCCTTTCATGTCACAGCTGGCTCAAGTAAACTCATTTCCTCCTTTGCTAATGTGTGTCTGATGCAATTTTGGCAAGCAGTCTCTTTCTCTCTCTCTGTGGCTGCTCCTGCTGCTGCCTGTTTTGAAATGTGGCCAAGCGCAATGTTTAATGTGAATGTTTGGTTTGGCCTAAATGTGGCCAAATCATCTGTGCTTTGTTTCACTAGTAAATTATATTACATATTTATATACCCAGATCTTTCTATAGAGATATTGAGGCACATTTTTTTCTTTTGCAAATCATTCATGCCATATGTTTTCAGTTTATTCCTTTGTGGTCTACTCCACCCAGTTCCTAAATCAGTAAATCATCTTCATGCTTTTTCCCTTAAGGAAAACAAGTTCTCCATTACAGAGAGACACTGAATGTAGTTTTGAAGCACTGGGATGAGAGGGTGGGCTTATTTTCTTGCTCTATCACTATAGCTTTCTCATATGCATGAAATAAATACAATTTTAGAGTGCCAGGATTCGCCTTCTGCAATATGCAAGGAGATACATACTGCCTGATGACTGTGGGAACAATGCAGATACAAAGTATGAGGGGCAGGAAGCAAGGAGCCTATAAAGGGATTCCAAACTGACCCCTGTAGAGCTCTCTGCTTTCCATGATTGGAAAAGTCTGTGCGTTGGGCAGAGGTTGGAGGGTAATCAGCACATCCCTCATAGAGGTAGGTAGGAAACAGTTTTCCCAGACTCCAAAGATTTTCAAGAGGTTGATTTTTTTTTCACATCTCAAATGAGGACAAAACTGCAAAATCTCAAAAATATTGCCTTTCTGACCACCACCACCCCCCTTACCCTTTTTCAGTCTCACCAGTTTATATGTCTCACATAAAAAGGTCACTTTGAATTGGACAGCCAGAATTTTTCATGCTAAAAATGTCAAAACAAAACATTCCCAGAATTTTGAACTCCTCCTCCCTCTACATTTTTATGGGTTAGGAAATCTGTTGAACCCAACCATTTGTTGTGAACAGTTTTAATTGCATTGAGACGACATTTTTCAATAAAAAAGCCATTTGGTCCAAACTCCCCTCCCCCAGCCAGCTCTATGTCCAATAGCCCTATGAATTTGCAATGGGCTAAATGAACAACAGCTGGGCAGGATATTTTAGCCCTTAGGCTAATTCACACTGTGTAGTGGGTGAGTGAGTGGATCCAGTCCTTCTCAGACTCATGTAAAACCTCTTTGAGCCAACTCTGTTTATTCAGGCTGGGCACAGACTCCAAGGTTTGGCTCTAGGTCAATACTTGACAAATCTGTGCCTAGATGTACACCACTAAGATGGTCAAGAACTGATCAGAAAGGGGGTTATACTTGAATGTTCTGAATACAATACCAGCTATCCATATTCAACTAAAGGTTATGTTACATGGAGAAGGGGAGAGTCTTATGCCTCTGAATAACACCTTAAGGGGTTCTTCTGGAAGACAAGTTGGATTCTGAACACAGACACAAATAAATCCAGCATCGGGCCTCCATGAATACAAACACCAAGCAACCCTAGAAACTGGAGAGACTATCCCTAGAAACTGGAGAAAACTATCAAGGATTGACACACACTAGACACCAACAGTATTGCCAGTCCTAAGTATTCAAAAATCATGAGACTGACTTAAGATCATGTTAAAAAATAAAGAGTTTTTTTAGGCAGGGGTGTCTTTCTTTACCTTCTGATTTTTAACTATTAGGGAGTGAACTGTGTCATAATTCCAAGCTTTTAAGTAATCATGAAGGCTAGAATCTGAAAGAAAGAAAGAAAGAAAGAAAGAAAGAAAGAAAGAAAGAAAGAAAGAGTTCAAAGCAGAGATTTTCATGTATTCACATGACTAGGAGATGAGGCTTCAAAAATGCAGCAAATATCATAAGACTCACAATACAATCACAGGAACGGGCAAACCTGCTCTAATTAAATTACTTTTTTGTTTCAGTTTTCTCCAAAAACATTTATCGCAATCCGATGTCTAACATAGTGAATTCTAGTGAAAATAAGGCAGGAGCTGAGGTTAAAATAGAGAAAGGGCAAGTTAAAATTATTTAGACAAGTTAAACATCTTTAAGTCACCATGGTTTCATGAAATACATCCTACAATACTCAAAGAGATGACAGAGGAGATATATGAGCCCTTAGCATCTTTGAAAAGACATTGATGATTGGAGAGATCCCAGAGGACTGGAAAAGTTAAATATACTGCCAATCTATAAAAAGGGGAACATCCAGGGGATTACAAACCTGTAAGTTTAACTTCAATCCCCAGAAAGCTAATGAAGCAAATAATTAAGCAATCAATTTCCAAATACACAGACGTTAATAAGATAATATTGTGTCACAAGAACATCTCATAAACAGGTTAGGGAAATATAGCTAGATGGAGCTACAATATGGTAAGTGCATCATTGTTTGGAAAACCAATCTTAGAGAGTGTATCTACGCTGCACCCGTAGCACGAAATAAGCTATTCAATTTGAGCTACACAAATTGGCTGCGTCTACATTGGCGCGCTTTTGCACCAAAGGTATGCAAATGAGGCTTAGCGTTAGAATATTGCCGAGCCTCATTTGCATAGCTAATGATCTGCCATTTTCGCAGACCAGGCTCTTGCGCAAGACGGGGCTGTCTACACTAGTCCGTCTTGCGCAAGAAAAACCCTTTTACGCAAAATGATCGGCATAACGGCTTTGTGCAAAAGGGTTTTTCTTGCGCAAGACGGGCCAGTGTAGACAGCCCCATCTTGCGCAAGAACCTGGTCCGCGAAAATGGCGGATCATTAGCTATGCAAATGAGGCTTGGTGATATTCTAACGCTAAGCCTCATTTGCATACCTTTGGCGCAAAAGTGCGCCAATGTAGACGCAGCCATTGTGTATCTTGTTTCAACTTAACTTTGAAATAGCATATTTTGAAATTTGGCGCAGTCTACACAGTGCAAATTTTTAAATAAAGCACTAGTCTGAAACATCCCTTACACCTTGTGGAATGAGGTTTACCAGAGACATTGGAATAGCGAGCCCGTTATATTTTGAAATAATGGGCTTGCTCAAAAGACACGAAATAGCTATTTCGGGATACCAGAAGTATGCAGAAATAGTGCTGCAGTGTAGACATACCCAGAGAGTAGTTATCAGCTGTTCATAATCATACTGGAAGGGCACAATAAGAGTGATCCTGCAGGAATCATTCCTGTTCAATATCTTTATCAATGATTCAGATAATGGCATAGCGAACACACTGTGATAGACTGCTGGCTAAGTCAGAACTCTGCCACTACAGCCTGGCTGAAAAGGTCAATTAGAACCAGATGAGCAAGGGCTATTAGAAACAGCTGTGGGCCTCATTAGCAAGAGGGCTATATAAGACAGCCAGTGGGGAAGGGAAAGGAGCCAGGAGCCAGGGTGTGGCTGAGTGTGCTCCCCAAGCCAGAAGGAGAGGCTGGCTGAGTTTGCTGTAATCCGAAAGCTTTGTAACTAGAAGGTGGTGGGAAACTGACAATAAAAGGCAGGGGTGACTGTACCAGAAGGGGCCTCTGGCTGATTTGTGGACTAGAAGGTGTCCCAGGGCAAGGGGCGTGAGTGAGGATCTTGCCACCACACTTATAAAATTTGCAGATGATACCAAGCTGGGAGGGGGTTAAAAGTGCTTTGGAGGGTAGGATTAAAATTCAAATTCTGCTGGAGAAATAGTCTCAAATAAATAGGATGAAATTTGATAGACAAACAGAAAGTACTCTTCTTTGGAAGGAACAATCATTTGCACACGTACAAAATAGGAAATAACTGTCTAGCATGGAGTATGTGGAACGGTATCTTGGGGCTGTAGAGGTTCATAAACTAAATATGAGTCAACTGTGTAACACTGTTGCAAAGAAAGCAAACATTATTCTGGGATACATTAGCAAGAGACAAGCCAGACACAAGACATAGTTCTTCTGCTGTACTCTGAACTGATAAGGCCTCAGCTGGAGTACAGTGGCCAGTTCTGGATGCCACATTTTAGGAAAGATGTGGGGTCAAATTGGAGACAGTTCAGAGGAGAGAAACACGAAATAATCAAAGATTTATAAAAGATAACCACCGTCCAAAATATAAAAATATTTCCTCACAGAACAGAAGACTGAAGAGAACAGTTTTCAGGTACATAAGTTTGTTAAGATGAGGAAGGTTAAAAATTGTTCCCCTTTAACCTCTGAGATTAGAACAATAAGCAATGGGTTTAAACTGCAGTAAAGGCAGTTTAGGAAAAAAAATTCTGTCAGGATAGTTAATCCCTGGAAAAAATTGCCTAGGCAGGTTGTGGATTCTCTCTCCTTAGAGATTTTTAAGAACAAGTTAGACAAACACCTGTCAGGAATATGCTAGTTATTACTTAGTCCTTCCTAGAGTACACTGGATTGGACTACTGAGTTCCCTTCCAATCCTACACTTCTATGATTCTATGACTTCCTTTATTTTAATTGACTAGACAATGATATTTTCTTCCATCTTTAAATGAAGGCTTTTAGTTACAATTACCTTTATCAGTCATAATTATTATAATCAATTATATCTTTATCAGTCATAATTATTATAATAAATTATATCTATTACCATATTTCCTAAGAGCCCCAGTAATGAACAAGGACCCTATTGTGCCAGATACTGTATAAACACAGTGGGTACTAGAACTACATAAAAAGAAGTAATTCACTGTAAGCAAGAATTGTTCAGCATGGGTGCAAGTGGACATGGCTAGGGTAGATTATTTAAAGAGGAATTCTCTGAATGGAGAAACATTGTGACTGCCACGGTAGCTGGGTTAATTGTAGCCAACTTTTATTTTTTTGTCACCCTTGTCTCTGTTCCTAATGCCAGACTACTGGACCTATCTACCTTGTATTTCATATTTTTAGACTGTAAATAGAGCTGGTCAAAAATGTTTTGATGAAGCTGTTTTCTGTCAGAAAATATAGTTTTGTCTAAATCAAAATGTTCCAATGAAAACATGTCAATTCTGACAAATTATTGACAGGAAAAAACCTAAATCATATTGACTTTCTTGTTTCAATGTTGTCAAAACATTTCATTCCGGGAAGGTAAAAATGTTTCATTTTGACTTCATCTGTTCCATTAATTTTGTTTTGACTTTTATAATGCATTAAAGTGTCATATTTTATATACTGATTATATTAATTATATTACACTATAACATTTTAACTTTATGACAATAAAATGTTGAATATGGCCTAAACCTGAAGGTTCTCAGAATTTTTGTTCTGCTAGAAATGTCTAAACTTTGGCTTTTCTCTCTGATTCAGAACTCTGTTTGAATGGAAGGGATGTGTTTGGAATTTTGGTGTACCCCACAGAATGGAAATTTGGTTTCCACCCAGTTCTTTGGACAGGGACTGCCATTTATCATGTTTTCCTAGCCTTGCTGATCTCTGTGGCTGACCGAAAAATATATAAAAGTGAATGTATGTGTGTGTTTGTATGTTTATAGATAAACAGTATTTAATAATCCTGCAGCTACTCAGCAATAACCTATACCTGACTACTTTATATATATATATACTAGCACATTTAACCAGTGTTGCTCAGGTCTTTAACTCAATTAATTTTTGGCTACGTCTAGACTGGCATGATTTTCCGCAAATGCTTTTAACGGAAAAGTTTTCCCGTTAAAAGTATTTGCGGAAAAGAGCATTTAGATTGGCATGGATGCTTTTGCGCAAAAGCATCCATGCCAATCTAGACGCGGTTTTGCGCAAGAAAGCCCCGATCGCCATTTTAGACATCGGGGCTTTTTTGCGGGAAACAAATCTGAGCTGTCTACACTGGCCCTTTTGCACAAAAGCTTTGCGCAAAAGGGACTTTTGCCTGAATGGGAGCAGAATAGTATTTCTGCAAGAAGTACTGATTTCTTACAGTAGGAAGTCAGTGCTTTTGCGGAAATTCAAGCGGCCAGTGTAGACAGCTGGCAAGTTTTTCCGGAAAAGCAGCTGATTTTCTGGAAAAACTGGCCAGTCTAGACACAGCCTTTTTGTTTTGGAAAATAAATGAAAATGTAAATGCTTCATTTGAGTCATTGCTCCGGGGTGGGGCTGGGAATAAGAGATTCAGTATGCAGGGTGCCCCAGGGAGAGAGGACTACCCTAGCTCTCTATCACCACAGCAGCTTGGGGCCAGGTGAAAAGCACATCTCCATGGCTGTTGCAGCTCCAGCAGGCCCAGCTGGGGGAGGGGTACATGTCCTCTGGCCAGGCAGGTCCAGGTCCATCAGCCCCCGCACTTCCCAGCCAGAGTGAGAAATGCAGCAAATTGTGGACTTTCCCCTCACTCCCTGATGATGGGGTACAGCAAGCAATGTTCCATTTGAATTGGGGAGGAAGGAGCTGCAGTCCTCCTGCCTTTCCTAAAGGGCATCTGGGAGGGGGAAGCTTGGGGCTGGGTAGTCCTGGATGATGGGGGCATCTTTCAGCTGCCCGGTGATTCTTTTTCTTTTTTTTTCTATGGTTTTATGAGAAGCAATCCCATTCCAAGAACACCCCATTTTCCTGGCACATCCAAACTCTGACCTTACTTTAAGTTATGAGAAGAGGAAGCTGCATACCAAATTTGGTGGTCTTAGCTCTTACCATTTAGGAGAGTTCTTGACAAACAGACACACAGAGAGAGACACAAACAAACTCTCTCAAATATATAGCAGATTGTGATACTCCTTCCCCTACCCTCTCTAGATTGTTAGCTTACCAGTGTAGTGACTGTAATTTCTTTATTGTTTCTTAAGTGCCTAGAATTTTTAGGCCTCGTCCTTACTGAAACATTAGATTGACCTAACTATGCTGGTCAGGACTGTGAAAGATTTTGTTCCCTAAGCATGATAGTTAGGTCAACCTAACTGCCCATGTAGATACAGGTTGGGCAAAGGAAAAATTAGCCTGTTGACCTACCTACCTGCCTCTTGGAGAGACGGATTAACTATATCAATGGAAAAATACCTTTCTTCAATGTAGAAAGTGTCTACACTACAGCATGGCTATACTGGTGCCCTTTTTTCCCTGTAGTACCGATAGTGTAGACATAGACTAAGTTTGCTAGTAGAAAGAATAATGATAAGAATTACACATGTCTGTACTACAAATGAAGATATGATTGCAATATGGATAGGCATACACAGACTAGCTTTAAGTAGGTAACAGTAGTAGTGAGGATGAGGCTGCACAGGCTAGCTGTCCAATTACAAGACTGCCAGAAACCTTGGGATTAAACTCAGCTTGATGGCCTATTTTAGGATCTGTGTCACTGCATCTTCACAGCTATTATTTCCTGTGCTCTTTGGATTAAAGCTAACACAGATATGGCCATGTCTTCACTTGGGGGAATTCCCTGGTCTAAATTGAACTCAGAGGCTGCCCCTGTCGGTGGTCTGCACTCCTGCTCCTGGGAGGAGGAAGGGAAGTCATTTGCTCCCATCAGCCTTCTGCTGTGGGGACAATACGGAAACTCATATTAAGGTACATAGACCCTAGCTATGTAATTAATGTAGCTGGAGTTGCATATCTTAATTCGACCTTCCCCTTTAGTGTAGACCTGGCCTATATTTACCCAGGCTGCAATCAGTCCTTTACTTGGGATAGCAAGCATACCCCAAATGAGATCATTTAAGCCTGGTCTCTGTGCCCGGAGAGCTCACAATCCAAGTTTAGTCTTTAGAACGTGGGGACTGGATGATCTCAGCAGGAGGATTGCAGGCTTGTCATTTCCTTTGGCTGAGTCCAATCCCTGTTGTGTTCAGATTGTCATGCCTTCTTTCAGGCAAAAATAACAAAAGATCATATCCTGCAAAGCCACTCCCTGTGCCCATGGGACGGCAGAGAGAGGAGAACTCTTGGGTTATGTCTACACTGGCAGGTTCTTGCGCAAGAATGGCCATCTTGCACAAGAGCTATGCTCTTTTCTAACAAGTGTAAGCCCTCTTGCACAAGAGCTCTTGCACAAGAGGGCAGTGTGGATGAGCGGCAGGGGCTTCTTGTGCAAGAAAGCCCTATGGCTAAAATGGCCATCAGAGCTTTCTTGCACAGGAGAGCATCCATTCTGCCATGGATGCTCTTGCACAAAAGCACATGGAAGTGTGGACGCGTTCTTGCGCAAGAGTTCTTGCACAAGAACCCTTGAGCAAGATGTTCTTGCGCAAGAACCCGCCAGTGTAGACATAGCCCTGCTGTGATTTAATGAGGCCTCAGATGACGATGCAGTGATAGGTGCCTTTGAAATACTTATGCCAGTCATACGAGTATTACACTGAACTCAGCAAAAGAATGCAAATAATTGCCATGCAGAACTAAAATCTCCCAGGTTTGGTCTCTATTTTGTAGGCTGTTTGGTCATAGTCATGATAAGTATCTGGTTTAAGATGTATCCTTTTTAAAAGACAGCTCTAGAGGTCACAGTAACACATCAGCTGCTGTGTTGAAGATGAAATGCTGGTCTATTTTGGGGGGTTACCTCATATTTATATCACGGACCAGACCCTTTTAGCTTTAAGACAATAGTATATATCCCCTTAAACAGTTGCTCTTATAGCTGTTTTTCTTTAGAAAACTGAAGTGTGTTTTTTTCTTCTAACAGATTTGATATATGGTAAAAAAAAAAAAAGCAACTCTTGTTGCACTTGAACAGTGGGAATTATTGGGCTTGTAGACTCTAGGCTTCTCTGATAACTTAATCCTTATTGTGTTAAAAAACTGGGCACCAGAGAATTTATAGTATCAGCAAAAGTATCAAATATTCATTTTAACATGTGTGTGAATTTTGCAGCTTTCTCGACTTGACATCAAGGTTGAGTGAACTGGTTTGAAAAAAATTAGAACTGACCTGAATCTTCACTGAAACCAAACTAAACGTACCAGCAGAAAGGACAAGAGAACTTCTTACCCTTCACTTTGCAGACTTCTGGAATCAAGACTGAGAAGAACTAGCTTCGGTCGGTTGGAAGCTAGATGTGGCTTATTTTGATTTTTTCAAATTAAGCCCTTTTTATTTTTGTGAATGATTCATAACCTGATCCCTGATTTCAGGGAATGCGTCCATTATTCACAAAATAGAGAAATTATTTATGCAAACAAATGTCAGCCTGTGGCTTGCTGGTGAAAAACATCCACTAACTTCTAAAGGCTTCTAAAGGACTCTTAGGGCATGGCTACACCACAGAGATCGACCCTTCTAGCATTCGATTTAGCGCTGTGTTTCTTAAACTTTTTAAGACCGAAGAACACCAAACAATATTTTTTTTTAATGAGGAACACCAAGGATTTTTTGTTGAGAAGAAAAAACAAGAAAAAGGGTCAGGGGGAAAGTCACTATGTCTATTTCTTCATCAGGATAGATAATAGTACAATACATATTTACCTCCTTCACAGGGGTGAGGTTTAATTAATTACTGCTTGTACATCACTATGAAGAGGTAAGAGCCAAGCGGTATTATCTGGGTGTCACATCCTAGCTACAAATAAACTGCTGCACAGTAAGAGAGCCCAGAAACAGACATAAAGACTGTGATTAGAGAGACACACTCGGCACACAGATGTGAGATTGCTCTGGGAATCAGAATGATTTCTCCACCTGCACATCACTGTCTATTTGCTCACCAGCCATTGCTGTTATTGAAAAGCAAACATTTGGCTCCTCCATCTGCACAGCAAATTGAAAGAAAAGATATTAGGAATCCTTAACCCCAGCCTTCTTTAAGTTAGTCTCAGAATCCTCTAATTGACACATGAACCCTATAAACTCCTGTGAGCACATTTTTTCTTTGTACTTTGAATAGACCACCATAATCAAACATGCTAAGTTTCAAAGTTGGATTCCTATGGGGAAAATGTTGCAGATATCAGGGACAAACATTTTATAGAGCATGGGACAGACCCTCAGCTGATGTAAATCTACTTAACGCTATAGAAGTGAATGGACTTCAGTGAGGTTTAAGCTTATGCTGATTTACACCCACTGAAGATCTGAACCCATGTGCTGGAAGCTCTGTGTGAATGTTTAGTATTCCCAAGACATTAAACAGCACTTTAGGTGGGAATACTCCATGGAGAAATTTGTAGCACGTATTTATAAAATGTTTTGGCATTTACAGTACTTGTAAGTACCTCACACAAGAATAGTAATAATCAGTGGGGGTACATCTACACGACAACATTATTTCAAAATAACTAGCATTATTCTGAAATAACTTAATCTGCATTTACACATCAGGCAGTTATTTCAAAATAATGTCAAAATACTCTTTAGCTGGAGGACTTGAGACTGACTCTATTCAATATCTTCATCAACAATTTAGATAATGGCATAGAAAGTACGCTTATTAAGTTTGCAGATGATACCAAGCTGGGAGGGGTTGTGACTGCTCTAGAGGAGAGAGTCATCATTCAAAATGATCTGGACAAATTGGAGAAATGGTCTGAGGTAAATAGG
>CM057846.1:14726533-14744436 GCA_030068395.1 Apalone spinifera
GGACTCGATGACCTTTCGAGGTCCCTTCCAGTCCTAGTATTCTATGATTCTATAGTTCTATGACTTCTTACTCCGACTCCTATAATTCTCATTCTACGAGGAGTAAGGGAAATCAGAGGAAGAATGCTCTAGTTTGAAATAAGTGTTGTGTAGACACTTCCAATTTTGAAATAAGCTATTTCAAAATAAGCTACACAGTTGACGTAGCTCAATTTTTGTAGTTTATTTTGAGTTAAACCCTGCTGTGTAGACACACCCTGAGTTCTTAGTTTTCCAATGATACATTACATGCCACCCCTTGGGTAGATATCATTGCAGTGTGTTGTGTAGTGAGTATTTCAGGCCTGACAAAAGTTGCTGACACAGAGTTCTGAACCACCAGTGACCCTACCATGATAAGCTTTATGCCTGTTCACAAAAAGTGGTCCATGGAAAGGACAAATGTCATAAACCTCTAATACAGCAAATGGCCAAGGCTGGATCTAAGCAATTCAGGGTCTTTGGCACACTCTTCATAGAATCATAGGATATTAGGACTGGAAGGAACCCCGAGAGGTCATCAAGTCCAGTCCCCTGCCCTCATGGCAGGATCCAGTACTGTCTAGGCCATCCCTGATAGACATTTATCTAACCTACTCTTAACTATCTCCACAGATGGAGATTCCACAACCTCTCTAGGTAATTTATTCTAGTGTTTAACCACCCTGACAGTTAGGAACATTTTCCTAATGTCTAGTCTAAACCTCTCTTGCTGCAGTCTAAGCCCATTGCTTCTTGTTCTATCGTCAGAGGCCAGGAAGAACAAGTTTTGTCCCTCCTCCTTGTGACACCCTTTTATGGAAGCATCTTTATGTTCTGTCTAGATTTGAGATGGTATCGGCATGGGCAGGGCTTGACAAACGGCAGCAAAACCTACTCACTAGCCCCGCACTGCGCATACGCAAAACCTGCATTGTGCATGCACGCGCCGCCGGTCAACGGGGCGACCGGCTGAAATCTACTCACCACAGGCAAATAGATTCAGTGATTTGTCGAGCCCTGAGCATGGGCCAACCATACAAAAACACCTGCTGGCTGGGTAGGTGTCTACCACACTCCAAATTTGGGCAAGGTACAACCCAACCATTGCCTGGGCCATCCTTCTGCCAACTGCCAGCAGAACTGTAATGGGAGTGGAAGCAGCAAAGACTCTCTTGTAGCATATCCTCTGCTAGGCTGGTATTGGTGGGCTCCCTTCCACTAGCAATGAGTTAACAGCCCATTAAGATAAATGGAACACCTCACACATTGCAGGCTCTTAGAAACATTTGCTGGTTATTGATGTTAAACCACACTAAACACGAAACGAAGGCTTACGCAGTCTAAGATGACTTTTCCCTGTCAAGGTGTGTCTAAACTCCGTTGACAGAGCCATGTAGATTAGTCAGGACGGCAAAGGGAAATGAAGCCACGATTTAAATAATCGTGGCTTCGTTTAAATCAAAATGGCCACCACACTGTGCCGATCAGCTGATTGTCGGCTCAGCACGACAGCCTAGATGGGGATCTGCTGACCCCAGAACCCTTCGTCGGCGGATCCTGTAAGCCTCGTTTCACGTACAAACAGCTGATCGGCACAGCGCAGTGGCCATTTTGATTTAAATGAAGCCGTGATTATTTAAATCGCGGCTTCATTTCCCTTTGCCGAGTAAACTAATCTATATGGCTCTGTCGTCGGAGCCATGTAGTTTAGACGTACCCTCAGTGGCTCAGCTTTCAGTCCCTTGACTCTCACACAGCGTCATAATTTCACTATAAACTTAAAAAACAACAAATGGTCTGGTAGCACTTTATAGACTAACAAAACATGTAGATGGTATCATGAGCTTTCATGAGCACAGCCCACTTCTTCAGATGACCGGAGTTTCACTAGTCCTCCCTGATACCAGAGTCTTCCAGGGAAGACAAGACCTGAAGATCTAATGTTCTCTATCTCTCTCTCTAACACACACACACTTTAAGTCATTGCAAGTCACCTTTAATAAGAATTCAGTAATTTATTGCCATGAAATAAAATGTATCCCCTTTTGGAGGTAATAATGGATTACAAATCTTTCTGATATCTGTGACAGTAAGATTAACTCAGTAATCCTGTTTGTTATGTGTCTCCTACTTCTCCTAAACATAGGATAAGTCAATAGAGTTTAACTTCTCTAATTGAAATCAGCCTACTGACTGAGTCTGCCCATAGATACAGGAGCTGGACTGTAATAATCTTTTGGTGGAGAATTAATCTCCTGGGAGTGAGGCAGACCTAATTACTGACCCCGGTAGAGTCTGCTATCACTGCTCATGTGTCCAGCTGGAGAAAAAGGGCTAACGTACTAATCTCTTCCTGAAATTTTTTAAACCTGCCTAACATTGAATCTTATGCCAACTGCTAAAGCAAATCACACAACAGAACAAAGGCTTCCCCCTCCTCATCTATGGATAGAAGGTAACTGGGCCATTCATTTGGTTTGACTATTACAGTGTCATAATTCTACTAGTCCTCCTTGTCACCAGAGTCTTCCAAGGTAGACAAGACCTGAATTTCTAATGTAAAATCTCTCTCCCAACAGCTTGCAAGTTCTAAAATCATTAAGCAAATTACATCAAAATTATGAAATGTATTTGGAAAATACATTTAAATTACAAATATATCAACCTTTCTCCTGAGAGCAACCATCTTTCCAAGAAAGACAGAGATGGTTTGTAAATGGTGATAAAGGATCTTTCACAGGGTGGCATTGGCTCTTTAAGAGAAAAGAGGTCAATGCACTCTGGCTAGTTAGCTGCCTCTTTGTTGGATTTAAGCAAGTACTCTTGGGCCGTATACATTAGGGGATGCCCGAGGACTGGCAAGGAACGTGGCAAATGAGAGCAGCCTGAAAGTGATATATTGGCACATGAAAGCTGCTAGAGACCAGGAGACAGGTGGTCCCTGAATGATGTGGTAAGTGGTCCCTGCTGGACGCCTAAAGGCAGATGAACAGTAAAGGGAGTTGTCTGTTGATTTCTAAGATGGAGAGCTGAGGCTGAGGACCAAAGAGACCAAAGGCAGTGGAGCAATGGAGAGTTAGACCCAGAGGGCTGGAAAGGCAAGAGGGCCAAGGTGAAGGAGGAATGATCTCCTAGAAGAGAGACTATTGGAGTTCCCCTGGGGACAAGCAGCATGACACGCCAGTGCAAAGTAGCTGGCTTGGGAAAAGGACAGGGGAGGGCCAAAGAGTGCTGGTGGAGCAAACGAAGCTGGAGTAGTGCATATACTATATCAATGGTCTGGAGGATGTGGAGGACTATATAGAATGGAGGTGCTCGATGGAGTGTGTTTTGGCACTTCTGTTATAGATTATGTGGTCTGTGCTTTGGTGAGAGAGCTCAGGAGGGATAGTATGGAGGCAAGACCCTGGAGGGGTAATGTTGAGGCGTTACTGGGGACTCCAAAGAGAGGAAGTCAAAGCACCTGTCATACTGCACACTGTCACAGAATGGTGCTCCAAATGGGGCTTTCCTCAGGTTAAAGGATTGCAAACTGTTTTCCAGCAAATATCATATATCTGTATATTTCCACAGTTATGGTCAAGGTATGTGCCCCTCTCTAGAGACAAAAGTTAGCAGCTACCAGCCTGGACTAAACTGGAGTTGCTGTAACATGTTTCCATTCACCAATAGTCCAAAATGGCCAAGATTTTTAAAAATAGGTGCTGTAGAGAAGCCAGGGACAATCCCTAGTGTATGGGGCCCCTTACTAAAACTTAGCAAGGTTTTTGGTTGGATAGCTCCCAGTCCCTAAAGAAAGGGGAAGCATCAACTGGAAATCAAGACCCTGTGGCAGACTGTCCCCCAACCAATGGAGGGGAGGCCAGTGCTCCAAGTTAGATGGATTGACAGAGACTTAAACCTCCATCCTGTGGGTGAGTTGGAATTGCCTGGAAGAGAGTGGGAGCAAGCTATGAGGAAAGCATCAGTCAGAGCTAAGCTGTGGAGCAGGGCAATGCCAGAAAGAGAGAACCAGAGAAGGACCCAGGGAGCAGATCTATGTGTGGAGCAGAGAGAGATGCAGCCTCGAGAGCAGACTTGGGCGGGAGGACAGCTGCAGCAACTAGACCCAGAGAGACTAGAAAAACAGCCGAGGGACCTGGAAGAAGAGTAAAGAAGCACTGGAATGGGTTACCTAGGGAAGTGGTAGAATCTCCATTCTTAGAACTGTGTCTAGTCTGGCGCGATCTTGTGCCAGAGCTATGCAAATGAGGCTCAGCGTTGGAATATCGCCGAGTCTCATTTGCATAGCTAATGAGCCGCCATTTTCACAGATGAAGCTTTTGCGCAAGACGGGGCTGTCTACACTACCCCTTCTTGCGCAAGAAAAACCCTCTTGCGCAAAGCCGTTATGACTGAAAATAATCAGCATAATGGCTTTGCGCAAGAGGGTTTTTCTTGCACAAGAAGGGGCAGTGTAGACAGCTCCGTCTTGCGCAAAAGCCTCTTCCGTGAAAATGGCGGCTCAGTAGCTATGCAAATGAGGTTTTTAAGTTCCAACCCTATGATTCTAGGACTCAGATCCTTTTGCTAGTACAATTCATGGGGGGTAATTTATAAGCTGGGAAAATTCCTCATAATAGAGCCTTGCTAAGCAAGGGAAAGATGGGGGGAGGGGGAGAGGTTCAAGTAATTGGTTTAACTAATTAAGTATCCATTCACCTGAAGCACTACTGAGACTAAAAGACAGAAAGTCTTAAGATTGCTGTGCACATCTACGCATGCTATTAGTTTCTTTTATGTTTGGTTACAATTACTGAGGTGTTCAAGTACTGTAATGCTGGTACTTAGCTGGGACATTGGATCAGGGAGGTAACATGGTTAATGGATTAATGAGACTGGTATGTTCATTTTAAGGATCTCATAGTGTCAGACAGTTGTCGGATAATGTAACAGGCTTGATCACTGACACATTTAAACCAGCCAATGTCTTTGAGAAACATGCTGCATCCAGCATGCTAATGATACTATTGCATCAATATTTTACTTTGCTTGGATTTCACAGCTGTATGGAAATCTCAGGCTATTTCAGGTGACAACTTCCATTTTACATGCTGCTGTCCTGTGTATATTTGTTCCAATAAATCATCATCTGAAAGAGAATATCTAGCATTTTACTTTATAAATAGGAAGATATGGCTCCTTGTCATATGACAACATCATAACTCATTTCTACGGGAACAAAATTCATTCTGGCTTGCATTACTACCGAATCCATATTTAGGTGCTGAAATAGGTATATTTGTGCCCAATTGTGAATTCACAGAGGATGAGCTTTAAGACTTCAAACTTGAATATTGGAGTGCAAGTCTGTAACAAGCCTACCTAACAGAACTACTGTCATGAGGATTGAGATGGAGAATTCTTTTGCCAGGCTTTACTTAGGATTAGATGCAGAATTTACATCAACACAGACTCAAAGTCTTCTCTCCTTTGCAATGGTGCAATCCTATTGACTTCAGTGGGATTTTTTTATTGTAACAGAAACCAGAATTAGACCCTGGCTTCCTTCTAAGCAGTTGTTTTGTCTTTACAGTATTATGATAACATACTTAAATCAGCTACTGACTGTGCATGGAAATGTATGAAATGCAAAAGACGCAGCCCTGCAATTTCTCTCTGCCCACCTCCACTAGGGAATTATTTACTAAACATCATTTTAACACTTGCACAAAATAATTCAGTTAACACTAATAGCAAAATCTTTTAAATCAAAAATTGATAGTTACTTGCTCCTTGTAAGAATATCATCTCCTAATACACTAGTTCTAAACATGCTGTTCAGGAACAGACCAGAATGCGGTGACCTAATCGTTTATTCGACGTGCTTGTGTGCTTTGAAAAATAAAGCCTTCAGTGTACTGAAGCATGAGAGAACTGCATCAGAGAGAAGACTAAAAGAGAGCACACTGTACTTTTATTTAGATTTTCCTCTTACTAAAGCTTTTTGACAGCCAAGTGAAATGATAGTGTGTCACTGAGCATGGAGAAATGGAATAAAAAAAAAGGAAAAGAATTATGTCAAAAAAAAAAAAGTGAACCGACAGACCTGTTGTTTGCAAGGCAAGATGTGTTGCATGCAAGGCAAGATGTGTTGCATGAAACAAGAATTTCAGTCTATGTTTTCAATCAAGAAGCACCAGGGTATCACAATGGTTAGTACTAGTAAAACAGACAAACAAAAATAAACCCCTCGAAAACTGAAAATATCTGAAGCTTTCAGTTACAAACAAATTTTAAAAAAATCTGGAGACTCCTTCAGATTTCTACACACACTGGCATATACACAAAGGAAGATAGTATTTTCCTTATCCGTCTAAACTAATAAGATATAGGCTAAGTCTCAATTGACAACACTGCTCAGATATTGAAGATTATTGCTACAGTCTACTGATGTAAGAGCTGTTCAGAAAATTGAGTTTCTGTCCCATGAACATATTCTAAAAACAAATATTTCAAACCAGAAAATAAAAAGCCAACATTTCAAAATATTTAATGAAAGGAAATGAAAAAAGGCATGTTTCTGTCAAACTGAATTGGTTTTCAGAATTCTGACCAATTTAATGTACTGCTACATATAAAACACATTTTGAAATGAGAAATAGTTTCAAAATGAAAAATCCAAATTCCCATTCAGAAAATGTTTAAATGGGATTTAATTGGGACATTTTGAAGTGTTCAAAACAAAATTTTCCATTTTTAAAGTAAAATTTGTTTAAAATTTGATATGATGTCACAGAAAAGATGGTGAGCATACTGGATCTCTTCATGAATGACTGCAATGAAACAATGAGTTTTAATATGGTTATATATAAATGTATACATCTTGGAATAAATAATGTAGGTCATAGTTAAAGGATATGAGTCTGAAAAACAGATCTAGGTGTCATGGTGGATAATCAGCTGCACATGAGCTCCAGGATGGCCATTGGGCCAAGAACATTAATGCAGCCCTTCCATGCATAAACAAGGGAATCTCAAGTGGGAGCAGAGAACATATTTTATCTTTTATTTGGCGCGGGCATGACCACTGCTGGAATACTGTGCCCAGTTCTGGTATCAACAACTGAAAAAGGCAATTGATAAATTGGAGAAGATTCAAAGACGAGCCACAAGAATGATGAAGGGTCAGACAACATGCCCTTTACTGCTAGACACAAGAAGTTCAATCTATTTAGTTTAAGAAAGAGAAGGTTAATGGGTAACTTGATTATAGTCTCTGTATCTGTGTAGGGAACAAATATTTAACAGCGGGCTCTTCAATCAAATTCAGAATTGAAATAAGGTATAAATTTTAACAACAAGAGTAATTAACCATTGGAACTTACCAAGGGTCAGAGGGTAGTCTCTCCATCACGGACAATTTTTAAATCAAGATTGGGATTTTTTCTAAAATATCTGTTTATTTTTGGGGAGTTCTATCACCTGTGTTATTTTGGAGATCAGACTGGATCAAGGGTGGGCAATAAGTAGCCCATGGGCAAGTTGTGGTACACCAGGGTTGTCCATTAGTGGGCTGCTGGCACTTTATTTACCTGCACATCTGCTGGCCCAACTCTCCTACAAATAAAGTCAATTGTATTAAATTGGTCTAAGACTGGTTTAAGAAAGAGGAGAATAAGAACATTGGTCTTACTTGGGCTTAATTACATTGACTTCAGTGGGACCATTTGTGGAAGTAAGACTTTCAGCTACTACCTTGAGCTGAATTACTTCTGACTTATATAGGTTAAAGTGAAAGAAGATGCAAGTCCAATGAGTTTAACTTGCCTTTCCATCCCCACAATAACAGAGTATCTGTGCCCTGCCTCATTACTTTTTCTCACTAATTGATTGTGAGACATGGTTGTAACATTCAATCTTCACAGATTAGCAATGGCTTACCAACATGTAAGCACTAGTTTAAAAAAAAAACTAAATGGGATAGCCATAGCCATTAGTGAAGAAAAACAATCTGTTGTCCAGGCACAATAGTGAGTAAGAAGAGAAAGTGGGGAATCCACAGCCTCTGTCCCTTTTACTTCTTGGGGAGTGGATGGGGCTGCTTTTGTATTTGTTTTAAAACAATTTAGCTACAGCTGTGAAACTTATGATAGAAATGCTACCCAAGTGCTCTGAAAACACTTCCAATTCATACAAAGTTTCCCTGAGGAAGGGAAAAAATCCATGGTAATCCACATTATAGAAAATGCTTGAATGTATGTAATGCTGATTATTGCCACCTGCTCAGCCTTTTCTATGTTACAAACCTCCTGGGAAGACCATACTTAAAGGTCTTGTCAAAAAATGTCAACTTTACTTTTTTCACCAGATGTAATAACTTCCCTTGAAGACTGACTGCTTTGGATCCCATGTGAAAATACCATTAAGCCTTCAGAGATGGGTTTGCAGATGCCAATTGATAAGAGACTATTTTAGGACTGCTAAATGGCTTTGAAGAGCTCACTAATATCTGCTTCCTCCCCATTTCTAAAAAGACTAAGAGGGAAAATTATTATTCATATCTTTCCTTTTTTTATTAAATAAAGCAAATAGGAAACGCTTGATTTCACTGTGTATGTTTTCTGTTAATGAGAGCCCTGCAGACACTCTCTTCCCAGAGGCTAATGCTGATAGACAATCTTTAACAATGTGTGCATTACAGAACCAGCAATTCAACTATTTTTCAACTATGCTTAGTTTATCACAAATGAGTTGGCAGCAGACATTAAGAAGTGCCTCCAGTAAGCCAGAACCAAGGATATTAGACATCTAGGGAAAAAAAATCAAGCAAGTTTTTTGCCTGCATACCTATCTAAAGAAGTGTATATTACTACAATTTCCAACAGCTAAAAACAATCCCTTCACCTTTGTGTTTTAAAAAATGCCTTCAGCGAGAGTCATAGTGAAATCCACTCCTTTCAAGTGTGGGTGTGGGGAGGTTTTTTTTGTTTGGGTTTTTTTTTTGCCTTTTCTACAGGCAAAGATAAAGGCAAAGAAATAGGTTGTGTCTGTTCAAAAAATTTCAAGTGGAAGTATAATGCTGTAATACATCAGACAAGAGTAGCATCTTGGTATTTTCATATTTGTCCATTGTTGCTTTGATTCTCACTTATCTCTAGCTGCTTTTAAGGTTTTAGTTCTTCGGCTGGTTAATGTTTAATGTTACATGCATTTGAAAGGTGGGTCAAGGGGAGGTCACTGCTGGTAACTAACTAAGGGCTTTCTCCAGACTAAAGTCACTTCAATAGCTATTGGCCTTGAAAAATGTCATCCTGTAAGTCTCAGAAAGAAGTGACAAGCAGGTGTGTCAAGACCTGTTAGGTGGGAAGAGAGGCAAAAAGAAAACTGATTCCCTTGTGGCTTTGGGAAAATTAGACTCTTTCCCTGCCATATTTCTCCATTTGTGAAATGTTGATATTTATAATTCACCTGTATTTTGTCTAATCTATTTAGATAGTAAGCTCTTCGCATCTAAGATTCTTACTATGTGTATATACTATACGCAAAGAGGTCTTGATCTCATTTGAGGCCTCTACCTGACACAATAATAAAATATGAATTCTATTATTCTTGTTATTAGGAAGAATGGGGAGTTGCAGCACACAAGGAATGAGAAATTCGGTTACATGAGTTCCTCCATTTCTAAGCAGCATGCAGGTTTGCCATTTAGCTTTTTCCTTGCTTTTGGACAAGCTGCCACTTTGTCTCCTGGGCAGTCAGTATATGTAAACTTTTGGGAACTGAAGCCAAAAAAGGCACAACATACCTGGAATGCCTAAGGGTCTCACAAAATGGTTTCAGTTAACAGTGCATAGAAAGTAGATTGAATTCATTTCTGAGCATGAATTGACGCTAGCACTCTCTGTTGCGGCATCTATTCAGAACGGTAGTGTTTCATGGTAGAATTAAAAACCTAAAATGGCTTATGGTCACTGACCTAGCACAAATAAGGACTTTATTGTCTGTTACATTCATTTAACTCCTGACAGCATTGTTGGTAAGATAAAGTGAATGTCCTTAAACAATGGCTGTTATGTTACTCTTTTGCTCTGGTGTCGTCTTGCAAAAGCTTTAGCAATTTAAAAAAAAATCAGGAAATAATTCAAGCCATCTTTGGAGACATGGGGGACCTTTCCTAAACAGTTTCCAATATTTGGAAGGAATTTCAATACATCTGTTTGTTACTTGTAGTGACACTGATGCTCTACCTGGTTGCCCTGTGCTACTGGGTGGGTCTTGAAGGGCTACCAGAGGAAGCAATCGGAAATTGGTTTGACAAACTGATAGTTTCCTCTCATCAAACATGCAGATGGTTCCACATACTAGGCTTTCATAGAGGAGTTCAGTAATAGCTATTTCCACATTGGCAGAGGATCTATTAAATGAAGCCAACTTGCTTGTCTGTCTGTGAAAATGAAATCATACTATCCATGAAACACCATCCTGGTACTCACAGAATCATAGAAGATTAGGATTGGAAGAGGCCTTGGGGGGTCATCAAGTCCAACCCCCTGCTCAAAGCAGAACCAATCCCAACTCAATCATTCTAGCCAGGGCTTTGTCAAAGCCTCACATTAAAGAACTCTAAAGATGGAGATTCCACCACCTCCATAGGCAATGCGGTCCAGTGCTTCACTCTCCACCCCTATGAAATAGTTTCTTCTAATATCCAACCTTGACTTCCCACACTGCAACTTTAGACTGTTGCTTCTTGTTCTGTCATCAGCCATCATTAAGAATAGCTTGACTCCATCCTCTTTGGAAACTCCCCTTCAGGTAGTTGAAGTCTTATCAAATCCCCCTTTATTCTTCTCTTCTGCAGACTAAATAAGCCCAAATCCCTCAGCCTCTCCTCATCAGTCATATGCTTCAGCCCTCTGATCATTTTTGTTGTCCTCCACTGGACTCTCTCCAATTTGTCCACATCCTTCTGTAGTGGGTGGCCCAAAACAGGATGTAATACTCCAGATGTGGCCTAATGAATGCCAAAGAGAGGGGAATAATCCCTTCCCTCGATCTGCAGCCAGTGCTCTTACTAATGCAGCCCAATATGCCATTAGCATGCTGTTGACTCATATCCAGCTTCTCATCTACTGTAATCCCCAGATCTTTTTCTGCAGATATTTATATGTTTCTCATAACCATAATATCTGAGTGTTATTCAAGATACAGGTTGGACCTCCGTGGCCTGGTACCCTCGGGACCTGATTAATCCCAGATGAGGGATTTTTCTGGACTGGGGAAGACATTTGAGACCCCTCCCCATTCCCCCCCCAACTTCCTGGCTCCCACCCAGCCCATCTGAACCACGTACTGGCTCTCTGCCCCCCCTCGCAACCCAGAGGAGCCACCCGCAGGCTCCCGTTCCCTTCTCTCAAAGACCAGCTGAGCCATGTGCTGGCTTCTGGCTTCCCCCTAGCAGCTCAACTGAGCCACATGCCGGCTCCCAGTCCCTACCCCCCTGCATAGCACTGGTGCTCTCTGACCCTGGAACATCCGTGGTCATGCTGGACCCTGGATGTTAACGGACCAGAGAATCCTGGATTTTAGAGGTGTGACCAGTACTCAGATATTACAGATTATTTCATATAGGCTGCATATAGACTTAAAGTGCCTAAATACAATGTACAGCCAGTATCTATTTCAGGTGGGCACAGCAATTCAATTGTGAGTTGAATGTAGGGTGAAATCAGTATTCATATAAAGTGGGTGGAACTCCTCGTGTGGTTCAGTCACTTGAAAAAAGGTTGGGTATTTCTGTCACTTCAAAGCTCATTTCTGTGCTCATCCCTCTTCTGGTAGCTACATTGCTGTCAGAATAATTTGATTTCTCTTTGTGCCCTTTGCCCAAGTTAAAACATATCCTCTTCCCTCTAAAGATCATGGAGGGTTCAGAACCAGACTTTCACTGAGATTGAGAAACCATCAAAATGGGCTTTTGTAGCTTGAAGACAAATGACAGAAAAACAGATACTATTAGAAAGAAATGAGCAGAAATTTCACTGTCTGGACATTTTCAGCTTATTGGAGCACAGCGAAATCTTAGATGATCAAGCCCAAAGCTATTTCACTTCAAATACATCTTTCAATAACTGCTGCAACCACAGACCATTATGTACAGGAAAGTTAACTGGGCAAAAAACTATCCCGTGACTATGGTACTGGAGGAAATAAGCATTCCTATCGAATGGAACTATTTGTTGGTGATCCAGGATCCATTCCCTGTCAGTCTGCAGATACCCAAATATCACCTTCAAATCTCTATCTAGTAGAGAAGGGATGGAAGGACGGATGGGTGAATGGGAGTCAGGAGATCTGGAGGTATCATTCAGACTGCCTCTGAGACCTACAGAAAGTCACTTGGGATAGTCACACTGGAAACCTACAAAGACACCCCAAATTAGACCCTGTTTTTGAAAATTTGTCACAACTTCTCTATATCTCTGTTCCCCGCTTCCTCCCCCAGTTTTAATAGGGATGAAGATAACAACTTAGAAGGGGGTTTACCTATCTTTCCTGGGATGTTGCTCATCTATAAAATAGGAGTTCTGATACTTACCTCCTTGAGATGAAGGGTCCATCTATAATGTACGGCTAATACTATTTACCTAGTTTAGTAACTTAATCCATTAATGTCTCTGAGGCAGGTCTGTCCTTACCCATATACAGAATATGCAGTTGCACAGGGCATCTGAAAACCTGGGACACCACTAGGTGCCTATCCATTCATCTGCCCATTCCTATCCCTGTTCTTTGGTTCTGCTTCCTCCAGAAAGGATCAGTTTACTTAAAAGTGAAAAAGCCTGATAGACCTATTAGCAGACATTGAATCTGTGAAAGGGCCATTCAAGTGTAATGAAGCCATTTAACAGGCATTTGCCAACCACAGGTATATCCTGTCAGTTTCTGAATTAACTGTGTTAGTTCTACAGGGCCTGTATTTAAAATTTGTTTTAAAAATATTTCATTCATGAGTTGCTGAATATTATAAAATCACATCTCTAAAAAATTGCCAAACTGCCTCAACTGCTGTTGGGGGCATATGGCACCAGTTTAACAGTACTGTGTAGGGCCCCATAAATCCTAAGGATGGCCCTGCTCTGAGGCATGCTGATATCCTGAGAAGGAAAGTGTTGTCCAAGAACAAAGTAGTTTTACAACAGACAGTATTACAAAAAATGTTTTTTTCAAATATTCTGAAATGTTTACACTATGTTTTGTCCCACGAAATTCAGAATTTTGAACGTTACTTTTAACCACTAAGTCCATGCATATTTGGCATCAAATTTCAGCCTGTCAAGATACCACAGCCTCATGGCAATAAAACTTCAGCTTCAACCATGTTAAATTCTAAACAGAATTGATGGGAGGTATTCTTCCTAATTGCCACTTGTGAAAAGATAATTATATTTTGTGTCACAGATAATATGCTGTGGCATTTGTGACTAGCTAAGCATGACCTACATGACCTTTGCTGTTGTCAATTCTGGGGTGAGTGGTGCAGAAAAACAAAGAATAATTGAGCCGAGGACAAGAGAATGTGAGTCTTACCATAATTCATTTGGGGAAAGGGCGGGGGGGAAGGACTTAAAGCTAACTTGATCCAAAAAAGAAAAAGATGACTCTGTACAGTACAGTACCTTTAGTCAGTAACTGACACTATTTTATTTGTGGCCTGCTTTTAACTTCTTTCTGCAATAGGAATGCAGGGATTCTTTTACGCTGTTGGGTCATAATGTACAGTAGTAAATCTGCCAAAAATTATTTAGGGAGGTTTTTGCAAAGCAAAAATATGCATAAAACTAAATTTTCTAAACTTCTGCTGTTTAAAAGTTTGTAACTTTTGTCATTGGAAGGCTGGATTGGTAGCTATGGTACTCTAAGGCATTCAGGAAGCCTGCATTCAGTTCTCTGCTCTCCAGCAGACATCCGTGGCCAGTTTGATCAAGTAATTTAATCTCCCTGTATTTCAGTTCCTCCATCGATAAATTGAGGATAGTGCTACCTCCTCTTTCCTACCCTTGTCTCGCCTGTCTGTTTGGATTGTCACATCTATTGGGGAAAAATTTTTCTCTTATTCTGTGTTTGTACATTACAATGAGATCCTGGTCTCATTTGACACCCCTTCATGCTATTGTGATACAAACAATTAACAACTGGTGGTATTCATTTTTATTAGATAATCATAGAGTAAAAAGTGGCTTCATTAAATGATGAGATATTTATAATCCTATTTTTGTGTAGTTTGTTAATATAAAATAGGAAGAAAGGAAGAGGATTCCCAGGTTGGATTTAGGATCTTTGTCAAAGGCCTTATCTCTCTAGCACTTTTGCCAGATAAAGGGTGCGTCTACACTGCACCTTTAGCTCCAGATAAGATACGCAATTTGTGCTATGCAAATTGCGTATCTTATTTTGATTCTATTTAGAAATAGGCTATTCTGAAATTTGGCGTGTCTACACAGCACCAAATTTCAAAATAACACACTATTTTGAGACATCTCTTATGCCTCGTGGAACGAGGTTTGGAGGGATGCTGAAATAGCGGGTCTGCTATATTTCGCAATAGCGGACACGTTCAAAAGACAGGGGGTAGCTATTTCGGGATACCTTTGATATCCCGAAATAGCCTTGCAAGTATAGATGTACCCTAAGTCACAATTTGTCTTGGCAAATGACTGCATTGTTCAAATTGTTTCATTGTTATTTTAGTTAGAAATTGGGCAAAGCTATACAAACTTCCTTTCTCTTCAGCCCATTATGTTTTCATTTCTCTTTTCTTTAAACATCCTAAAATACAGCTCCCTTGCATTTCCTTCACTCGCTCTGTAGTATTCATAGACACTTATCACATCCCCTCTCCATATTTTCTCTAAACTGTGCCTAGTAAAATTAAACAAGAGTCTGAACTATGGAAATCAAGGGAAATTAATGTCATGCATGTCAGATAAAAATACTCAGGGATTTTTTAGCAGATAATCAGGATGCTGACATCTTGCCCTATATAATTAAGCAGTTCTAGATTTCATCTTTTCATAAACCAGTGAAGTCCTGAAAACCAAACTAGCCAAACGCATGAGCCAGCAATTTCTTTGTGTGCTCTGTTGCTGCTCTTTCTAGAGCAATGACTGTTTCGAGCCGAGTATTGCATACCTCTGAGTTAACTGTGGGTGGCAGCTTATTCCATCACTGCCTGGTTTGTGAGCCCCCACCACAATGAAAAAGAACCACTTCAAACAATGGTATCACAACAACTAAATAAAGTCAGATGGACACTGACCCAAGTCTGGTCTATTTCAAAAGAATTTCAAAAAATGCAATCCCCAATGTATGTTATTTTGTACAGTTAAATTGGGTAATTACAAGGGTCTTGTGTCTGCACAACCATATTGCAGCAAAACCCTTCTCACTCCTTTTTGAGAGAGGAACATAACTTAGTTTCATTGCAAGGCCCTGATTCTGAGTGATCCAAAGCTCCTTCATCTTTCTATTAGAAGATACAGGGTCAGACTTTTCAGCTACCTGGTACATGGACATGACTGTCTTTTATACTTTGTATGGGGTCAAGCACATGGTACATCCTCAACAATAATAAATAAAAGTGGTCCAGATCCTGAATTCTTGACTTGGACAAAACTCCCCAGGTTAAAGACTGCACAAATATGATGACCATCCTCTTGCCCATCACAACATGTGATCAAGTCAGGCACTGCCACACATTTTGAGCTTACAAAACAAAGGCTCTGTAGCAGGGGGCTGTAATAAGTCATATCCCTCAATGGTTTGGCACAGATCATGTCCTATAATACACACTCACCAGTGAGTCGCATGAGAACTTCAGGATTTGCCCCAACAATAAACCTCCACTTTGCTTTGGCCTAGAAAAACACCCAGCACCTTCAGCTGCCAATTAACATGTTTCTACAAAGCAGCAAGTGCAAATAAACCATGGGTCCTGTTTCAAGCTCTCACAGTGTTCCAGTTACACAGACTAATTGTTTCAAAAAGCACTCACACAAAGGATTAGAACTTCTCCACGCTGTAGTGCTTGCTCGTACAGTGAGCTGCAAGTGAGACTTCTTCCAATACTTTATCAGGGCACTGTTTATTTATTTCCTCTCATGCAAGAGGAGAGGTCTGAGCATGACTTTAGGGCAGAGAATGGTGAGTGAGAAGAATGAAAGAACAGAAGAGATGAGCTAAGAGAGAGATCATAAAATAAAAGGAGAAGGTTGAGGCAGAGTCATGTCTGGAAAATTTACTATATTTTTTAGAGAGAGAGAGTGTGTGTGTGTGTTTGTGATTCAGTTTGTTCAGGAACTCTTCCTAACTATAAGAGCTAGAACCACCAAATTCGGTAGCCAGCTTCCTCTTATCATAACTTAAAGCAAGGTCAGGGTTTGGTTATGCCAGGACAATAGGATGTGCCTGGAATTCGATTGATTCTAATCAAACAGAAAGGGAGGGGTCTGCTAGCAGTGACAGTCATGCTGTTGAATGACCACAGGGAGGCAACCACACTGGGAACAGAGGGGTTCCCAGCCACACTGGGAACAGACCAGGAAGGGGTTTAAATGTATAGCTTGAGAATGCCGGGGGGTTATCAGGAAGGCAAAAGCGCAAATGGAATTGCGACTGGTGAAGGATAACAAGAAAGGTTTCTACAGGCATGTTAACAAGAAGGTGATCAGAGAGGGTGTGTGGCCCCTACCGGATGAAGGAGGTAGCCTAGTGACAGATGATGTGGGGAAAGCTGAAGTATTCAATGCTTTCTTTGCCTCTGTATTCACGGACAAGGTGGGCTCCTGGACTATGTACTAAGTGACGCAAGATGGGATGAAGACAGACAGTCCGTGGTGGGTAAAGAACAGGTTAGGAACTATTTAGAAAAGCTAAACATACACAAATCCATGGGTCCGGACTTAATGCATCCGAGGGTACTGAGGGAGTTGGCAAATGTCATTGAGGAGCCTTTGGCCATTATCTTTGAAAAGTCGTGGAGATCGGGAGACATCACGGATGATTGGAAAAAGGCAAATGTAGTGCCCATCTTCAAAAAAGGGAAGATGGACGATCCAGGGAACTATAGGCCAATCAGTCTTACCTCGGTTCCTGGAAAAATCATGGAAGGGATCCTTAAGGAATCCATTTTGAGGCACTTGAAAGAGAGGAAAGTGATTAGGAATAGTCAGCATGGATTCACAAAGGGAAAGTTGTGCCTGACCAATCTGATTAGCTTCTATGATGAAGTAACTGGCTCTGTGGACATGGGAAAGTCAGTGGATGTAATATACCTTGACTTTAGAAAGGCTTTTGATATGGTTTCTCACAATATTCTTGCCAGCAAGTTAAGGGAATGCGGATTGGATAAATGGACGGTAAGATGGATAGAAAGCTGGCTAGAAGGCCGGGCCCAGCGGGTAGTGATCAACGGCTCGATGTCAGGATGGTGGTTGGTTTTTAGCAGAGTGCCCGAAGGTTCGGTTCTAGGACCGGTTTTGTTCAATATCTTTATTAATGACCTGGATGAGGGGATGGATTGTACCCTCAGCAAGTTTGTGGATGACACTAAGCTAGGGGGAGAGGTAGGGTGACGCTAAGCTAGGGGGAGAGGCTTGAGGGCAGAGATAGGGTCCAGAGTGACTTAGACAAATTGGAGAATTGGGCCACAAGAAATCTGATGAGGTTCAACAAGGACAAGTGCAGAGTCCTGCACTTGGGATGGAAGAATCCTAAGCATAGTTACAAGCTGGGGACCAACCAGTAAAGTAGTAGTGCTGCAGAAAAGGACCTGGGGGTTACAGTTAATGAGAAGCTGGATATGAGTCAACAGTGTGCCCTTGTAGCCAAGAAGGGTAATG
>CM057846.1:14744536-14763112 GCA_030068395.1 Apalone spinifera
GGGGCTGGACTTGATGACCTTCTGAGGTCTCTTCCAGCTCTATGATTCTATGGCTGGCTGGGGACGGGGTTCTGGCTGCTGCCAGCCACTATACCCCCCCCACCTTGGCCAGCTCCAGGATCTGCTGTCTGGCCAGCATGGCCCTCACTGTGCTGGCCAGCCCCAGAGAGTGACTGTCAGACCAGTTTCATGGTGACCCCCAGCAACCCAATTGCCTGCCCTGAGCCCCTCACACACTCATTCTTCTGCCCTGACTCCTCCACCCGCTACCTTTCTGCCCTGAGCCCCACACACCTTCCAAGCCCCTAACCTGACTCCTGCACTACCCATACCCTGCCCTGAGCCCTCTCCCCCCATACATCTCCCAAACCTCTTTCCTGACTCCTGCACCTCTCACCCGGTCTTGAGTTCCCACAAGGACTCGAGCAATGCCAGGTAAATCCTCCAGTTATATATATGTGTCAAAATAGGAGCTGCTGAGAGCTGAGCACTCTGGTGCCTAAATGAGAGCTATTTTAATAACCTGGCCCCAATTATGAATGTTTATTCATGCAGTGCTGAGTCTTTTAAAAGCTGAGTCCCACCCTGCCTAAACTTAAATATCTAATTATTAAATACAATAGACTAGAGCTGGACACAAAACAGTGCCTGGGTAGAGTCATGAAATTAGCTTTGGCCAGGTACATGCCCCTTCTGCATTTTCTTCCCATGATCATTAGAGCAATCAACTTTAGTGGCTAAAAATGCCTACAGGAAGCAAATTTCAAAATCCCTTGTGCAGGTATTCGTAGGCATTTAGATAGTGTAGATAAGGGTTGTTTCAATTTTATTTGGAAGCTGATGATAGCTTATATCAACTTCAATAAAATACTATACGTGTATGAGGAGTAGGCAAATCACCCACAGCAGTGTTGCAGCCCTCTGTTTCCACTAAATCGGTTTCTGTGATTTATAACCTTCCCCTGTTTGCATCTCCTCACAGTAATCTTAGCACTGCCATCTTGGAAAGTGAAATATGCGAATCAATTACTGGCTGAAGTTAGCAGGATAAGAGAACTTGTGAAAATGCATTGTCTGAGGCAAGGAGGGGAGTTCCCACAAGCCTGACCAGACCACAATTTTTTTTTTAAAAGCGGAAAATGAAAGGAAAATACTGAGCTGTAACTAGCAAGGAATGAGGCAGTTTAATAGTCTGGCATAGGCTAGTCTCTAGTTTTCCTTGTGAATTTACACAGTTAACCAATAACTAACTCACACCCCAATTGAACCTAACTGTAGTAATACTTTGGAAACATACCTGCATAACAGTGGGCTATATTGGGTCCTTAATTCAGCAGTGCATCCCCTATTCAGCAAAGCAGTTAAGCTAGTGCTTTGGGCCTATTGATTTTAAGTTCATGATTAAAGTTGAACATGTAGTTAATAAGTTTCATGAACAGGGATGGCCTTAACCAAATACTGAGCCACACACTTAAATGGTTAGACTGAGCCTAGCCTGGTGTGAACTATCAAATAGTATGGCCCAGTGACTGCTGGTGTAAGGCATAACTTCAAGAGAAAACAAATCTGCATTGTTGACCCACCGTGCTCTTTCTTAAATTATTTTTAAAAAAGGGGAAATTGGTAATTTCTGTGCCAAAGCACTGAAGTCTGGGTCTGATTATGCTATTGCATCAAAGGCCTAACTTTGGTTCCATTTATCCACAGTAATTATGGACTAGCTCCACATTTAAAACAATGTAAATGAAATCAGAACCAGACCCATAGTCTGACCAACATTATGCAGCGTTCATGTCATGAGATGCAAGACAACTCCCGTTCTTTAGGACTGAACGATGTTGGAGACACCCAGGAAAATGAGGCCTACTCCATACACATCAGTAAAGAAACTATTTAGAACTGGAACAAATCAACGTTTTTCATGAAAAATATTTTAATGAAAATTTGGCTTTTTTTAAATAATGGAAGTGTTCTCCAAAAACCTCAGATATTTTTTAAGATTTTCAAAAAAAATCTCATGAAGTTCTGGTTTGAGGGTTCTTGGGTTTTTTTTTTAACACTGTCAATATTATCATGCAGTGGAATTATTCAAATTCAATGAAAATATAAAAGACTTCCAGGAAACAAATTCATTTTCCTACTATATATTTTAGAAATGTGCGTCTGTCTGTCCATCTGTCTGTGAGTCTGTGTGTTCAAGAACTCCTAAACAATAAAAGGTAGGACCACCAAATTTGGTGTGCAGCTTCCTCTTATGAAAGCCTAAAGCAAGATAAGGATTTGGACAGGTGCTCCTAACCTGACCCCTACTTACTGTGAGAGAGGGATGGAGTAGTCCTCACTTCCTGGGGCACCCTGCATACAGAAGCCCTCATCCAGAATCCCACCCCAGAACAATGATTTAAATAAAGAAAAAAAAAAACCTTTCTTGAGTTAAGGACCTGAGCAACTAGCAAGACAAGGCTATGCTCAACATATGGGAACTTTTGATTTGATTTTTCCAAGTGTAGAGAGAAAATCCTATTACTATAAAGTTAAATTCATTAGTTTATGTCTTTATAAACAGACACTAATGGAGTTAACCCCCAACAGATTGAGTTTGGTTGAAGCACATCTTTTGGGAAGGCATCTAGGACATTAAAGGTATGTCTGTCCTACTGAGAAGATCGAAGCTGCCGCTGTTGATCTTCCAGAGTTCAAAATAGTGGTTCTAGTGAAGACATGCTAATTCAAACTGAGAGGGGGACTCCGGTCGATGCTGGTGGTCCTGCTTCCACGAGGAGTAAGGGAAGTCAAATGGGACTCCCTTCGACTCCCTGCAGTGTGGACTGTGCCAAAAGTCAAGTTAAGGTACTTTGACTTCAGCTATGCAATTAATGCAGCTGAAGTTGAGTATCTTAATTCGACCTTGTCCCATACTGTAGACATACCCAAAGAGATGGAGAATCTACTGCTTTCCTTGGTACCCTGCTCCAATGGTTAATCATCCTCACTGTTAAAAAATAGTGTCTAATTTTTAATATGAATTTGTCTGACATCATCTTCCGACTGTTGCTTTCTGTTTTGTCTTTCTCTACTAGATTAAAGAGCCCCTTAGAAGTGGGCATTTGCTGTTCAGTAAGGCACTTATACAGTATAAACAAGTCAACTCTCAATCTTCGTTGTTGGTAAATGGATTGGGCTCATTAAGTCTTCCTCTGTAAGACATTTTTTCTGGGCCTTGAAAAATTTTTGTGGATTTTCTCTGTACCCGCTCCAATTTTTCAACATCCTTTTTAAAATGTCAAGTGTGGAACTTTACTCAGTATTCTAGTATTGGTCTTACCGATGATATATATAGAGTAAAAATCATCTTTCTATTTCTACACACTACTTCTCTATTTATACAGTTCTCATTAGCCCCTTTTGCCACAGCATCACATTTAAAGTTCATGTTCTTTTTCTTATATAATATGACCCCTAAGTTATTTTCAGAGTCACTGCTTTCCTGATTACAGTGCCATTCCATAAGTATATCCTGCACTCTTTTTTCCTAGATATGTGTTTAATATAACCAAATTCAAAGGTATATATTTTGTTAAAATGGCGAAATTCATCAAATGATCCAGATGGCTCTGTATGACGACCCTGCCCTCATCAACATTTTTCTTTCTGCCACTTTGTGTATCATCTGCAGATTATTACAGGGGTGATTTTATATTTGGTTCTGTCTCATTGATAAAAGCACTGAACAACAGCATTGATACCTGCAGAACTCCACTACAAACACTGGCATTCAAAGCCATGTCCCCACTGGCAACTACTTTTTGAGATTTGTCATGTATACAGTTCTTAATCCATTTAATATGTGCTCTGTTGATATTGTGTAATAATTTTTCATCCAAATGCTATGTGGCACTCAGTCACATGCCTTACAAAATGTCTTGTTCTAGTGATGCAGTTATCTGTATCAACCCAACTTATATTCTCATCACATAGAATAACAGAATAATGAGATCATGTATAGGAGAGCACAGTCAATTCTTTTTGTTTTATAAATTGTCTACAGTTACCGGGACATCGGTGCTGTGGGGATCAATCCCCCAAGGGTCGATTAAGCAGGTTTAGTAAAGGCACACTAAATCAATCACTGATAATGCTCTCATAGACTCTGGGACTCCATTGGATTGAGAAGTGTAAGGGGAGTTGACAGGAGAGTTTCTCCTGTTGACCTCCAGTGACGCAGTGGGGGTGCTGTTACATTCAGTCTTTGCTGTATTGGGCTCTGTGTGTGTGTGTACCTTTACCTCAGTCCCTCCCACCCTTGCAGCACTCTCTGCATGGTCTGAGGGGTGGGGGAAGAGGCTGAGCATGACTCACCCCAGATGTGTATTGGGCCAGACACAATAGATAACTCCTAGCCAGGAAGAGACAAAGGATAGGCGGGGCTGCACCAGGCTGAGGGGTAGAGCCTGGGCGAAGAGTCAGTCTGGTCTGGGCTAGCAGGAGAGAGGAGGCTGGGAACAGGGAAAAAGGGGTGAGGGGCCCAGGATCCTTTCTACCCGAGAGGAATAAGGCTGTCTGCCCTCGGTGCCTGTGCTAACAACGCTCCTATGCTACACTGTGTCCCTGAGAACCAATAAAACCTTCTATTCTACTGGCTGGATGACAGTCATATCTAGCTGTGGATGGGGGTTCAGGGTTGGGGACCCCCCGATGGCCGTCACACACTCCTCAGTAGAGATGCCGCAGTAACTCAGTCAAATGTATGTTAACTACAGCTATGCTAGTCATGTAGCTGGAGTTGCGTGTCTTAGTTTGACATTGCCTCCTAGTGTAGACCTAGCCTTAGGGACCTACGTAACACTTTACATGCCTATATCCAAAATGTAGATCCTTGTAACTCCTGCTTACCTGTCGTTGAGCCCCATAGTGCCTAAATTGCAGTAGGTGGTTATGTGCAAAGCCGCTCAAGTCCCAATGGCGCTGAGGGGCTCTATACTCACATACAAGCCCCACCAGATTCACAAACTAGGTGTTTCCCTGCCTGTCTGACCTGTGGGGCCCAGTGTGGTAGCTCAGCGAACACGTAACCCCCCTGAACGACACATGAAAATGAGGGGATGGTGCCCAGTTATGCCTGATGGCTCAGCATGTTAGTGACCTAGGTGTTCAGATCTCCACACAGTCCGATTAAGAGCATGAACATGACTTCAGGTGTCCCACTTGCTAGGTGAGTGCTAAAAACATTGATCTATAGGGTAGTCTAGGCTAGGTTTCCACTGCTCCTCTTGGAGCTGTTCCATTTTTTATAATAGATTTAAATATTCATTGGAACAGGAAGAGGAACCAGATGCTCTAACTACTTGGCTATGGAATAATTCTTACTTTCTCTCTACCCCAGTGAAAAAGTAAGTATTTCATACACAGTGGAACAGTTTCAACAGGGAAACAGGCACACGCATCCCTAAGTCTGGTTAAAGTTTCCTGTAAGTGTAATAATGGCTGCACTGAATGAGAGGTTTCCAACTTGACGACTCAAATCATGCGGTTTCCTTGGTAATTTTAACTTTCCCTCCTTTAGTCAGAAGTGTGTGGAGCGTTCCTAGAACATCAGATGAAATGATAAGAGTTCACATGTGGGTTAACTCTCCTGTGGCCAGGTTCCCTCTTCTTTCCTGCAAAGTGTCTCCACAGGAGTGGTTTAGGTTACCCCTAAAATTTGATGTATACTTTGCACCTGTGCTCTGGAGAGGGCATATCCTTCAAAACACTCACCAAGGCTGTGAGAAATAACCATGAGAATGTTTCTCCGTGCATCCTTCTAGTTATTATCTTGACACAAACTGCTGTGTTCTGGGTACTTAACCCTGGAGATTAAATCTTTATGCGCCAGTGCAAAAAGATCATATCACTGTAATTTTTAATATATATAATTTCTCAGCTGCCTTAGTTTAAAGCTGTCATATTTATGGCACAACAGTAATTTAGGGCAACACTTTAAAATACCATCCTCAAAGGACATTTCTCTTGATCTGTTGCAACAAATGCCTTGCTGAAGAGGGTATTGCACTGTGGTGGAACTGATCATTGTAGTCAGTTACATTTCTCAGCCAGTGACTTTTTAATATTCCCTAAGAGAAAAATCATTAGTGAGCCTGCACCAGTAAATCATAGTCCGATATAACTGGAGGAAGAACAAATATAAAGTCTCCATACTTTCCCATAGTTCCTGCAGAAGTAAAGTAGACACCTCAGACATGTGGAGAAATAGATCTGGAGCAGGTATACATGATAATGTAGAGTAGGTTGCTTTAGCAGCAACTCATCTATATTTGGTATGTCTGAATCTACTTATAGTTACACACAACGGTCCCACTTCCCCACTAGATCAGATTTAATATTCTTGTCATTTAATATTCTTGTTTTCTAGACCCTGTGCAACTCTGCTCTGGCTCGCCTCTCCATTCTGCTGGTAATGTGTGATTCCTCTCTATGGCTCTTACCTGCCACAGTGACATCTCCTACAGTGCTCTTCTATGTGCAATTCTACCACCCCATACCTTTTGCACAGCCTGCTTTGGTGGGTCTCCTGGCTTCCTCCCTGACCATATCTTTGCTGCTTGTCACGCCTGGCTGACCACTCTGCAGTACTGAACAGCTACATAGGAGGAGTTGCAGGTCCATTCAAAAAACAGAAGCTTACAATATATCATGCATCTTGATAGCCTTCAAGGGTAATATGCTATGGTGGAGTAACTGGCCTTTGGCTTTTCCCCTTGCCCTAGTCCTCTTGGCCTCATGGATCAAAAGCTGTATCATATTGGTCATGCAGGGGAAACAAGTGGCAATGAGTCAGGGGAAATATCACATTAGCTCTTTTCTCCTCTCTATAAGATTTAGCAGCTCTCATCTCCCAGATACACAGCACAGCAGGGAAAGTTGGCAGGCTATAGGTTAAGCAATATTAGCTATGCTTAATTATGGCACGTGGTAAATGGATGCATACTCTCAACAAGTGTCTGTTGGACTGGGGCTTCACATTCAAATGTGACTATAGCTGCTCCCAAGAGAAAAAATCCTCCAATATGCTTAGAAAACTAATAGCAGGCTAGTTCCTAAATGGACTAGAATGTGGATCAAATTGGAACCCAAGCCTGAATATTAAATCTGTCCTGCTAGCTCCACTGAGCTGGTCTTGCTTCCCCTGTCCACGCTGCTCTGCCTTGATGTTTCCTTCATCTGCTTCTCTTATGCCTTTTCCTGTTACCCCCTATCCTGAAGAACATCTGTGTACTCACAGTTAAATGTGTGAGCAAGAGCTTTATTGTGAAGGGATGACTTGCTAATGGAACTAAAGGCAGATGACTCTAAGCACAAGTCTAATTCTTACTGAAGTCCAAGGGGTTTAAACACATGCTTAAGTGCTTTGCTGACCTGGGACATTAGCAGCCCCACTAGTGTTCAGCTGTGCATTACATTTGCTCATTTCTGTTCTACTCAACAGTCTTTCAATACCACAGTGTTGGGTAAGCCACATGACTACACATCTCCGGGTACATTGACAAATACAACCTCAAAAGGCAACTGCTTTTAGCCACTTAAGCAATGCGGGGAGCTTGTCGGCAGTAAATGTCTGTCATGAGATATGCAACTGGATTATATCATGGTTTTGATTACACAGTTATAACAATTTTTAAAAGCAGTGGAATTTCTAAGAATACACAGAGGCTAGAGAGCATAGACGCTTTGCAACCAGTAGAGAGAGTGTGCTACATCACACAAACCATCTCCACAATTGGCATTTCTGCTGTTAGCCTTGGAAGGCAGCCCAAGAACTGAATGGGTGGGAATCTGAACTCCCCCCTCTTACGCCAAAGCAGGGTTGAGGTGAACATGGAGAGCAGAGTGGGGAAGATGTTCACGCTGCTGCTGCTGCTGCCCATAACATCCTCATTCTGTGGATAAAGGGCATAGCTGGAGCTCCAGGATGGTTAAATTGGCATTTCTAGTCACATTATGCACACATCAGACATAACGGTGTGCAGAAAAAGATAACTGCAATGAAAACATATTCTAGTTAGTACTAATTTCCAGTGGTGGCAGGTGATTTATTTATTTTTTGCACAGGAAAGGCCAACACTGAGACATCTAAAAAATTCTAGTATACAGCTTCCTCCCTGCAGTCCTGGCAGGGATGTCAGCTTCACCCTGCCAGGACCCCGCTGCTGTTAGTTCCTTGCACTTGCAGGGATCAGGTGTCATTGGTCCTGCAGCCATGCAGGGAGCTCTCTGCACAGTTTCAGCCTTCACTAGCTAGCCTTTCCAAGGTAGGAGCTGTTCAGCAGCAGGTGGCCCCCTCCCCAAACTGGTGGCTCTTGCTACTCCTTGCAGTGCTGTGCTAGGCCAGAATGGCTGATGCTTCCTTTGCACCTTGTGCCCTGAGCATCTCAGATATGCCAAGAGCCCCTTCTAGCGCCTTTGTCAGTGCTGGGAAGGAGTCCCTTGCAGTGCCACTGTCAGAGCTGGACTTAATTGTGGCAGTCATGCTGCCACAATCACTATGGGGTGGTTAACTTGGTAATGCCCTCAGAGTGGCTGTAGAGTGTGGTAATTTGCCATGGTTACAGGGTAGCTTCCTGAGGCACTATTACCGATGCCATGATATGAGCCTCACCTTCAGTACCACATTTTCTGGCATTGAGTTTCACTATGGAGAGACAGTGTGAACAACGTGACAGATTAAATCAAATCACAAGGGCTTCTTGTGGACTTTCAGTAATTATTTAGTGCTTTAACTGTCCTTACAAATGTTTACACAGACAAAAAGTATAGAGTTTAGACCTTTTGAAGTATCTAACTGAGCTGGGCCCCGTTTGCATGGGTAGACAAGTTGCCACTGCTCATTTCTCTATAGGGGAACAGCATACAAATATTCCCATCAGCATATATTTAGGGCCAGATTTCTCCCTCACTTAACATTCCATGGAATGGCAAAAGTGTAAGGAGCAAATGGAAATGCATGAGTATAGCTGAGAAGTGACTTATTTATGGGCATAAATTCACTCTAGCTGGTATTACTGAAACCTGGTGGGATGATTCACATGGCTGGAATGCTAAAATCAATGGTTAGGAAAGATGGAATGGGCAACAAGGGGCGGGGGAAAGGCACTCTGTGTCAAAAATGGTATTACCAGTTTCCAAGTCAATGATAATGTGCAAGAAAATGAACTTGAATGCTTATGGATCAATGTCTAACAGGTAAAGCACAAGATGGGGTATTGGTGTCTGCTACAAGCCACAAAATTATAAGAGGAAACAGGATGATTGCTTCCTTACATACCTGTCTATAATATTGAAGAAAAAAAATGGCATGATTGGTATTTTAATAGTATTTTAATGTCAGTGACATATTGGAAGGCTGATGCTGCCAGCAATAAAACATCCTTGGAATTTCTAAATATTATAGACAATTTCCTAATTTAAAACCTGCTGCAGCCAATGGAGGAGAATTCTTTATGAAATCTTTTCCCAACAGATAAAGAGAGTAATAGAAAAAGAAATAAACAAATGAACAAAGCAAAGCAAAACCATAAAAAAAAAGCCAGTAACTTAGGTATAACTGATCAAGACTTGATCACAATTATAATGTGGAACAGACTAAAGTCGAGTTCAATAATATATACACTTGGTGCTTTAATAGGGCCAGTTTCGCAAAGCTGAAAATAATTATGAGCCAAATCACCAGGGAGGAAGAATTTAAACAGAAAAAATGTGAATGATAATTGGGAATCATTTAAGAACACCTTACCAGATGCCCAAAAAACCACAATCCCACAACTGAGGGAAAAGGCTGTGCTGGTTTAAAAAAATGGAGTGGTTTAGAGGTAAAATGAAGGCAGATATAAATGTATATATGTTATATGCAACTGGAAAAATGAGGAAGTTGATAGAATGAATATAAATCTGAAGATAAGAATTGTAAAAAAACTGATGTGAAGCAAAGGCCACAAGGAAAAATCTATGTCCAACAGGATTAAAGAGCAATAAGATTTTTTAAAATATAAATTAGGAACAAAAAGAATCTTGACAGTGGTATTAGTGAATTACTAGCTGGAAATGTCAGAATGATACATAATAATTCAGAAAAGGCAGAAGTGTTCAATATTTATGTTCCATATTTTAGGGGAAAACAGATGATATAGTCTCATCATATTATAATATTCTTTCCATTCTAATAATATCTCTGGAGTATGTTAAAAAGCAACTACTAAAGTTAGACATTTTAAAATACACAGGACCAGATAATTTGCATTCAAGAGTTTAGAAGAGCTGGCTGACATCACTGGATAATTAATGTTGATTTTCTATTAATCTTGCAGTCCAAGGAAGACAAAAAGAGTGGATGAAATGTTGTTCCATTTATTAAAAAGGTGAACAGTACGACCCAGGTAATATTAGGCCTGTCAGCTTAATACTGATCGTAGGTAAGATAGTACAGTAGTTGATATTCGATTAATAAAGAAGGGTATTGTAATTACCCACTAACTATTAGTGAAAACTAACATGGGTTTATATAAAAGTAGATCTTGTAAAACTAACTTGATATCTTTTTTCTGATAAGATTACAAATTTGATTGTTAAAGTAATGGTGTTGGCATAATCATACTTAGGGTTCTGTACAACGTATGACATGGTACCACATGATATTTTGATTAAAATCTAGAACTATAAAAAATAACATCACAAATTAAATGGATTTAAAATGGCCTATATGAAAAGTCTTGAAATTATAAAAGGAGACCTGTCAATAAGTGAGTGTGTTTCCAGTGAGATCTCTCATGGATCGGTTCTTAACTCATTGCTAATTAACATTTTTCATCAATGATCTGAAAAAAACCCATAACATCATCACTGATAAAGTTTGCAGATGACACACAATCTGGGGGAGTGGCAATTAATGAAGGGGATAGGTCACTGATACAGAGCGATCAGGATCGCTTGGTAAACTGAGTGCAAGCAAACAATATGTGCTTCAGTACTGTTAAATGTAAATGTATATATGTAGAAACTAAGAACGTAGGCCACAACGGGTGCCCGGGTGGCAGTAACTGAAAACATTTGGGGGTCATGGAGGAAATTAGGCTGAACACAAGCTCTAAGAGGAGGTACAGTAAAATGCAATAGTCTGGGCACATAGTGAAGCTCACTAACAATCAATGGACTGAAGCTTTTGCCGAGCAGTACTCATGGGAACTGACATGACCACTCAATTAACCTCTGAAGAGAGGGGAAGGCATGGCTGCATAAGGAAAAGGAAGGCTTTAACTCATTAGATATTTGTCTAGAAATAAACTTCAAGATTGTCTTATCTATGAATTTTTGGAAACCTACTACAAAATTTTCAAAAGGATTATCTGTTGTTGACAGTCCCCTAACATAATCATTGGGAACAACATAGCTGGTCTGAGAACCTAATTTTTACATACACGACAACTTCTGGGATAAATGTTATTTACTGAAATAAAGGGATACAGCATCATCTGAAAACATATTTGAAATTTGGAATAGAAAATGTACTGTACATAGCGCCCAGATTCGATTTTTAACTGAACTGAAATTCTGGGATTGCTTCATTTTAGAGGTTTAGTTCTTGGTCAGTTTACATGCTATCTTTCAAAAGCTCTCTTTGCTCCATAAGAGAATTTAATCAGAGGAAGGATGTTCCAGAGAACTACCTGCAACTTGTGAAACCAGGATTTCATTCTCTGCTCGGACACAAACTTCTTGTGTGACCCTTGCAAGTCACAAAATCTCTCTATGCCTAATTCTGCATCTGTAAAATGGGACAGCAGTACTTCTTACCTCACAGGTACGTCTACACTGCATGCTTATTTTGAAATAAGATATTCCAGAATAGCTTATTTTGAAATAGCATGTTTACACTGCAGGGAAGCCTCAAAATTAGTCTGAGGCAGGCTTCCCTAATGTAGATGTGCTATCTTGATTTAGAACCCCAGGAGGCTCTGGGGAGGAATAACTTAGCCCCTCACCAGGGCCATTCTATTTTGAAACAGCAGCAGTGCAGCCTCTGCACACGCCTTATTTCTAAATAGCTATTTCAGAATAGGCATTATTCTTTGTAGAATGAGGTTTACAGATTTCGGAATAAGCCGTCCATTATTTCAAAATTATTTCAAAATAATGCAATGTCTGTGTAAACACTCACATTATTTCGAAATAATGCTAGTTATCTCGAAATAATGTTGCAGTGTAGATGCACCCAGACATGTTATGAGGATAAATATGTTTAAGATTGTGAGGTACTCAGAATGCTAATCAGTGCCTAAGATGGATAGAAACCATTCCTATTACATTTACTTCTAGTTAAAGAAAGAATGTAATTTGTACACAAGTGCCTCTGAGAAAGAAGCTAACCTATGTGGCTTCATCCATGTTCCAAGTGAGGTCAGAGTAAAGACTCCTGATGACTCCATTTGTCTTTCACCAAGTACAGTCAGACACACCATTATAACTCCTTTACATTTGACTCATTTACAAAGAATAAGAATTGTGTCACACAAGTGTATTTTTTCCCCTTAGTTCAGATTCAGCCTGCTTTCCCTTTACAGCTGAGAGAATGCTCTAACATTGTAGGGCAGCTCAGGTGGAACCAAACTATGAATTTGGCCCAGGTTGTTTTCCCACATTAACAATTAATTTGACATTTTAAATAGACCATGCAAAGGCAACAGATTAATCAAGCCAGATATTGTAGGTATGCTTGGAGCACAAAGGAAAACAGCCCCACTGAGCTGAAAGCCGTGTTTCCTGACCTGTAAACAGGATTTCATTAAGCATGTATGACTCTGTTCAAATAGGACTGCCATGTTTGGGCAAGAAAAAAAATCTGTAATGATTTCATTACATCAAATACTAAAATAAAGATTTAAAATGGTAGAACCGTCTCAGGATGATGCCTCTGTGTAAGCACAGCCTCAGCTTTCTCTCTCCTCTTTGGCATTCCCCATTTTATTTTTTGCTTTTCATTTCTTTTCTTTTGTCAAAGGCCCCTGCTAGCTTACTGTTTTTAGACCAAATTATGATTGTCTAGGCAGCAAGTATGGTATATAGTCACTAAAGTCCCAGCACGACCAGTGCATCCTTTTTTAAAGGGTATCCCTCTGTTTTGGGCACTGCAAAGAGAGGTAGTTTCCTGAAACTTGCTGAAACAGCATAAATTGTTATGACAAGGTGTTTGCTGCCTCCCCTCTCCTCCATTCATACCAAAGAAATGTGTTAATAAAGTTAAAAGTAATCATGTATCATTAGAGACATAATACTTAAGAAGAAGACTGTGGCTAGGAATAAAGAAATGTGTGAGAATGTCACCAGAAGTTCATCTGTTTAATCATAATAAAAAGTCTGGTGTACAAGCTTGTTCACATGGAGCGGTACCTCCTGATGCTAGTGATTCTGTTAGAAATTAATAGGATAGCTCATTTGAATAAATACTAAACAATGTGAATAAGATGGAAGAATCAGGCCCAAAATGATGAAGTGATTCTATAGTTACCACAACAGAATCTCTTTTTCCATCTTAATTCAGAGTGGGCTTATGGTTGGCGGTTTGAGTGATTGGACACTTAAGTGGAGAGACAGCTAGTTGTTCACTTGAAATTTCTTCAAGCTCTAGCGAGTGAGCCCATTGATGCTCATAAGCTCATTGCAGAATTGACCCATCAGGATAAACTCCAGCTGCTGGTGCCATTTATCATCACTGACTATGCTTGGATAGTTCTGTCCTAAAGCAATCTGTTGCAGTCAGCAAAAGGGAGCTGTAGATATCTGGCAATGGGCCATGAGAAGGACAGAAGAGGGACACCATATTTTAGAAGTAGATTGAGCCACCAAATTCAGATACTGATGCAAACTTCCCCAAACTCCAGAGGTCTTCAGATGCAGAGTTTTTCCTTAGAGCCATCTTGACTAATTTTTAAAGCCACTGGGTCTGCTAATCACACTGCAAGTCTGCACCCTGGATGGTATTGGGAGGTAGAAGAGAACAAATAGCATGATGTTTTGTAAACCTATTGGGCCTGCCTACTTTTACTCACTTTGGAGTAATTCAGGAGTATTTCATCTGAAGTGTCACAGAGTTACTGTAGATTTTTTAAACACTACCACACATTTCCTTCCATTAACTCAGAAATCTCTTACAGAAGGCCTTGAAGAAGGTGGTTGGGGAACATGAATCTTGGTACGGTTATTTTTTTTTTCTCTAAAAGTTACCAGAAAAAAAAATCAACTGACAGGAAGAGTTCTTCAAGCATATTGGAAAAGTAATTGCAGGATTGCTTTCCTCAACCGGGCGCCAGAACTAGAGGACACACTGAGCAAGTAACACTGTACAAAGACACATCTAGAGCTGCAAAGAGCAGCCTGGGATATTGCAATCACATATATATTGTGAAGGCATGTTGCAGAAGCTTGGAACTAGATGAATGCTCCTTTTCCATTATATCCATTGCTTTGCTGGTCAAGACAGAGATCAATGATAAGCAAAAATCATTGTCAGGCTGTGACCCAATTGGAATGTATTGCCGAAATTGAGTCAGGGACAATTCCAGGAAGCTCAAGATAGGCAAATGTATATGAACTGTATGTTTGATGATGAATTTATTTGTCACTGACTATGACCCATGTCTAGTTTTTCATAAAGAGAAGGTCTTTTATTGTTTGTGAGTCAGAAATGCTATGCTGTAACTCACGGTAGAGAAAGACACCCTCTTCGCCCTTTTCTCCAACTTTTTTTGCAAGGGCTAAATATTTAAGAGTCTTCAGAGAAGCAAGGATGCAGAAAAATCAGATCTATATGCTTGCAGTTTCCATTAAACATATGGATGCCAGATTCACAGACTCCAGCAACCATCATTCCAATGGTTTCACTACTCTGCTGCCATACAATATAGAATTAGTCCAGTATTGCAATAAACAAGTTGATAATCATCTAGACCAATTCACCCAAGTATTGAACAGCCTATTTTAGGACTTGCTTCTATGATCACATTTAAATGCCATAAAATTCATAACAAGTAACAGTGCATATTTACAAAGCTTTCAGTTACAATGCCACCTACTTGTAAGGTACTTTGAATGGTCCCTTAGATTATGTGCTAACTACTCACCCTAAAATTATCTGTTTGATCTTGTATTTAGCTGTGACACTATGAGTACTTTCCTGGAACTTGAAGAAGAACTCTGTGTAGCTTGTCTCTCATACCAACAAATGTTGGTCCAATAAAAGATATTACCTCACTCACCTTGTCTCTCTAAACTGCTTTTCGGGACATAATTGTTCTTGGTGGAAAATCTTGTTCTCATTATCCTGAAGCATTGCAATTACAGAATGTAGCTTTTACAAAGAAGCCTAATCAACACATGTGGTTGTGTATTTATGCATCAAAGCTCACAGCATGACTTGATGCAGATACAACTGAATGGCCCAGGATAAATGCTTTCATAGAATTAGAAGACTGGAAGGGACTTCAGTAGGTGATCTAGTCTAGTCCCCAGCACTCATGCCAGGACCAAGTATTAGCTAGATGATTCCTAATGGGTATTTGTCTAATCTGCTCTTTAAAATCTGCAAGGATGGACATTCCATAATCTCACTAGCTAATTCATTCCATTCTTAGCCACTCTGATAGTTAGGAAGTTTTTCTTAATGTCCAACCTGCACCTCCCTTGCTGTAATTTATGACCGTTGCGTCTTGTTCTATCCTCCACAGTTAAGGAGAACAATTTTTCTTTGTTCTTCTTGTAAAAACTTTTTATGTACTTAAAAACTCTTATGTCCCCTCTCAGTCTTCTCATCTTCATATTAAACAACCCCAATTTTTCAATCTTTTTTGAACCCTGTTAAAGTCCTAGCCTTCACCACACCCTCTGGCAAGAGTTCCAGAGGTTGACTGTGCACTGTGTGAAGAAAAACTTCCTTTTGTTTGTTTTAAAACTGCTGCCTATTAATTTCATTTGGTGACTCCTAGTTCTTATATCGTGGGAATAAGTAAATAACTTTTCTTTATTCACTTTTTCCACACCAGTCATGATTTTATAGACCTCTATCATATCCCTCCTTAGGGTGCATCTACATTGCACCGTTATTCTGGAATAACAGCCGTTATTCTGGAAAAACAATACTAGCGTACACACAGCAATTGTCTTATTTCGAAAGAAAATTGAAATAACAGCAGGCTTTTTCCAACATTGGTAAACCTCATTCCATGCGGAATAATGCCTCTTCTGAAAAAGTTCTTTCAGAAGAGGGTATGTGTGAACACTCTACTGCTGCTATGTTGAAATAGCTCCTCATCAGAGCCATTCTAAGTTATTCCTTCCCAGTGGTTCCTGGGGCTCTAAATTGAGGTAGTGCATCCACAGAGCCTGCCTCAAACTAATTTGGAGGCTTCCCTGTAGTGTGGATGCTCTATTTCAAAATAAGCTATTCCAGAAGATATCTTCCGGAATAGCTTTTTCTGAAATAAGCTTGCAGTGTAGATGTACCCTTAGTCTCCTCTTTTCTAAGCTGAAAAGGAGAGAGCAAGACTTCCTAGGTAGTCATTTCCTATTTTGTGTACAACTAGCTGTTCCTTCCTAAGTGGCATACTTTGCATTTCTCCTTATTGACTTTCATCCTATTTACTTCTGACTGCTTCTCCAGTTTGTCCAGATTATTACCATAGCTTGGTATTATCCACAGACTTAATAAATGTGCTCTCTATGTCATTATGTAAATCATCAATGAAGATATTGAACAGAACCAGACCCAAATCTGATCCTTGTAGGCCTCACTTGATATGCCTTTCCAGTTTGAGTGTGAACTATTTATAACTACTCTCTGAAAATGGTTTTCCAGCAACTTAGGCACCCACCTTTTAGTAGCTCCTTCTACATTGTATTTCCCTACTTTGTTTATGAGAAGGTCATGGGAGACAGTGTCAAAAGCCTTGCAAAAGTTAAATATACCATATCTACTGCTTCCTTCCATTCACAAGACATGACGCCCTATCAAAGAAAGCTATGAAGTTGGTTTGACATAACTTGTTCTTGATAAATCTATGCTGACTGTTACTAATCTTATTATTTTCTAGAGCCTTGTTTCTTAAACTGTGTTCTGTGGAGAACTCACAGGTGTGCTGCGGCTGTTTGAAGAAAAGAAATGGCCATGAGAGCTGCTGAGATGCAGTGGGTGGTGCGAAGAGATGAGCAAGTGATGACGTGGCAGAAATGAGGCAAGGCTACCCACGTTCCTCATGTGCTTCTGTGCCTGGCTTGCAACTGCCTGGGAAAGCTCCGCACTTTGGTTGCGCCCCTTGCCAGAGGGGAGGAGCATTGCAGGGCCAGCAGCAAGGCTCTGATTGGATGTCTCTGCTGCTGCTCTGGGGATCCTGCCTACCAGGGGAGAGAACTGTCCTAAAGCTGCCACCCTGATCGGGTCTTTGAACCACTGTCTTTAGCGCTCACTTGTTACCCAGGACAGCTGAGGGGGGCCAGCATCTTCTACCCTCTTGCACAGAGAAGGCCCTTCCCTTCAGTATTCTGTATCAAAAATAACAGAGCCAGGGGCTAGAACTATTGAAGGACAAAACATTAAGCAGTAAGGGACTCACTGTGAATTGGGGGGCAGGATAGGCCCTCAGGACTCCTAATGCTGGCATGGCTGCTATGTAAAAGTGTCATCTGTTGTTCAAGGGGAATTAAAAAAAATATTGTTTGGTGTACCTCAGTCTTAAAAAGTTTAAGAAACACTGTTCTAGAGGTCTGCAAATTAATTGCTTAATTATTTGCTCTGTTATCTTTTCAGGTACTGAAGTTAAGAAGACTGGTCTATAATTCCCCAGATTGTCCTTATCTTCTCCTCCATTTTTTAAAAACAGATCAGCATTATATTTGCCCTTTTCCAGTCCCCTGGAATCTCTCCCATCTTCCACGACTTTTTGAAGATAACCGCAAATGTCTCAGATATCACTTCAGTAAGCTCATTGAGTATTCCAGAGTGTATTTCATCAGGCTTTGGTGACTTGAAGACAACAGCATTTGCGTAAGAGGGCTTTTGCCCGAGCGGGAGCGTCATTGTATTTCCACAAGAACACTGACAATCTTACATTAGATCGTCAGTGTTCTTGCGCAAATTCAAGCGGCCAGTGTAGACAGCTGGCAAGTTTTTCCGCAAAAGCAGACGCTTTTGCGGAAAAACTTGCCAGTCTAGACACAGCCTAAGGGTATGTCTACACAGCAAAGTTATTTCAAAATAACTTTACTAACATCTACACAGCCAAACCGCCATTTCAAAATTAATTCGAAATAGCGGAGCACTTATTTCAAATTTGGTAAACCTCATTCCATGAGGAATAATGCCAAATTGGAAATAGCTATTTTGAAATAAGTGCTGTGTAGACACTTATTTCGAAATAGGGGGCCTCCAGCCTTCCTAGGGTGCCCTGGTGGCCACTCCAGCCTCAACCAAGAACATTCCTCTCTCTCCCTCCTCCCTGGAGCCCTTAAAGGGGTTGACTCTGGCCACAGTGCCTGTGC
>CM057846.1:14763212-14782326 GCA_030068395.1 Apalone spinifera
CAGCTCCGGCTCCATGTTGCAGAGTGCTGTGGTGTCCTGAGTGAGGGCAAGCAGGGCACACAGAAACAAAATGCTTTGCTGTTCCTCATCGAGGTAGGCAAGCAAGCAGGGAAACCTGAGAACTGGCTGTCTGGGGGAAGGAGGGACGGTCTTTAAGCACATATCTCAGTTAGCCTCAGACAGCAGCCCCACACAGTAAGTCCTGACCTGGTGCCCTGCCGGAACTGGTTCCGGCCAGCCTTAAATGCGATTCAGAGTCCACTCAGTGTGGACGCGCTATTTCGACATAGCAAAATGCTATTTCGAAATGCATTTTGTGTGTAGACGCATTATTTTGAAATAAGCTATTTCGAAATATCGTTGTAGTGTAGACATACCCTAAGTGGGGGTAGGGGGATGAGTCAACAGCAGAGCCAAAAGGGAAGAACCACAGAACACTAGAACTGGAAGGGACCTCGAGAGATCATTGAGTCCAGTCCCCTGCCCTCACAGCAGGACCAAGCACCATCTAGATCATCTCTGACAGATATTTTAAGAGCACGTTGGATAGACATCTCCCGTGAGGCCAGAGTCTTTCCTTTCCTGGTACTGGCCATGCTGCTGCCTGGAACACTGGCCAGTGCAGAGCAGTGGCTGCTCTTTCCCAGGCAGCCTATTGTGCTGCACTGGAATAGCGTTTGTGAGCATGCGCAGCGAGTGCCTTCCCCCTCCTCCCCCCATAGGTAATGTGCCATGGGGAGAAGGCAGGAAGATCAGGGGCTCAGATTGAAGGCAGGAACAAGTCACATGGCGGGATCATGTGGGAGGATGAGAGTTATGTTCCCCCTCCAGCTGGTGCCTCCTTTATGACTCTCCCACCAATCGCCCCTGTGGTACAAACAATGTATGGAACTGGGATGATCATTTCACTTTGCTCTGATTTCGTTTTCTCCTTGTTGCGGACTCAGCTTTGAAGACCAGAAAAGATTGATCAGCATCTTTCCCTCTGACCTACTGCCCACATACAGGCCATGGGATTTCAAGAAGCAATTCCTCTGCTAAGTCTATAAAATTCTGGTGAGCCAGAGCATATCACTTAGAAAAAATTCAATAGTGATTTAAAAACTTCAAGTGATGGAGAATCTACCACATCCCTAGATAAACTGTTCCAAAGGTTCATAAACCTCATTTGTTGAATCTGCTGTCTCTCAGTTTACAGACATTAGATCTTATTACACCTTTACTAGAATAAAGAGCCCTCTCCTATCAGAAATCTTTTCTCCATACAAGTTGTGGGGCAGCTGAGGAGGTGGTATTTGCTACTCAGCATCCTGGATTCCTCAGAAATCTCCCTGGAGATTTGGGGCATAAAACAAAAGAAAAACTTGGACCCAAATGTCACCTCTCTTGGCCTATTATAGCCTCCAACTAGGGGCAGCTACCTGGATCTTCACAGTCTTTGCATAACCCTAACTACACTGACATAAGACCTCTGCCTGTTGCCAAGATGGTTACATTGGCAGGAAGAGCATTTCAGTGTGTGCACCCAGAGCCGGCCCAAAGTATGGGCCAGCTGGGCTACGGCCGGGGTGCCCCATTGTAAGGGGCGCTGCACAGGGCTGCTGGGCCAGGCGGGGGTGGCACCACGCATGCTCCGTGCACCCAGGGTGGCGCCACGCAGGTGCCAGGAGGCAGGGCCACGCATGCACCGCGCGCCCGGGCCAGGGCTGTGCTCCCAGGGCCCGGGGTACGCGAATGGCTCAGGCCAGCCCTGTGTGCACCTGCACTCTTTTATTGACAAAACAGATATTTGTTTCCAAAACTTTGTAATGTTAATGAGGTCTAATTCACTAAGTGGATTTATAGCATCGGTATGTCAGGAAAAAAAGAGAGCCTGCAAAATACCTATTTGAATGACAGTATCAGTAAATACACATGATAAATAAACACATTACATACATCAGTTGGATAGTTTTTGGAATCATTCCCACAGGGAATGAGGAGGTTCAGATTTTCCCTTTATGCTGTACCATGGCAAGCATGAAAATAGCTCCCTGAGGTTCTTGCGACTTTAAGTTAAGCCTCATCAGACCCTCTTCTTCATCCCTTGAAATAAGAGTGCATGTTATTCTTGTTAAAGGAGAGTAATCAGCCATGAAGTCAATGACTGAATGGACTCCGTGCATTTGGTCGCAGTCATGGTATTTTTAGACTCATTGGAGACAACACGTGTGATTTAAAACATCTGCTAAAAGATCATATCTTCTTGGGGCACTCCAAAGAGACCATAAATCATAATGTTCAGAATTAACAACAATATGTTACACCTCTGTAGCTATTTACATCAGAAGAATATTTTACCAATGGGGAATCTAAAGCACTAAAGTCAAGTAACTTGCCTAAGGTTCCACGATAAGACAGTGGCAGGCCTATGAGTATACACCTGGTCTCCTTATTTCCACTCCTATCTTTAATACCATACTCTGACTTAATTGTGCTTCTTGGACCCCATCCTAAGTGTAACTAGCTGGGGTATGCAGCTGTTAGTGCATTCTCATTATCTATTAGAACTAAAAATATACCAGTAGCCATAGATACGGTAGATTAATGGTTGTTCCAAGAAGCAATCGTTTCAGGTAGCAAGAAAAAGCTTCTCTAAAACTTTTTCCCATTGTGACATTTGACCAGTTTATAGGTAGGTTGCTAAGGTCATCCATTATCATCATTTTATTAGGTTTAGTTGCCTCTTTGATCTTTCAGCATTGCACATTTTATATCCCTTTCCTGATCAGGAGGCCAGAAATATAACCCAACTACAATATTTATATTTTTTATGACTTCAGATTTGTATCCATAAAGATTCAACTGTAATGGGCCTTTCCACTTGAATTTTTCTCTTATTAGATTTCATTGTAATGCTACTCCCCCACCTGTTTGATCTAATCTAACATTCATTCCCATGTCCTCTATAGCCAGGATTTCATTGACTGTGGTCATTCAGCTATGTCTGCTAAATCCAAGTCTACTTCCATTGTCAGCTAATGTAGGTAACTTGCTTTTGCACTTCTCACATTGTATATAGACATTTTCACTTTAAATTTTGTAATCAAAGTTCTATAGGTTTTTTGCAAGCAGGATGTTTGAACATTTGGGTGTGTGCCCTGCTTATCCAAACCTTTGGAGGGTCAATCAGTCGTTACTGTTAATTGCATTGCCTGAAGTGCATGCCATGGAAGAGGAAATCATTCAGAAAGTCTTAGCTGTTTTCCACAGCTTTATTACAAAGAACCTCTCCCCCAGGGGTTATGTTTTAATCCTATTAATATCATATAAGACGTTATACAAAGAATAAGGAATGTGATGATTTTTTTAGCAGTAGGCTATGACTCAGAGGTTAAAATTCTTATTAGCTATTATGGGGTTTGAAACAAGAGCAGCTGATTGTAAATTTAATGAGCAATCAAGAGTCAAAGATTCATTGTGCTGGTGTTAATTTAAGAGTTACATAAAAGCACAGAAATAAATTAAATACAGAGCAGATAATGTTGTTTCTTAAAGGCTGATCGGAACGGATTCTTTCAAAGGCTCATGAAGAACATTTTCTTTCTTCCTTGTTTTCTCAATGTGTTTTCTAGTAACATAATACCCCTTCCTACACAAAGTAACTCCCACAGGCCTTTCCCACTTGACAGCTGACCCAGAGAATGTTATAAAATCATCTCAGAAGTAGGGATTTCACGAAATGATGGAGCAGCAGGCAGCTGGATTTCAAACCTCCTGAACTATCACTGTAAGGGTACGCCTAGACTTGCAAGTATCTTATTTTGATTTTACAGTAAAACTCCAATAGTCCGGCATCCAATTGTACGGCACTCCTGATAGGCCAGCATCAAAATGGCAAGAGCCTAGTGAGTGAGCTTCAGCAAAAAGTGAGTCACAAGGAAGCAGCGGCAGCAGCTGAACTGAGTGAAACCGGATGGGACTGAGTCAGTCTGCCACTGGCATTGTGTGACGCTAGACAGTGCTTGTGCTACAATAAAAAGGGTTAAAAACACTTTATATACCATATATACTGTGTGTGTATATATATATATAAAACCAGTTTATAGTACCTCCTGATAGTCCAGCATATCCGATAATCCTGCACCACCTAGGTTCCAAAGGTTCTGGATTATCGGAAGTCTGCTGTATTTCGAAATAGGCTATTTTGAAATTTGGTGCATCTACATGGCATCTATTTTGAAATTTGGTTCATCTATTTTGAGACATCCCTTATTCCTCGTGGAGATGCCGAAATAGTGCATCCGTTATTTTAAAAATTATTTCAAAATAGCGGACGCGTTCCTTGGATGTGGGGTAGCTATTTGGTATTCCAAAATAGCCTTGCAGTCTAGATGTACCCTAAAAGAAATAATGCAGAAAGTTAAAATGCCAGTTTACCTACAACAGCAACAAATGTTAAAAGTGCAGCATAAGGACTTTGTGAAATAGTTACACAAAAAGGTGTTTTTGTTTTTCTCCAGAATATCTTAAATAATACCATGTTTCATGTGTTGTTTCCTTAGGCAGTTCATTTTGGTATAGTCATCCTCCAAGATAAGGCACTTCCAGAAGAAAACTAGATTTCTCCTGAAGCTAAAGCAAACCATGAGGAGGACCAAATATGGAAGAGCTACTTTGCATGAAAATCAAGATGGGACATAACTTTTTGCCTGAAGTCAAACTGAACAGAAGTGGTAAAGATATACCACAAAACCTTCCTCCTTATTTATTTGTAAAATGTAGTGCACGCTATGGAAACATGCTTTCTCTCCTTATGAAATAAGTTTTCAGTGCATGCAACCTCAAGATCTTTAATAAGAACCTATCAAGTTTAGCACACAGAAGACACTAGCCAGGATTTGCAGAAGTGACTGAGGATCATGTATGCCTTGATTTTGGGTGCTCAACTTGGGCTGATTTTTCAGTGGCTAGGGGCATGGCACTTTCTGAAAATCATGCCCCTTTATAGTGTCTCAAAATCCACTTTTGAAAATCTTGACCCCTTGATTGCAATTGGGGCACCCTTTGCAAAAAGAATCTGTTCCCTGTTATGCTCTTGACATATTAGCTTCTTGTTGGTTGAGGGACTGCTTCTGCTTGCCAATCCTTGATGCTGAAAGGTTAGCTCAGATCACAAGAGGTCAACTCTGTTACTTTTATGGAAGCAGAAAATGGCATAAAATGAAAATAATTTCCTGTGAGAGCTGAGGACATTCCTTCATTAGATTTGTTTCCTGTGCTAGGTCATTTGCTAGTTTCCTGTGCCCTCGGGGCTGGAATAGTCAGCTTTTATGAGACCAAGCCCACCAATGCAACTTTGTACAGTATGAATGAATAACTACATGAATAGAAAACATCACAGAACTGCTTGATAAGGGTAACAGGTTATAGGCATTTGATAGGCTGAAACAAAAATGGTTACATATTTTCCACTTCATTACAAAGAAGTGATTTAATTGCCAAGCCATCTTCTTGTCTAATAAGTAGCTACATGAGTAGAAATTTACAACTACAAATGGGATATACATTTTTTTAATGGTTGTTGGCCTTTATTCAGCCCTGGCTAGTTATCCTGCCTCTTCTTTCATTTTTGCATATTAAATGCTGGGCTATAATAAGATCCAGAAATATTTTTCACCCTCAAAGTTGTTTTTTTTCCTGCAGACCAGCAACAGTTGCTCACCTGTTTTCCTTTGCTTTGTAAGAGTAAAATTCTGCCTTTATTCCTACCACAGCAGCAGAGCAGAATCCTAAATTAATGCTTTAGAGAATGGGAATGGACACAATGTTAAGCTGGAACATCACCAATCCAGGGAACCTAGCTACCCAACCAAATTACACCATTGAGTGGCTGACATCTCTGATATCTCTCCCAGAATTATCTCCTCCCTGGCTTTCTTCATCTTGACGTTAAAACATGGCAGACCTCACTGGTTTGAATGACCCACAAGCAAGTTAGGGTTATGAGATTTCTTGCAGGTCACCCATAATTAAAGGTATTTTAATCATAACTAATTCTCAGTAGGCCAAACTTAGAAGCCTCTTTGGCTGAGAATAAAGAGTTTTACCAGAGTTAAGAAGAGATGAAAGAATGGATAAGGAAAGACATTACTGTGAATTTATCTGCCTTATGAAATATCCTGTTACGATAACGACAGAAGCGGCGAGGGGTCCTGTGGCACCTTATAGACTAACCGAAGTGTTTGGAGCATAAGCTTTCATGGGCAAAGACCCACTTCGTCAGACTAACACTTCGGTTAGTCTATAAGGTGCCACAGGACCCCTCGCCGCTTTTGCAGATTCAGACTAACACGGCTACCCCTCTGATACTTGACAACGACAGAGCAATCCTGCAGAGGGCTGTGAAAGCATGAGGGCTTGCAGAAATGGAAACGGTAGACACTGGGAAATATTTGCCTTCTTCCTTTTCCTTGAGCAATCAGTACTAATAATACTAAGTCAGTTCATTTCTTTCAACCACAGGATCCTCAGGTATAAGCTGAAACCATGAACAAAAACTATTTTAGAACTGGCATCACTGTTTTGCATCTTACTGTATGCTAAGTAAAATTCACTTCTTTTTAGAGGATTTCAAAGTCTCTTGGTCTTTTCACTCCTTTTGCTTTGAGTCCATCTTCTCCATCCTTTGATCAACTTAAGTGCTGCTAGAAAACTAATTTCTGTTCGACACGGGAATGTTTTTGTCTACCTGGTTGCTATGAATTATTGAAGACAATAAGAGTACAGAATGGTCAAGAGTAGAACAGTGGGTATTTCATTTGCAGTTAATTGAATGGTAAGTACTCCTCTTTGAGAAAAACTAATTCATTATCCTAAATCCATGTCTAAAACATTTTCTTTTCTTAAGGGAAGACCTGTTGTCTCTATTTTGTATAGTTCATGGCACTTCCATTTAGTGGGCAAGATGTTGTTGTCACATATTAGCAATAACTTGCTATCCCCAAAGTCTCCAGAACCACAATATCATACAAAGGTGATACTAATATCAAAATTGTACGGAAAGCCAAACATATGATTACAATAGCACTGAAAGATAAGACAAAAAGCGAAATTAAGATAAATGTAAACCATCACTAATGTCTTGTCTACATTACGGAGAAGATCCATGCTGCTGCAGTCGATCTTTCAGGGTTCAAATTAGCAGGTCGTGTGAAGACCCGCTAATTTGAACTGAGAGGATGCTCCCATCAGCTCCAGTAGTCCTGCTCCTCATGAGGAGTAAGGGAAGCCACTAGGAGTGTTTGCTCCCATCAACCTCCCACTGTGTGGGTGACACCAAAACGTGATTTAAGATAAAGAGATATGCAACTCCAACTACATTAATTAAGTCAACTTTCCCCTTTAGTTTAGACCAGACCTGAGGGCTTAACTACACTGGGAATGATTCCAGAATAGCTAATCCTGATCAGCTATTATTCTGAATTGGCTTAATCCACTTTGAAGTGGACGATGTCTTTGGAAGTGGATTAAACTAATTTGGAATAAAGCCTTCTTATTCCAGAATAAGAGTATCCAAACAAAATGCTAATCAAGAATAGTTAATCTGCTTTACATTCATCCCATATTTTATACTTGCCTAACTTTCCGGTGTAAATGAACATAAAATAACCTCACAATGGCCTTTATTGGTAACCTTCAGAGAGGACAAAGGATTGAGTGGAGTGAGCTGAAGAAGCTCATAAAGTTGTGTGAATTTAGAGCAAGAGTAAATGACTCATTACTGGACCATCTGGTGTGAAGGATATTAATGACAAGATCCAGAAGAAATGTTTGTCAGCATGGGGGGTCCAAGAAAGCAGAGCCTGTCATTGTGTAAATGGGAATGCCAAGTAGGGATGTGAAGGAACTGAGTGAGGATCTGGAAGCAATATAAAAAGTGGAGACAGATAAGGTAAAAATCCTCTGAGATGGAGAGTAGGCACCTGATTGATGACTCCTCTACTATGCTGAGACCCATTGATGGGCAGTGTAGGAGAGCTTTTACTCTAACTACATATGTTGTAGATGTCCTATAAATAAAGCAAGGTTTCCCTGGGTTTCCACATCTACCTGGGTTTCCACATCTACCATTCAATTTGCCATCAGCAGTAAAGCCACTAAAATATCTTTCTGAAAATTTAAAATAAAATAGTGTAGCCACAAACTTGGTATGTGGTATGCTGTACAACATGAGTGGAGATAGGAAACATTTTACCGAGGAAGGCAGGAGCACATGCAAGCTTTTGTCTAACTTGTTGACAACTGTCACCTTTGGTTCTTTGCTACACTGCTGCCTTCCCACTATTTGCCTTCAATTAAATATCGTCTTTCAGGTTATTTTTTCAGGATCGACCTGTATGTTTGCCTGGATCAATTTCAGGTATGTATTCTGAGTCCATATATCTAACAACTCTAAGTCCTTCTCTGTTACTTTGCTGCCCTCCCTGGTGGTTGTAGCACCTTCTAATTTAGTAATTGTTGTGGATTTTACAAAGGGGCTATATGCTCCTTTCTCTAAATCGTTAATAAAAATTAAAAATTAATAAAAACAACCACTGGTGTTGACTTCCATCCCTAAGGCACTTCCCCACAGTGTGATGCATTGCAGTGTGAGCTTTACCAGGGTGCAATACTTCCTTGCATTATACATCCTGGTGCAAACAATGTGCCTAAGAATAAATCCATTGGTAAGAGTGAAATGGAATATCCTAGTACCCTGGGCTCAATAACATTTTTTCAGAACGTTTCTAGTATTTTTGCTGCCTGACATGCATATCAGACAAGGGAGTAATACTCCCAAGCTTGTCGGTGCCTTAAAAGTACAAAATGATCCAGTGTTTGACTTTCAGAGAAAGCCTGATGTTTTATTAGCTTTGCTACCATCTTTCATGAGAACTCAGTAGTCATTTGGGAGGTCTTACTAGAAATGCTTTTTCAACAGATGATGGAAGTTTCCTTGGAAGAAGATCAAAATCAGCATGTATGCCTAAAAAGAGAACCTACTATGATCCTGAATTATAGTTCACCTGGCCTTAAAATGCAATGAGTGTACTGGCTAAACACACTGTCTTTGATATTAATGCTCCTTTGACTGCCCCCTCCTTTACTTCCCACTCCACCTACACCAAATCAGTTCTCCAAAACTGTAAAACTGTACAGCTGTTCATAGCAGCTCCCTTTTCCTGTGATCCCTCAGTGGGGTTTATGTGCATTAAAAAATATAATGATCTCTATTTACTTCAAGTAGAAATCAATCACAATCAGCTAATTTTAAGCATCAATTTGGATCCCAGGTGAGAAGCATGTGTATAAATAAACCATTCCATTGTTCCTTGAAACAGACTATCATGCAAGCAGAATTGCTGACTCAGGTGAAGCAAAGTGATTTGGAATGCTTACATGAAGGGCTAAAGTTGGAAACTTTCTTTCCTTAAGATCACAGAGAGGATATTGGAAAAGGAAGCCCAGGATGCAGTGCATTTTATTATCTGTTTGTTCAAGAAATACTCCTAAATGGTAAGAGCTAGAACCACCAAATGTGTGGTTTAACCACCAAGTTATGATAAGCTTCCTCTTATCATAACTTAAAGCAAGTTCAAGGTTTGGTTGCATCAGGACAATGGGATGTACGTGGAACATGATCCTTTCCATTTGATGAGAAACAGAGGGGTGATATATCGGGAACAGTTATATTCCTGCATGACCACAGGTGGACAGCAAGAACCCAGGTCTGGGGTTCAGCCACCAGCCAAGCACCTTTGTCATCCTGGTCGGGTCTCAGGGAACAGTCTCTGTCTCACTACGGCGGCCCCTGCTATCCTGGGCCAGCTCAGGGAGCAGCCAGTGGCTGCCCCCATCCTTTTGCCTGAGCACCCCCCACACCTTCCAATCCCTTGCACTGAATACTGCACTACCTCACTCCCTGCCCTGACCTCCTCCTCACCTCCAACCCTGATTCCTGCACCCTTCCACACCTACAGCCCTCTCCCTGAACTGCTCCTCACCCCCCAATCCTGACTCCTGCACCCCCCACACCCAAAGCCCCCTGCCCTGAAGGATCCAAGTAATGCTGGGTAAATCTTCTAGTATCATATATAGCTTATATGGAGACAGGCTGTAGCCAGTGTCACTTCGCATGTGCTTTCAATTTCTATCTATGATATTTATAAGGCCCCCATTACTGTAGTACCTGAGGACATTGTGATCTCTACTGTGTCTATCCTCTCAACACAGTGTGAGGGAGGGAAACTGTTCCTTGTCAGTACAATGGGAAGAGGGCCACAGAGAAACTAAGGCCCAGATTTTTTTTAAAGGGTATTTAAGAGTTGCTGCACTTAGCATTGCAACATCTGGCTCCTAAGTCCTAGAATCCTTTCTGAAAATAAGATTTAGCCTCCTTAATATAATATATAGAGATATACTATCTCATAGAACTGGAAGAGACCTTGAGAGATCATCAAGTCCAAGCAGGACTAAGTACCATCCCTGACAGATTTGCCCCGGATCCCTAAATGATTGAACTCATAACCCTGGCTTTAGCAAGACAATGCTCAAACCACTGAGCTATCCCTCCAACCTCAGTGAAGTATTGTCATGCTGCAGCTCAGCAACATCTACATAATTCTTTAAAATCTAACCCTAAATGCAGTGCCACAGAGAAATGTTGTAGTAGAGCAGGGAATTGAACACTGGTCTTCTAAGTCCCTGGTACAGTGCATATAAGGTGCTTTCTTATTTGCTCCTGATGTAGTCACTTGCTTGATCCTTATTTGTCTATTTTCCAGTGTCCATCACCATAATATCTGGGGCTACTATTTTCTTTTAAAGAATGAACACATGAGCATGTCCCAAGGGTGTCGTAAAGATAATGGGAGATATGAGAGGGAAAATCTCGCAAGGGAATTTCTGTCCCTCTAGGGCTGAATGTGGAAATACCTGAGGATTCTCCACTCTACTTGCAAGCAGGAAATAAGGATGGATCTTGCCAAGGTCGTTTGGGGGACTGAGCAGTATCACTGTCTCTGCTAAGTGTTACCAGGAAAATTCATGGCCATGAAAAGCAACCATATAACTTCTAAAGGAGGTAGCGGGAGAGGTGAAGAGGCATCTTTAAATGGAATAGAACCTCCTCCTCCACCCTGCTGCTATGCTTCCCCAGATTAATGTGTAACTACTCATGATCTCCTATTCTGTAAGAATGTCATGTTTAGTTGTTGAGACCCAGCTGGAAATGTACAGTCTGTTTCCCCTGAAGCTGAGTGCCTCAGGTTGAAGGTACACATTTTCGCTAATCCTACCTAAGATAATCCAAAACAAAGGAAAGAAGTATTGCTTTCATGACAAGCAAATGAGAATTTCTTACATACTCTCACATATGAGTACTCCTGGGGCTTCCAGAATCCCCAAAGACAGGGAAAATTCAAATTGGCGTGAACTCTGTTTACAGGTGTTATACCTGTTAAATATAAGGAAGATGTATTCATAATAAAGGATACTGAAAGTGTGTCCCAAGGACTAAATATATCCACAGTAGGACTTTATCTGACTGTACAGTGAGGCACTGATATATCAAGGCATGGTAGTAAACTTCAGTGAATTGATTCCTTAATATACTTTTGTGTACTGAAGTCTCAGTGGGTGCTCAACTAAACAAACTAAAACCTTTCTGAAGAGCACATGGCAGCATATGTTGGAACACTGTCACCTGCAACTCTTTACCCATGGAGTTGGGTGGCACCTTCAAGGCCACAACTCATGAAAGTTTAGGCCATATTAAAATTGTTAGTTTGAGATGTCACCGGCAAAGTTCCCTCGAAGCTGTGCAGCTATGTCCAAGTCTCCACACGCTAGCAGGGAGATCAGCTGATCAGCAGGGACTGGACCTCCATAAACAGTAGCTAAGCACTGTCTGTAGCATGCTTGAAATGGAAAACAATCAGCTGAGAGATAAGCAGAGAATGAATGGCTGGAAGGGGGGAGGGAGGAATTAATTGGCTTGGGGAAAAGTCCCGTCCTGCGGGAGGAGAGCAAGAGAGGGGGGAAGAGGCAAAGGCAGAAACCCAGCAGTCTCTTCAATCCTCCTGGGCTGGGAAGGGATAGGTAAAGGGGGTGACTGCATGGGGTAAGTAGGAGAAAGAAGAAGCTATTGAGTGCTGGCATCTGTGCAGTGATGTGGAAGCAGAGGCCAGTTTGTTTGGAATGTCTGACTCACTGCAATCCTCTCTGTTAGGCTGGTTTGGAGGGAAAGGGGGAAAGGCGGGGAGGGGGGAGGCGAGATTCGCATTTGTTCTAGGAGGACATTTGCATGATTACATTTCAAACCAAGTTTGCATATAGGTGTTAAAAGAATTTTTTCTTTCTGATCTTAAGCCATTAACAGTTTCAGAGGGGTAGCCCTCTTAGCTGAAAAATTATTAAAAAAAAACAACAACAGTGAATAGTCCTAAGGTGGGGTGGACTATTCATTGTTTTTTAAATTCTTTTAACAGAATTGTTTGGAGTGTTACAGTATCTAAACTCTAAACTTAATGATTTTTTTTAAAATCCGGTGTTACTAATTAATACATGGTAAATTGTGTAGCATTAAGGCCAGACCTTTGGTATGTGGTAGAGTGCTGGCTCTTATAAATCAGAAGCAGCAAGTATTAGGTGTGATGCTAGTTGATTTGTAGGATGAAAACTCATTTGCAATCTCTTTGAAACATGGATCTGTCTACAAACCCTGAAGGCAGGTGCTAATTTGTTCTGGGGCTTGTATTCTTCCTCCAGTGGAAGAAGGTTAATTTCCTACTTTTGTACAGCACCTTTGTAATCACTAGGTCTACATCTACACTGCAGGCTTTTTGCGCAAGAACAGCTGCACACGCATTCTTGCACAAGTAAATTTACAGTAAAGCATCAGAAAAGAGGGCTTCTTGTGTAAGAGTTATTCCTCTCCCCACAAGGAATAAGCCCTCTTGAGCAACAGCTCTTGCACAAGAAGGCAGTGTGGATAGGAAACAGGGGTTTCTTGCACAAGAAACCCCTAGTGCTAAAATGGCCATCAGAGCTTTCTTGCACAAGAGAGAATCCACACGGCCATGGACGCTCTTGTGCAAAAGCACATGGCACTCTTGCACAAGAACTTCTGCACAAGAACTCTTGCACAAAACAGTTCTTGCTCAAGAAACCTGCAGTGTAGACATAGCCTAAGTGTACCTCACAGCAACTAGTCACAAGTGTCTTGGACTGCTTAATACATATATTAAGCAGTGAGTGTGTGTGTGTGTGTGTGTGTGTGTGTGTGTGTGTTGTTTGTATTGGTGGCACGTATATTGGTGGCACGTATATTGGTGGCACACAATATTGGTGGCACGTATAAGAAAATTGAACCTGCCCAAAAGAAAATTCAACCCACCCAAGGATAGAAAATGTTAAAGGGAACACTGGGCACCAGACTTCTTGTTGTTTTTGCTGAAACAGACTAATACAGCTACTTCTCTGAAATTTTCTCCAATAGCAAATCAAACAGAACACCATCCCAACATTAGAGAGTCCCTATGTGTTCTGTCCCCCTTTCAGCAAAGTGTTTAATTATTTAATCCGACAGAGTAGTGCCAGTGTAGGAGGAGTAGAGGGGAGCGGACAGACATATGTCCATGCTGTTGAGATATTGATTAGAAAGTCAGGTAAGCCTAGATCTTTTCCCTTGGCCCATTCTACTGCCAGAAACCTGCATATGTAAATTGAGTAGCTGAAATCCATATCAATAGATTCAAATATGCAACTATTATGGAATATATCAATAACTTATCATGGGCTTGATCCCTATCTCACCTAAACCAATGGAAATCAAGGGTAGCTATTGAAGCCAATTGAATTGCAAACATTTAAAACTATTGTGAGATCAGAAGCAGGTATGAAAACCTTTTCACTGATCTCTGCTAAACTTCAATACCTTTAGCTGATGGAAGTATGAGACTGATGCAAAAGGAATGCTAGAAGATGACATTGTAGTACATTTAGCAGAGAAGAAACTTGTGCATGAAGCATTTTGTGGGAAACCAAAACTGTAGGTCAGCACACATTCCCATAAAATGGTTATCAGATGCAAGCCCGAGGCTTCCCATCAGTGCTCTGTGATTTTGGATTTAGCAGCTCTTACCACACAACTGACGTCATTTCCATCGGTTTACCCCAGTCCTTTAATAAAAAGTCAAGACGAAAAACAGCATTTCCATTGTTTTCTCTTTAAAAATCTAAAAAATTGTAATAAAGCTGAACATTGGTATTATTTGAGTGGTTATATTTTCTCAGTTCATCTATATTAGTGATAAAAAAAATTTTAAAGGTAAAGTACATCTGATTAATGCCTCACACTCAGATAATGCTTTTATATCTTCCTCCATGTGGCTTGTGAACATTATCCATTATTACTACTACTATCTGCATTCCTCAATAGGAAGTTATCATATAATGTAATGGGTATTGGATATATGATATGATATAAAGGGCTGCTTCTGCAATTTGACACACACTGAGAAATTCTCCATGACAAGTACTAAATAATGGAAAGCATTGTTCAATTAGTAGGTGGCACTCTTCCTTCTGAGACATTACTCAGCATATTGGTGATCTTTTGCTGGAGATAATAGACTAGATTCTCCCCTCCATTGCACATTTTGTCATTTACAGTTGTGAAAGGGAGTCAGGAAGCCCAACAAATCAGAATGGAAATGTTTTATACCTGCTGTATGTTCATTTCCAGAGGTAAATTAGGACACAAAATGCAGGGCTGTGGAGAATCATGCTCAGCATCATTCAGAAAGCCAAAGTCTTGAGCACAGATGGGATATTGGATTCTCATTCTAATTAGGTTGACTGTGCTTTGATAGTATGAATGTTACAAGCAGCAATAATTTCACAAATGCAGAAACTAAGGCCAGAAAGCACTATTACAATCAGCTAGCGAGACCTCCCAGTGGAGGATGTTAATTATGTATATTGAAAATGCTTTTTGTTTATGACAGTTGGCATTTTGTGGGAAATTGTTAGGCAAAATGGAATTCTAAATAAATTTATCAATGTAATGAAGGCATTTTACACTAACTCCAAATGTTGTATTAAAATGGAGAGAGGATTAAGTAAGTAATTTGAAATTAAGGCAAAGGTGCATCCTGTCTCCATTCTTGCTCTTCCTCGCCCTTGATTATGGTCCCAAGCAAAGAAAGAATCCTCAATATGGCTTAAGATGGAATTATTTGAGATTATTCAATCTAGATTTCACAGATGACATCGCTCTTCTACATGAAAATGCTGAAGGATTTCAAGGATGCGCAAATGAAGTAAAAAAAACAATGAAGAAGATAGGTCTGTGATTCAGTGTAAAGAAATGTAAAACCGTGGTAATTGGAGATACAGATTTAAATATCAAAATAGACACACAGCTAGAGTGGGTTGATCAATTCAAATCTCTTGGAAGCACAATAAGCCAAGATGGTACATGCTCTGAGGAAATAAGAATGAGGATTGGCAAAGTGAAAGCAGCCTTTAGTAAACTTGAGAACATTTGGAAACTTAATAACGTATCCTTACACGCAAGACGAAGCATCTACTTAGCTGTCGTAACCATAGCAACCTATGGCAGTGAAACCTGGCATCTTAACAACACAAACTCAGAAGTTAGATGCATTTCATCATAAGTGCTTGTGGAGAATATTAGAACTATGCTATGGAGGAAAGTAAAACGAATGATGAAGTCAGAAAAATGGCTACAGCAGTCTCTATTCCAAATAATGTGTAAGAGAAGACATCAATGGCTAGGGGATGTGTTACAAATGGATCAAAACAAGCTATTGATTATGGCTCTTAGTTGGAAGACAGAAAATCCAACAAAGAAAAGGGGTAGACCTAGGATGACTTGGAAGTGTACAATTATCAATGACATAGAACAATTTAATTTGAAATGGAGGGACTAAGGGACATGGCAACAGATAAGCAAGCATGGAGGATGTGGGTCGCCCAATGTGCTGAAAAGCACAGGATGGTCTAAGCATGAGACATTTTAATGTTATTCAAAGCACCAAAAGCAATGACTAGTTATATGGACAGAAATCTAAATTTCTACATAAAACATGCCATTGAGATTGTATGTCTTAATAGGCTACCAATAGCAGCCCTGAAGTCCTGGCGAAATTTTATTTCCATGCCTGAGAGGAGGAGTTTCCCAGCACTCAAGATTTCACCAAACAGTGCACAGAGCTTTGTACCTGAAGCAGTGCAGCCTGACATTTGTACCAAATCAGAGATTTACAGAAAGCAAAAGGAAATTCCAAGACAAAACAACTTCATTAAATTACAGTTAAGGTTGCGAAGAGCAATTCAAACAAACTTCATAGAATCATAGAAGATGAGGGTTGGAAGAGATCTCAAGAGGTCATCTAGTCCAAAACTGTTAAAAAAAAACAATTAAATCATCCCAGACAAGGCTTTGTCAAGCCTGGCCTTAGAAACCTCTAAGGATGGAGATTCCATCATCTCCCTAGGCAACCCATTCCAATGCTTCCTAGTGAAATAGTTTTTTCTAATATCCAACCTTGACCTTTCCTACTGCAACCTGAGATCATTGCTTCTTGTTCTGTCATCTGCCACCACTAAGAACAGCCTGGCTCCATCATCTTTGGAACCCTCTTCAAGTAGTTGGAGGATGCTATCAAATCCCCCTTTATCCTTCTCTTCTGCAGTCTAAAAAAGCCCAGTTCTCTCATCTCTCCTCAAGTCATGCGCCTCCACCCCAAATCATTTTTGTAGCCTCCACTGAACTCTCTCCAATTTGTTCACATTCTTTCTGTAGCAGTGGGCACAAAAAGCAATACTCCAGATATGGCCTCACCAGTGCTGAATAGAGAGGAGTAATCACTTCCCTCGATCGGCAGCCCAATATGATGTTAGCCTTCTTGACAACAAGGACATACGGTTGACTTGTACCCAGCTTCTTGTGCATTATAATCCTTTTCCACAGAACTGCCACTTAGCCCCCTGCCTGTAACAGTGCATGGGATTCTTCTATCTTAAGTGCAGGGCTCTACACTTGTCCTTGTTGAACCTTATCAGATTTCTTTTGGCCCAGAGTGGCCTAAACAATCCTCTAATTTCTTTAGGCCACTCTGAATCCTATCCCTTCAGCCTATCTACCTCTCCTCCCAGCTTAGTGTCATCCACAAACTTGCTGAGGGTGCCATCCATCCCGTTATCCAGCTCATTAATGAAGATGTTGAACAAAACTGGCCCCAGGAGTAAGCCCTGGGGCACTCCACTTGATACCAGCTGTCAACTAGACATTGAGTCATTGATCACTACCCATTGAGCTTGATGATATAGCCAAATTTCTATCCACCCTATAGTCCGTTCATCCAATCCATGCTTCTTTAACTTGCAGGGAAGAACACTGTGGGAGACCGTATCAAAATCTTTGCTAAAGTCAAAGTAAATCTTATCCACCCCTTTCCCCATATCCACAGAGCCAGGTATCTTATCACAGAAGGCAATTAGGTTGGTCAGGCATGACTTGCCCTTGGTCATTAAAAATGGAAGTTTAATTTAACCCCCCCCCCCCCCAATTGTTACAAAAATGTGAACTCGCATACTAAGGTTTCACCCACAATTCTCACATCAGTTTAATTTTCCATTCTCACACAACTCATTGAGCAAATACATTTTGAATTACAGCCACCCTAATAACCTTATCTCCACCCCTCACAAATCTAGTAACTGCACAGTTTAAATGAGCTTTATCCATTCAGCTTTATTCATTCAACCCTTAGCTTTGACAAATATACATAGTCTAAAATCCTTATTCATACAATTGCCTTTTGTACAGCCACATACAAGTCCTCCCTCTCCCCAATTGAATTCAAGGGAAGCTCAGTGTCATCTTAGTCTTATTCAGTATTTGCATTATGACAGTGGCTAGAGGTCAAGGGTAGTAGCTTAAAACAAATGAAGAAGAATACAGAGAAATAGGATTCAGCACCTAAGGACCCCAAAGCAAGAGGGTCCTTAGAAGGCAGCTTTACAGTTGTCCTTCTCTGTGCCTTTGCTGGGAAATCCTTCTCAACTGGAACTTAAGTTTTTAAGACCCCTTACATCACTCCAGCCCTTTTAGCAGGCACAAAGTACTAAAAATGGGGGTGAGAATTTTATCCCAAGTCTTCTGACTCCCACTCCAGTGACTTATCTATTGGACCATGTTGTCTCACTTGTAAAACCATCCAAGCAGTCATCTTTGCCTACTGACCCAAACAATTCCCACCAGCAGACGGACAAACTTCATTAAAAGAGAGCTGAACTGGGAACATTGGCTAAACATTATTCCAGTGCAGATTATAGAGAAACTATTTATGTAGTAACAAACCATCAAACATAATGCCGGAGAACAATACACAAACTCAGCTATCCACATGTGCCAATGTTTCAAAAAGGGCACAAGGGGTGACCCAGGTAATTATAGGCCTGTCAGCCATTGATCCTGAACAAAACAACACAAAACAAAACAAACAAACCCACGGTGATTGATATGGGACTCCAAGAATTAAAAGAGGGAACTATAATTAATGTTAATTGACATGAGCTTATGTAGAATAGATTCTGTCAGACTCATTTTAAATCCTTTTTCAGAGATTACAAGCTCAGTCGATAAAAGTAAAAGTGTTGATATATTTTGACCTGGTGCCCTACATTTTGATTAAAATTAAGGATATAAATGTAACGTGCCACACATTAAATTGATTAAAAGTTGGCTTACTGATAGAACTCCAAATGTAATTGTAAATGGGGAATTATTTGAAAGGCACCTCTTTGACGATGAAGCCCAGCAGGTGTTAATTCTTGGTCCCATGCTCTTATTAATGAGCTGCAAGGAAAAAAAACACTGATAAAGTTTGCAGCAGACACAAGAACTGGGGAAGTGATAAGTAGGAAAAAGAGGACAGACCACAAGTTTAGAACTATCAGGATCCCTTGGTAAACTGGGAGCAAGCAAACTATATGTATTTAGTATGGCTAAAAGTAAACATATAGAGGATCAGGGACAAAGATAATGGATGTATTTAAAGGA
>CM057846.1:14782426-14807637 GCA_030068395.1 Apalone spinifera
CCTTTTGTCGACAGAACTCTGTCGACAAAAGGTGTTATTCCTCATAAAATGAGGTTTATTGCTGTCGACTTGCTGTCGACAGAACTCGGCGGTAGTGTAGACGCAGGAATAATTTTGTTGACAAAAGGCCACTTTTGTCAACAAAACCCTATAGTCTAGACACAGCCTCAGTGAACAAAGAGAAAGTAAAAGGATCTCTTGATTATAGTCTACTGAGGAAACTAATGGCTCTTTGATCTAGCGGAAAAAAGGTATAACACGCTCTGACGTCTGGAAGTTGAATCTAGACAAACTTAGATTGGAAATAAGGATTCTTTAAAAAAACAATGAGGGTAATTAACCACTTGAGCAATTTACCAGGGTTTTGGTTGAGTCCCTATCTCTGACTATTTTAAAATCAAGATAATATGTTTCACCAAAAGAAGGCCCTAGGAACTATTTTGGGGCTGTTCTATAGCCTGTGTTACACAGATAGTCAGACTAGAGTATCATAATAGTTACTTTTGGCTTTGGCTTCTTTCCCTTTTTATCATAGTAAATTAATAGCTATACTGTACACACTTATGAAAGTCAGAAGGAAAAACTAACAGTAATTTCAATGGACATATTCATCAGGCCTGAAAATAGGAATTCGGGTTCAGAATCAATATTATTGGAGTTCTTGTCATTGAAGTATTGTTTGAGTTCTTGTTCATGGTGCACATTAACTAGATATAGTAACTGTTGACAGTGTCAACAGACTCTCCAAGTCCCAGGGGGATGCTCAATGCCCTGAAAGGGGCAAGGCCTCAGGCAGAAGGGGTAGGACTGGGGCTAGCCTCCCCCAGGCAGCTCTGAGTGCAGCCCAGAGTATACCATACCTAACCAGGAAACCCTGAGTCCTGCCTGGAGCACACTGCCTGGGGCTCTAGTGGCAATTTAAAGGGCCCGGAAAGCCAGCTGCCTCAATAGCAATGGCAGTGGCTTTTGGCTTTGGCTTCTTGAGCCCTTTTAAAATGCTGAGCCCTAGGGCTGCTGCCCCCTTTGCTCCCCCTCACCGATGAGCCTGACTGTTGTTTTAACCTCAGTATGATTTCCATAGGATGTTGTTGAGTGTATGTGTTTTAAGAAGATGTATTTAAGGATTTATCTTGTCTTGAACTGCATTTAACTTTAACTGTAATGTAACAATTTTTTTTGTGTTGTGCAATTTTCATTTGCAAGCAACTGTGCTTTATGTGTATTGCACACAACAAAACCCAAGCATCTGCAGAATGCTTTGCCTCAGCCCTCTCTCTTTCCTCTAGACCACAGGTTGAAGGAGAGCCACTTACAAGGCTAATCTGAGTTGACAAGCCTCCTTCATATTTTATAGTCACACCATGGCACAGCAACCAGTTTCTGCTTATGTTCGAATGTAAAAGCGTGCCTCGGATCACCAGGCTAGCCAAACACAAACTCCGGTTTGTAATCAAGAGAGCATTAAGGAAAAAAACCAACAGCTCAGCTGGCTTAGAAATCCTTTTATGAATTACCTCTGTGATAAGAAAGGAGTGCGTGGGCTTCCAAAGAGCCAAGTTAACGTGTTTCAATAATATCAAGATCTGCTAGGTCAAGTTGTGGGATTAGTAATGGTTTAGATGGTCATCATAGACAGATCTTACAAAAGCGCAGGACAGATCTTTGTTAGACTAAGATCTTTGGGGACAGACCAAGTAGTGTGCATTTTATAGACTGGGGCTTTTGCATGCACTTTAACAAATATTCAGGAAAACAATAATATTAATTACAAATAAGAAAGGGAAGATATTAGTGACAGAGGGTTGATGAACAATGTGTACTGGTTATGATCTTTGAAAAGGAACAGGTATCTTTAGAAACTTCATTAGTCAAAACTGGTCCACTCCTGAAACAAATGGTCATTCGCTCTCAAGGCATCAGTTCACCCTGGGTTATATGGAGTTACATTATCCTTAACTGTGGCATAAATCATTCAGTAGCCTTGCTTATGTGAGCTTATTTTTAGTTCTTTCTGGGCATGGCCATTCCAATCTATTTTAACCTGATAACTGCACATATGCACACATTGGTAAGTAGATATGTGGCACAATTATTTCTGATTCAAAAATAAAGGGCAGACCAATAAAACGTGCATCAACTCAAACTGAAGCCATACTTGAGTTTTCAGACTCCACAGGTATTAGTAATTTGCTCTTACTCTTAAAGCACCAAAAATAGACCACAAAAAGAGCTGGCTTCTAAAAAGAATAGATGAGATTTTTGCTAAACAGGTTTTAAAATATCATAAGATTTAAAAAAAAAAAGGTTTGGAAGTTTTGGTCTGGCCTAACTATCGATGATTTTGTTTCTTTTACAAGTTCTCCATAATCCCTTCCTCATTTGTCCATTTGCATGAGCTCTGTGCATGGGTACACACACGCACATACACAGAATATTTACTTTTAAGAAACTTTTGTATCTTTAACTTAGAGTTCCTCAATGAATATATATTTATTCTTAAGTAAGCCATATGCTCCTATAACCTCACAAGGTACATAAAAATTCCCAGTCTGATGCTGGACAAGGTATATTTTAAAGTGTTTTCCTATAGCCAAACCTCTACCACTGCACAATCTTTTCCTCTGAATTTCATCTACAGCCGCAATGAAACACCTATTTTAACTGAAATCTCTGTGTTCTCCTTTGTCTATCAGTACTCCCACATGGGTTCCTCAAGTCCCCATTTACAATACTGAAGACCAGGAATATTTCACAGAGGCTAATCCAGCCACTCAAAGCAGTTCTTGCAAACTGACAGCCATTTTCCTTGCAATGATCACTCGGCAGATCTCTTGAGATCTCCAACAGTCTTGTGTTAACAAAGTGGTGTGTATGTCCATAGGCGCCAATGTCCCCTCTAGCTAGGGATTGCTCAACCCTCCCCCCACTCCACCCCAGATCTCGTCCCTGCTCCACCTCCACCCCACCCCACCTCTTCTTCCAAGCCCTGCCCCATGCACGCTTCTCCCCCTCCTTACTAGAGCTTTCTGAGTGCTTTAACTCAGCTGTTCATGTCATTCTGGAAGCACTGAGAGGGAGAAGCAGAGAAGGAGTTGGTCAGCAGGACCACCAATGGATGATAGGTGTGGGACAGGTGTGCTCAGTACCCACTCATTTTTCCCTGTGGGTGCACCAGTCCTGGAACACCCACAGAGTCAGTGCCTGTGTGTGTATGTCACTGATTCCTGCTGGAGGGCAATAGGAGAGTTCTGATTAACACCCCCCTTTGCAGCTGGCCTACCCAAAAAGGACCAAGAATTAATATCAGAAGTACTGAATGAAGATTTTCTTTTCCTACAGGCAGCATGAATGCGGAAACCAAAAAATCATGACGACTCTGGTATGCATAAGTGAGCAGTTTAACCTGACTTTCTGGAGACATTTCTACAGCACATATTGCTGTATTTTCCAGGGTTTATGCATGGATTAACCACATAGCAAGAGTCGCCCAGGAGTGGTATAATAAATCCACAGCCACCTAGGAATTTCATGGCTATCACTGTACTTTACACCATGCCTATTTGGAATGTCACAGGGACATGGAGATGTAGCTCCTCCAGCTCCAAAAGCATATGCCCCCTTACACTTGCCCCAGAAGAAAATCTCTGTTCTATGTCTAGGACCCTACCAAATTCATGGCCATGAAAAATGCATCACAAACCATGAAATCTGTTGTCCTCCCATGAAATTTGATCTTTTGTGTGCTTTTACCCTATATGACACAAATTCCACAGGGGAGAGCAGTGTTTCCCAAATTGGGGCTCCTGACCCAAAATGGAGTTGAAAGGGGGTTGCAAGATTATTTTAGGGGAATTGTGATATTGCCGCTCTTCTGTGCTGCCTTCAGAGTTGTGTTGCCAGAGAGAGGCAGCTGTTGGCTGGCTACCCAACTCTGAAGTCAGCACTCTACCAACAGCAGCACAGAAGTACGGGACGTAATATCGTACCTCGTCACCTCATACTTCTGTGCTCCTGCCTGCAGAGCTGGCCAGAGAGCGGCAGCTGTTGACTGAGGGCTGAACTCTGCAGGCAGCAGCACAGAAGTAAGGCTGGCAGTAACATACCATTGCATCCTTCTGTTGCCTTCAGAGCCACTGCTCTCCATCTGCCCAGCTCTAAAGGAAGTGCTGACACCTGTAGCAGTGCAGAAGTAAAGGTAGCAGTAAGTTCCACCTCCCTTTCCCCCTCCCCCACACACTCACACTTCCTTTTTGGGTCAGGTCCCTTACAATTTCATCACTGTGAAATTTCAGATTTAAATAGCTGAAATCATGACATTTGCAAATTTTTAAATCCTATGACACTGAAATGGAACAAAATGGACTGTGAACTTGATAGGGCCCTATCCATGTGGGTCCAGTTACAGCCTTGCAAAGTTTTGATTCCATCCAGCAGAGGGCAGGTTAGTGTACCTATTACACACACATGGGACTTCATTGCAGTAGTGTAGGAATTAGGGATGTGAATGGTTAACCGGCTAACTGGTAAGCATCGTCCTTCTCGGGTGATGTTTACTGATTATGGTTAGTGAGGGGAGGGGCTGGATTAGCCGCCTCCTGCCTACTATGAGCCAGGGCTGCTCCAGCCCCACAAGGCTCTCCATGGGCAGGAGGTGTTCCACCAGAGCTGGAGCAGCCCACATCCGTGGCAGGGGTGCTCCATCTGGACTGAAGCAACTCCCTCCAGCCCACCCCCATTTAATAGGTTAACCAGTTAAAGGTAATGTAGGAAAAATCAATTTTTCACAAAATGAATAGAGTTAAGATTCAAGAAACCTTCAATACACTAAGGCCTTCAATACAGCTAAACACTTGATCTCACAAAAATTGATTCCATTGCCATCAGAGAAAAACATTCACTTCCCCCCATCGGATGCATGTTGTGCCCTTCCTTCCAGGGCACAACCTATTTTCTGTGTTCAATCCACAAATACGCCCTATAAATTGCAATAGCTACAGCAGTCTTTTAAAGGAGACACAATAGTAGACCACGCAAAGGATTCTGGGTATTACTTTCATTCAAAAGTACCCACTGCACATGACTGAGCAGAAATAGGAAGTGCCCTTTGGGGGGACAGCAGTTGATCAGAAATTTTGCAACTTAATGGGTCTGGATTAACCAAGTGATTGATTTGTCTGCTTAATTTATGTCTGGGGCTACCTTGATAGCCTCAGTGAACCTCATAAGTCTGCATTTAAAAGAGATTTTTCAGTCTAGGAATGAGTCATGTTTTCTTTGTTCGAGAAGCTATGAAAACATGAGTTTCGTTCAGTGAATGACTTTCCTAACAGACAAAGTATGTGAAAAAACATCAGAGCAAACCTCATGATCTTCAAGATTTTATAAAACATTTGGGGTCTTACAAGAATGCGAGCTTTTGTGAAACTAATTTAAACCTACTATGCTCTTTCAAGTATGACTCAGTTGGTTAGGGGGAGGCCCCCAAACTCCACACCTTTTAGCAATTGGTCTGAGTTTAAAAATTGGAATGAAAGTCATGATATAAATTTTTTCAAGCTTAAAAGTGGCTGGATTTAGTATTGATACCTTGTTTTGGAACATGACTGGGGGGCCCAGCTACAAAGTTAGTCCTAGGATATGAACTTGCACCTAAAACAGGGGATATTCTTATCTAGCATTTTGATTTGTCCTGTCTGATCTAGAATATTTTATAATTTAAACTTATAGAATTACCATATTTCCTAGAGAGGTTGTGGAATCTCCATCATTGGAGATATTTAGAAGCAGGTTAGACAGACATTTATCCGGGATGATATAGGCCTGCTTGGTCCTGCCATGAGTGCAGGGGACTGGACATGATCTCTTGAGGTCCCTTCCAGTTCTAGTACTCTATGATACTATCATTAATAAGACCAGTTGTGTAACTTAGCCTGCTTCTAAGGCTATGTCTACACTACAGAGTTTGTCCGGGATGCCACAGCTATCCCAGAAAAACTGCCATGTCCAGGGAACGCGTCTGCTCTTCCGAATTTTTTTTCGGAAGAGCAGACATGCTCTTTTGGAAGCCCTGTATTACTCATTTTATGAGGAATAAGGACTCTTCCAAAAGCGAAGTTTTTTCCAACATTTGACCCCGTGTAGATGGGCCAAACGTCAGAAAAGCCTCTTCCGAAAAAAGAATCTGAAAAAGGTAAGCAAATTGCGGTTCGCAATTTGCATACCTTTTTCAGAAAAAAAACCCCAGCCTAAGAGTGGAAAATAGTAGATGTTTCAAAGGAAGATGCAAGAAATTCTGAAGTGGACAAGAAAGAATAGTCTGCTTAAAGGACAAGCTTTCTACTGCTACCCAGCCTTTAATGCTTGGTTTATGCCTTTATACATGAAGGTTTATATCCCTTCCATTTGCTGACTATTTTAACAGCAGATACATTCGATCAATGTCAATGTCTAATTCTTTTCTGAATTGTACTAAGCTTTTGGTACCTATGACTAACCCTTTTGAATGCTTTTCAAATGTGGGGACACTTGGCAATATACATTCTTTTAAAAAGCATTTCAAACTTAAGATCCTGAAAATTAGGCAAAAGTTCTTAAAATGCATCTGATTTCCCCAATGTTGCCCACTCCTATCTGAAAATATTTGGTATTTTTCCTTAATTTGTCAGCTCCTGGATTGATGTTATTGTGTGAGAATCTCAGCTTTTTCTTTCTTTCAAAATATTTTTATTAGCATCCTAGTCATGGACCAGGACCCATTCTGTTTAAGGCTCTATAAACACTGAAGAAAAGTGTTTCATTCTTAGTCATGGCTGTACTCATGTTTGTGGAGAAAAGCTGGAATGTAAATCAAGTGCACTCTGCAGACACTGAAACCAGAAAACAAAAGAACTCAATATTTTATATTTTCTAAAATCTCAAAAGAAACAAACAAAAAAGAACCCTACCTGATTTCTGCTGTTTCTTACAACTGAAACAATCCAATTCACACCAAATTCTTTCATCTTTTAAAAGAGGAAAATGTCCCTCTTTAGAAGTTAAGTCATCCTGTAATGTTTTAATATTTGCAAAGACAATTAAGGTCTAAAACTGGTTCTTAAACTAAAAAGATCAGTTTAAAATTGGAACTGTGATATAAAGTCAGTCATGGTGCCCCCAGAGAGTAGGTGAACATAAAATGATCCTTCAAATCATCTTCTCCTCTACTATTCAAATTGTCAAATGATATTTAAGTTATAGAAAATTTACAACCCTAGTCCTTAGGCTATCTAGGGGCAAGAGAAAGTTATATCTCAATTGCGGGAAAAATTAAAGAGTTCCCTCATCTCTGGAACCCTGTCAGGCATTGATTCTTCTAGAAGACTCAAGAAGAATTTCAAGCTCTGTGGACAAAGACTCATAATAAGAGAGCAAAGTGGGCAATAAACGTTCAGACTGATAGACTCAATTTATCTGGAAAAAGAAATATTATAGGCTTGAAAATATGGGTTGCCAGCTGTTAACTTGCTGTTGCTTTCATTTAATGGGAACAAGAGAGGCCAGGCTACACTCAGGTTTACACTTGTTTGCATCCCCCGCTTAAAAAAATTCAAAGCCTTGTAAATGAACAGATTCAACCTTTGAAAAGCAAGTGTTTGGGATGAAAACAACCAAATTGAGTGAAATAACTTCAGAAATCCAAATCCCGAGATTCTCTTTTATAGCCAGCAGTATTCCACAAGACAGATTTGATAAAAGTTTTCCTAGAATCCTAATCAGGTCCATCTAGTCAGTTTACCTCCCTTTCTACAGCCACCACTGAAAATTTATCATGAAAAACTGCTCTATTGTCTTTATGCTTTAGTCTAATTCTCTGGGGATTTTTATCTTCAATCCTGTGGGTGGCTTTTGGGTCTTGAGCAAGAGTCTGAGACCAGGCTGTTTGGTTTCACCTGAGCAACAGAACGTAGTCCAGCTAAATGTGATTGGACAGTCTGGTAATTTATTTGCTTGTTAAAAGGATCAGAGATTCTTTCTGGCTCTGTATTCATAAGTTGTTTCCTTCTGACTTTTTCTACCGAATGGCTAGCTTTGTAGAGCTCTTTCACTCCAGATTTTCTTACCCACCCACCAATCTTTAAACTCCACCTGTAACACTCACATGATCTGAGTGTAAAACTGACAGACCCAGGTCCTTGGCAGGTGGGATTGAATCTGGGCCTTAGGGGCTAAAGCCATGAGCATCTACCACATGAGCTAAAATCCAAGTGCCTCTTAACTAAGGCTGTTGAGCAGACTTCACTTTCCCTGCTCAGTGGCCTCTTGGTTATACTACATAGAGAGAGCTTTTTGATTTTAACCTTTAGAACATGGTTACTGGATATAGAATAAAACTCCAGCCATACAAATATCACTGCAATTGGGCCTGTGACAACTTTTTCCCTAGAAAGGTTTTTTAAATGAGGGACACAGCTCAAGAAGTCTTAGAAATGCCTTGCTCTTCAATCTGGGGTGGTTTCAGTTAGACTGGGTTGAGAGGAGGAAGCAATTGGAGAGCCTCATTAGGCTGCCTACTAATTGCAGAGATAGGAGAGGAAACAGCAGGCATTGTTTGAGAGATATCACCACCTTTTGGAGATGTGAGACTCAATACTGATGGGTCTGAATCCAACAATGGAGCCATCAGGTGGATCTGGATCAGAAAAGATGCTAAACACCCAGTTCTGATAAGCAAGGGATGCTCAAGGACAGTACTAAATCCCACCACCCAATACACAACAGAACCCGGAAGTCAAAAAGAGTTTGATTTCTGAAGATCTTTAAACATTATAACCAGTAATTTCTGTAAGGACAGAAAACAATCTCAGTAGAGAACAAGCACTGCTAACAATTGCAGGAAAGACAGTTTTATCTCACGCTGTAGGATATGGGGGAGCAAATATTCAGCAAGTGGATAGAAGAGGATGGCCCAGGTGCCTCTTATGAACATCAATGTGATTCATAGAGTTTACATACTTATAGCTTATAGTTAAGAATTTTGATATATCAACCAAAGAACTCACCCCCTGGGTAGAACAAGAACCCGGTAATGAAATTGGTGAATCAAAGGTCTCTCGAGTAAGAAACATGCTCCTGAACTCCTTCTCACAAAAACAACAGGATGGTAGCTGGTGTTCGGAGACTGTGAAGATTTTAATGGGAGGCATTTTCTGGGCCTCTGAGGGACCTCTCCTGCCACAATGCAAGGAGTTATGAACTCTGTCATTTTGATTTGACTGATAGTGGAAAAAGATACATGTGCCTCTGAGTTCAGTTGAAAGACCTCCAGGAGGTACAAAGGTTGTGAGACACACCTTGCTACCCCTTGGCCTGAACCACAGGTGAGGGGGTAAGAGACAGCTGCTCTAGGACCCAGTCATTAAAAAAGACCTGGGGCTCCTGGACATTGCTACTATGGCCACAGTCATAGCTGGAGCTCCAGGCCCTTTAAATTGCTGCCAGAGCACCAGTGGTGTGCTCCAGACAGCACTAAGGGATAGTGGGAGGGGATGTGGCACAGCACACATTGGATGGTGCTACAGGCTGTCTGTCCCCACTCTAGTCCTTTCTTCCCGAGGCTCCACCCCTCCTGGGAGCTTGGAGCTGGGACCCTAGGCAACGTGGATGGGGGTGGCAAGTCTATTGGCCCCTTGGCCTTAGCATGAGGAAGCTCTGTGTCTGCTGTGGGTCAGGTCACTCCAACGCTCTGTAAGTTGCACAAGCATTTCCTTCTAGGCCTACTCAGGGCCTACTCTTACTTTCTCTCCAGGTTAAAGAAGTCACATGCCAACCCTCAAGTCCTCTGAACATCTCCCTGCTGGGTCCAGACCCTGGTCTACTGGACACATGCAGTATTCATAGATTCATTGCTTCCAAAGAAACAGAAATCGTACCAGTTATATTGCAGATTCCCACTGTGCTTCCCACAGAGCACTTAGGATATGTCTACACTACAGAGAAGATCAAAGCTGCCGCTGTCGATCGTCCAGGGATTGAATTAATGGGTCTAGTGAAGACACGCTAATTCAAACTGAGAGGGACATTCTGGTTGATGCCGGTAGTCCTGCTTCCATGAGGAGTACAGGAAGTCAAAGGGACAGTGCTCTCCCTTTGACTTTCTGCAATGTGGACAGTGCCAAAAGCTGAGTTAAGGTACTTTACTTACACAATTAATGTAGCTGAAGTTGTGTATCTTAATTCAACCTTATCCTGTAATGTAGACATACCCTTAGATATCTCTGTAGTGAAAGTAAGTAAAAAGTATCGAGATTCCTGTGCTAGCAAGTAGAAGTAAGGGAAACAAAATGGTTGCATAAGAAAATCAGGGCATGCATTCCAGAATCAAGACTTACTTACCTAGATACTTTCATGTCTTCTAGAGCAGTTCCAGTTATCCGAAGAAGTGGGCTGTGCCCATGAAAGCGATGTGACGGGCCCCTTCTGCCCAACGCCCTGCCCCTTCTGGGAGTGCAGTGCAGCCCCTCACACCTTGTGTAGGGGCCCATGTAGTCTGCTGGCTCCCCTGGACTGAGGTTCCTTCTAAGCTGCATGGAAGCACAGCCCTGCAGCTGCTTACCCAGCCCTGCCCAGCCAGGGGCTCAGGGCTCCATGCATGGAGCTGCCTGGCTGGGGGAGGGGCACTTCTCCCTCATCAACAGCAGCAGCTCCCTGCTGAGGACACAGCAGCAAGTCTCTTTCCGCCATAGGGAGCAGCCTGCTTTCTCTCGCTCTGTTCTCACGTCTAAGAAATAAAGTGGGGGTGTTGTGTGGAAACCTATCACAGAGCATGTTTGATGTTTTTAAAATACAATTTCTGTTTCTGTGCCATGAACAGAACAGAATTGAAGCTTAGTGTGGAGACGTGGCGGGCTCAAGCCTCACACCAAGTGCAGCAGAACAAGGAATGGCACACAGATCTCTTGAGCATTTTAACCACGAGACCATCCTCCCTCACTTCCAAATTGAGAGCGTGTTAAGAGAGCTGCATTTTTGGCATGTTGAATTATAGGCAATGGAGGGGGGGAGGGGAATCTTGAAACAAGAGGATTCTTATAGAAATAATTTGTGATCCTTCGCAGCTCAGGAGGGATCCTAGCTCACAGGAAGTGAAGAGGGATATCACAAAGTTCTCCCAGCATTTAGGCCTCCCCTGCACTTGAATCTACTGGATTTTCCTCCTCTCTCCTCATGGAAGCAGGAAGGATCACTTGGCTTTTATCATTTAGCATCAAGGAGTTACATTTCTGTTTCATCAACACTAACACTTGAGTGAGTTAAATGACTTTGGGGCTAATTCCTGTCCAATGTCTATTGACCTCAGTAAGCCACCAATGCCACATATATTAGTAGGGAGAGCCAATAAATCAAAGACTCCACTTCCTACTACTACACGTATTATAATGCAAAAAAAACACTAACAAAAAATGTAAGTTGGCCCAAGATTATGCTCAAGCATATTCCCACTGAACAGGACCAAATCAGAATTAAAGTATTGATGGCAAGAAAATGAGAAAAAAGAAAGTAGTAAGTTAAGTCATAGCCCAAAGGTTTTAATTTCATGCTTTGAAAGTCTCTCTTCTCTCTCTGCTTGTTATTTCAGGTTCTGGTATAAGATCATAAATTAAGGCAACACTAGTCATTCAGTAGCTTTATCTCTTGAATTAAAAGCAGGGTAGAAAGTCTATATACCCCAGTAGCTAAGATGCAACTATTGAGAGCATTAATGAAGGGACAAAAGAAATCCAGTGAGTTATAACTGACAGCAGTGCTTTCCAAGGTGCTCAGAATAAACCATCACCAAAAGTATAGTAAATATATAATGTGAAACCTTGATTTTTCCCCCATGACATGACATTTTTGCTATGAGGATAGTCTTTAAATATAAACTAGACAAAACAGACAAAGACTGGGGGAAAGGGAGTATAATCCCCATTTTGCAAATGAGAAACTGAGGCACAGATTAGAGTGATAAGGTTAACTAGGCAGAGCCAGCAACTGAACTCAGCACTCCTAAGTCCCCAGCTAGTAACTTAACCACCAGGCCATCCCTCCTCTATGGAGCATTGGAGGGTCCAAGGACTGTATTTACCTTTCACTCTGTGGGGAGTCAAAATCCAACTTGAGCTCCTAAAACTCCACTTGATTAAGCCTAATTTTGGTGCAATTGGTACCGTATTCGACTCTTATTTCTCCACCACATTAAGTGAACCACATAAAATCTTAGTGCAAACGCCTAATTTAAAAGAGAAAACTGGTAGGGGAAATCATAATGCAAACCATCTGATATAAAGAGAGAGTGCATAAAACTGCCGAAAACTAAATTGTCCCAGAATTGAAAGGGCTCTTCATGAGTAACCAAGTCCAGATTTTTACTGCATTTCATTTGGTTCAAACATATCATTAACACTGACCCAAATAAAGCTTGCAATAAAGAATCTCTTTTTGATGGGGAAATATTTTTCACTGAAAACGCTGAGGTTTCAGTTGACTTCATCTGGGTCATGTCATTAAGGGTGTGTCTCGACTACAGGGTTTTGTCAACAAAAGTGGCCTTTTGTCAACAAAACTATACCTGTGTCTACACTACTGCTGCATTCTGTCGCCAGTAAGTCGACAGAACGCGGCAGTTTTGTCGACAGCGGTAAACCTCCTTTTATGAAGAAGAAGAACGCCAAAGGGGGTGTGTGGACACAGGGAGCCAGTTCTGTCGACAAAAAAAGCCTCCAGGAAGAAGCCCTGGTGGACAGTCTAGCTTTTACATGTACCCTCTGTGGTTCCTGGCCGCAGCCTCTTAAAGTCACAGGCACCCAGACAGGTCTTGCTGTCCGGCAGCTAGCCATAGCACCCGTGCCAGCCGTGTCCTAGCCTCAAGGCCGCCCTGGCCCTTCTCAGGACAGAGATGAGGACCCAGCCAGGGACACCAAAAGGTGGGCACCTGCCTGGTCAGGGCCAGAAATCCAAAACCTCCTGGAGCTCTGGTCCCAGGAAGAAGCCCTGCAGCCCCTGCAGATTTGCCGCAGGAATGTGGACATCTATGAGCGCCTGGCCCAGGGACTGACCACCAAAGGGCATCACCCCTGCACCATGGCACAAGTCAGGGCCAAGGTAAAGGAGTTGTGGCAGGGATATGCCAGGGCCCAGGACCAGAGCTCCCACTCTGGGGCAGCCCCCGAGACCTACCCTTACTACCAGGAGTTGGAGCAGATCCTGGGCAGTGGGGAAGCCCAGACTCCAATGTGTGCGGTGGAGTCCGGGTTACCCCACCACATCGTGGACTGACCCCTCCTGAGGGAGGAAGACCAGGCAGGAGAGCAGCAGCAGGAGGAGGAAGAAGAGGAGGCAGCAGGGACCCAGACCCCAGAGGCCTCCCAGGTGAGGGGTCACCACACACAGGAAGGTTGGCAGTGTGGGGGGCCAGCTAGCCCCATTGCCACTGTGGGGCCCCTGTGAGGCTTTCAGGCCACTGCCCAACTCTCATGAGGTGTCACATGTAACACCCCTGAGTCTCCTGTCCAAAGGACAGCCATGGCATGCCCTCGGGTACAGCCGGGATGCACACAGGCATTGATTGTCTCCTCCTCTTTTCCTCCACAGCCAGAGGCCAAGTGGCACACCAGGCTGGTGGACAAGCTGGTCCAGCAGCGCACCGACATCTGTGCTACAATGCTGGAGGTCCTTGGCTTGCCTGCCTGTCATGGGCACCGCTCCTCCAGCCCCTCCTCCTCCTCCAGCCTCCCCTTCCCCCCAGCCCTCCCTGCTCCTCCTGCCCCCTGTCCCCCCTCCCCCGACCCTCCTGCTCCCAAGCCCTCACAGGCCTAACAGCTGCCCCCCTTCCTGCCCAGGCCAGGACTGGCTCTCACTCCACCCAATCCCAAGGCTGTGGCAATGCCAGGATGCAGGAACATGGCAGGACCCTGCAATCAGGGAAGCAGCGGCCCTCTTGACCCCCTCCCCCCTCCACATTTTCAGTCCCCCTCCCCACTCCAGGTTTTTAGTCCCCTACCACTCCGGTAAAGGATATTTAAAGTTACGTTGAAAAATCTTTATTTTTGATTGACAGATTTACTTCGTGGATAAACAGGTGAACAGTTAAAGAAAGTTTTGTTAAACAGTTCACACATTTTCTTTACTGTTAGTGTTTCTAATAAAGCAAATTTCTGAAAAGTGGGTCTTATATGTGTTCTTAGTGGGAAGAGTGAGGATTGTGGAGGGAAAGGTAGGGTGGGCCAGGCCAAACCCCCCATGGGGGAGGCTCTGTAGAGAGTCAGTGGGCTCCTTCTGAGACTCTCTCCCTCAGGGCCTCTCAGATTTGAACACCAGCCTGGTGAGCCTAGCGGATGGCAGCCATCCGGGGCTGCTGAAATGGCCTCTCCTCGCCAACAGGACCTGTTCCCCACCCTGGCAGGAAGGCCTCCCCTTTCCTCTCCACCAGGTTATGGAGGGCGCAACATGCAGCCACCACCTCCAGGATGTTGCGTTTGCCTATCTCCAGGCGTGTGAGGAGGCAACGGAACCTCCCTTTCAGTCGGCTGAAGGCACATTCCACCTGGCTGCGAGTCTGGCTAAGATGCGTGTTGAAAAGCTCCTTGCTCAAATCCAGGTGGCTGATGTAGGGCTTCATGAGCCACAGCATCAGGGGGTAGGCCACATCAGCCACTATGCGCACCAGCATTTGCACGTCCCCAAGCGCAAGGTGCCACTGGGGGAAAAAATGTTCCTGCCTGCACACTGCGGTACAGGTAGGAGTTCCGGAATAAGTGGGCATCATGTGCCCGCCCTGACCACCTGACACAAATGTCCGTAAAGTGTCCCTGGAAATCGACCGGGGTCTGCAGCACCACAGAATAGCAGCCCTTCCTGTTTATAAACTGGGCTGCTCGATGGGGCGGTGCACGGATTGCGATGTGTCCCCCATCGAGGGCTCCTCCACAGTTCGAGAAGCCAAGGGTGGCAAGCCCAGCAAGGAAGTTGTCCAGGTCCCCAAGACGGATGAGCCTCTTCAGCAGCTCTGCATTGATGGCTCTCAGTACCTGCAGCATGAGACAAATAGACAGAAACCAGGGAGGTAGACAGGTTACCTAAGTGCTGGGGAGGAGAACCCTCCCCTCGCCCAACCCATCTCTCCCCTTGTCAGGATGCCCCCCACGCCCGCATAAGTGCAGGGGTGGCTGAGGAGCAGCCTCCGAGTGCCACTCCATCCCCCACTCCCTCTTGCCCTTACTTGGCAGTCTCCCTTTAACTCCCCCACTCAGCAGGGCCTGACCCCCGACAGCGACTTACCTTCATCAAGGCAGCCTTGACGGTAGACCTCCCCATGCCAAACTGGTGTCCCATGGAACGGTAGCTATTGGGGGTGGCCAGCTTCCACAGGGCGATTGCGACCCGCTTCTGCAGGGGGATGGAGGGCTGCAGGTGGGTGTCCTAGTGTTCCAGAGCAGGGGTGAGCCAGACACACAGCTCCAGGAATGTGGCCTTCCACATCTGGAAGTTGCAGAGCCAGTGGTCATTGTCCCAGAGCTGCATGATGAGCCGGTCTCACCAGTCCGAACTCTTCTCATGCCTCCAAATCTGCATGTCCCCAAAAAGCTTGGGGGCAAGGACAGAGCTCCTGCATCCTGAAGGAGGGTATTCTCGGTGCGATCCGGGTCCATATGGGGCAGGAGATTCATGACAGAGTCATGCAGATGCAGCAGAAGCTGCAGTATGGCAGCGTGGGGCCATCTCCTGCCCAGGTGGGTGTCCTAGTGTTCCAGAGCAGCTCAGGCTCAATGGCCAAAAACAGTGAAAAGCAGAAAAAAAACCCAGAAAATAAACTGTTGTGGTGTCTGAGGAAGCAGGGCAACCAGAGCAAGAACTGCAGCAGCTTTGCTTTCCCTCTAGGAGGTAGGCAAGCCAGAAGCAGGAGCAGAGCAATGGCTGTCCAGGGGGATCCCTTTAAGCACGTCTCTGTAAAGTGCATGCAGCAGCACCTGGAAATAAAGGCTGCCCCCTAAGCCAGAAGTACTTCCGGGTGCCTTCTTTTGTCGACAGAATGTCTGGCAGTCTGGACGCTCTTTCTCGAAAAAGTGGATCGATTTTTTGAAATGCATAATGTAATCTAGATGCTCTTTTTCAACAGAGGCTTTGTTGACAGATACTGTCGATGAAGCCTCTGTCGAAAAAGGCATGCAGTCTAGACATAGCCTAAGAGCAACAGTTCTTCCAAAGAGTCATTAGGACTGATGAATCTCAGCTGAGTAAGGGGAACTCACTAAGGTGTTTGTGGATTACTGAATGGAAATCGGGAACTTGCTTCTTATTTTGAGGTACACAAAAATCAACCAGGTTACAAATTAAACTAGTAACTTCTGATCAGCAGGTCCTGGATGTTTTGGGCCAGAGAGCCCCAGGAGCTTAATGGCAGGAGGGCCAGTGTCCAGCAGCAAGAACCCACAGCAGTGAGGCTAGGGCTGGAGCAGGTGATAGCCTGCAGCAAACAGTCTGGCCAGGGCAAGGGGGCCAGTAAGCCAGTGGCATGAGGGCCAGAAGATTAGCCAGTGCAGGTGTAGTTGGGGCGGAAGGCAGTGGGCTGGCTGGGATGGAAATGGAGTTAGCAGCAATGAGGGGATGGCGGGCTGGTTGCAAGGGGGGGCTGGTAGCAGGGGAAGGGAGGGGCTGGTACTCAAAATTCCCTCGTTCAGGACCACTCAGGTCCTGAGTGTGCCAGACCAGGGAGATACAACCTGTACTGGAACACATACCATGTCCCTTCTGTCTTCTTCAGAAATAAACCCAGTTTTAGCAGTCATCCCTCATAGGTCAAGTTTATTATGCCACTTGTTGGCTGTGCCCTTGGACGTCACTTCTCTGTGCCTTTGTTAGCTGTGAAATGAGACTTTAATAAATAATATTAATATAAAATAGTTCATAGGCATTTTGTGAGACTGAACTGAAATCTGCAAAATTCTATGAACTTTTAGAATTCCTTTCATCTCATGTTTTCAAGGTGATTCATCTTAATTAACTCAAGCCTGATATTAATTTGCGTCTGAATTTGATGAAACTGAGATCTCCTGGATATCAACCCTAAGGACCTGTTAGTCAGAAACCTCTTAGCCCACTTTCTGACCTAAACTATGTGCTTTTCGGGATGGGGACACTCCCTTTATTCTGTTTGTACACTACTTGATGTTACTCTTATGACTGCCTTCTTGGGATTATTTAACTATACCAGTTAGAGGCAATTTGAGGAACTAGTAATACCAGAACGAAATACGTGATTTAATAGATTTCAAGATGGAATCATCTAACAGGCTTTTTTTTTTTTAAAGTCCTTCCTTCCGTATGTGCAATATGAGATGTGCTGAGAAGCTGAAGACATCTATTACTAGTCACTCTTAAGATGGAGTGAATTCACTTTCCAGATGTTACATGAACATAGCAGCCAAGGAATGTTGTCTCAGCTGGAGGAAGCTCTTACTATTTTACTTACTGGGATGCTCCAAGTTTATGAATACTATAGTCAGCTCATAAATCCTCACCGCATCCTAGGTAATTTACTCTCTCAGGAAATGTCTACACTGGACACTTATTTCAGAATAAGCTATTTCGGAATAGAAACTGTGAAACAGCTTATTTGGAAATTGCTGTGAAGATGCGCTAATGCCCATTGGAATAGCACTGAGCTATTTCGAAACAAAACCTCCACACTCATGGGATGTTGAAACCCATCTAATTCTAAGGCTACCCAGAAGTACTTCAGCCAGGGCATCAGGACAGCAGTCACTTCCTGGAGCCCCTTTCTGAGGCTCGAGCTTAAAGGGATCCGCCTGTATAGTTGTGTTTCGGGCTCCTCTCCTTTGCCTACCTCCTTGAGGGACAGCTACTGGGGTCCTCTCCTCTTCCTTCCCCTCACAGCAGACTCCCCTTGCAGGGGATCAGTGTCCTCCACTTTGGTGTGCTTGCCCAGAAGCTGATGATGCCCTGAGAGCATGGGCCTGACCATGTGCGTCACTGCTGTGTGCGCGCGCGCGTGTACACACATGTCCAGGACCCCAGCCTTGTTAGTGGTGGCTTGCAGTGGGAGGGTGTCCCACCACGGGGTTGGGACTAAGGCAGGCCTGTGCAGGAACCCTGAGCAAGAGCACAAGGGTCCTATAAAGCAGCTTCCTGGGGCTGAATGCTCCAGCCCCATGCTCTATAGGCTGCTGTGCAATGTCCAGGCCAAGAAGGCCAAGTGAGGAGCGCGCTGCCCCTTGCCACTTCCCCTTGGGTGTATCTAGGGACAGTCAGGGAGCTCACCTGATGGGCTTTCCGCTGTGTCATCCAATCCCTGGAACATCTTGGAAGGGTAACGGCTCCAAGGACAGGATGAGATCCTGGCTGGCGGACATTCTGGACCCCGTGGCCTGTTCCTCCTCCTCCTCCTCCTCTGCGGCAGGCCTGCCCTCTGGGAGGGTGAAAATGGGCATCTCCCATCCAGAGTCCATAACCAGGGTGGGGGAAGGAACGGACCCCCCCTCCCAGAAAGCGGGGGAGCTGGTCGTAATATTGGCAGCTCTGGGATGCTTCCCCTAAGTGGGAGTTGCGCTCCCTGGCTTTAGTATAGGCCTGCCTGAGCTCTTTCACCTTCATCCACATCTGCTCCCAGGTGCTGGTGTGTCCCCTCTGCCCCAGGCTGTCGGCCAGCTGGCCATAAATATCTGCAATTCCTGCATCTGGTGTGGAGATCCTGGACGTTCACCTCGTCTCCCCAGATCTCAATGAGATCCAGGATCTCAGCACCAGACCAGGATGGTGCCCACCTCTTCTGCCCCTGAGCAGGGGCTTGGGAGCTGCCTACAGCTGTGCTGGCAGCCGTGGGGGGTTAGGGGCAGTCCTGTGGTCTGCCATGGCAGCGGGGTTGGCAAAACTGGGTGCTGCTGTGTGGCACGGTGCGAGCTGGGCCTATTGTGCGCCACACACTGGTTTCCCTGCGGCTGCAGCTTTAAAGGCTTCAGGGGAAGGGGAATTCTAGAGTCCTGATGAGAGTGGCCAGCAGGGCACCTGTAGGAAGCCCTGGAGGCCGCTTACTTTGAAATAACCACAACTGTGCTGTCTACACATGCTCTATTTCGAAATAGCTATTTCGGAATAGGCGTTATTCTTTGTATAATGAGGGTTACAGATTTTGGCATAAGAAGCTCACTATTTTAAAATTATTTTGAAATAACAGGCTTGCTGCGTAGATGCTCACTTTGTTATTTTGAAATAACACTGCTGTGTAGATGTGCCCTCTGTTTCATTTAAGAAAAAGCAGGCTGGGTATTGGTGATATAGAAGCAATGCTCAAAATTACCATCTTAATACCACATCTTAATAGAAATAGAGCTGGATGGAGGGAAAAAAAAATCCAGGAGACTAACTGTGTGTCATTAAATGCTGTTTCTTCAAAATGTTTTACATAAATCTATGGATTCTGACAATTGTCCATGGAGAAATTCAAAGCTGAAGTTTGTCATTTAGCATTCATTTTATTATACATTGTTTCCACATTACTGAAATGAAGTGTTTGGACATTGTCTCCCCCTCATTCCTCCAAAAAAGGTAAGGTTGTTTCAATGGGTCCAAATGAAAATACTTTGGCATTTCTATGCTGCAAAATATTTCAATGTTTTGACTTTTAATTGAGAGAGACACATTTTAAAGTGTTGAAATTCCCAAGGGGACAAAAATTCTGTTCTTCTCACTAGCTCTAAATCTATGTAAGAAGATTGCCTCAGAGACCTCTCTTCCCTTTCAGAGTTATATAGCATTGAGACAGCAGACCTAAGTCATGGGCAGGTGGAACTGAACCTGAAACCTATGTGCTGAAGCAATGGGGTAGGCAACCCGTGGCCCATGAAGGTTCTACGTGTGGCCCGTGAGCCATTATGTTTACTGTGGCCCATGATTCCACTGGTTTCTGCCACATAGTTATTTTCCTACTGGTATTGCTAATGTGACATGGGCTTAAAGAAAGGACACATGAAGTGAGGTGTGTGCTCATTGCACACAACATTGACTATGTGTGTCATTTGCTCCCTCTTCATTCTATGCACTGCTATGGTTCAGTAGGCACATCCTGCAAATTCGGATATGCACATGCAATTAGCAAAACTACCCTATCCTAAGAGACCATCTTGGTTACAACAATCTTGTGGCCCACTGAGATGAAGGAAGGCCACTCATGCAGCCCACTCACTAGCCTAGGTTGCCCATAAAGCCATGACCCTCTACTACATGAGCTAAAAGCCAGCTGGCCCTTAGTTGAGGCTTTAGAATAGACATCTACAGTTACTTACATCGAACCATAGATCTTGAGCTCAGTAACTGATGTGTGGTCTCTTTAAAAAAAAATACGATTTTTGTCTCATGGATTTAACCATCTACTATAGCCCCAGACAAAAACTTGAGCAGATATTATATTTTGGCTAGCCATTCACTGTTCCGAGGGAGGTGGGGAAAGATTACCCATGTCTCTTATCAGTTCAAACTAATAGACTCTTCATTCACACCTTCCTTGAAAACCCACTTGTTCCATGAGTTTTCCTGTTGCCTGTATTTCAAGTATGTGTGTCAAGTTCAGATTTACATCATGAAACCTAGCAGACAGACAAAGGCAGGGCATTCCTCGCTCCTTATCAACAGGTTACATAGCTGGCACTGAAATCACTAGAACGTGTATCTATTGGCTGGGCTGCTAACATTGGATGGTGGGACGATATCCGTTACACGCCTACAGTCTTTTCATGCTTCAGCATAGCAGGGTTATTTGTTTTTAAATATTAAGTGGTAGATCCCGGGCTCTGGCACCTTCCTCCAGCCACAAATATAGAGGTGTTTGAATCCACTTTCCCTACCTGGGAATTTCTGTCTGTGCACTTGACAGATACATATTGCACAGTGTTGCACTTGAGTAAACTATTATTTGTTTAGTGCATGTAGCAGAAAAGACACTGGGACTGACTCACTGTCAGGCATATGGTCTCATTTGAGAAGAGCCATGATTAATGTGCTCAAGTGGTAATAATATTTACAGTATTTCAGTGATATGTTTAACTCCAGAATCCCTTCTCTGTTTCAGGGAAACACAATAGCAATGAGCTAATTTAAGAAAAATGGACTATATTCCGATTATAGTTTCACAAAGAACTCAATGAGTCATTCCTAACTAATGACTTACTCAATAAGCCTTGATTCAGAAGAGTACTTCACTATGTGGCTGGAAGCCTGATCAAAGAAAATTCACTTAAAACTGGTTATGAGTAGTCAGAGAGCAATTGAAAAGAAATCACTTTGGGACTAACTGAAATGTAGGGAAAAATTATTCCAGGTCAAGCAGCCTGTAGAGTCTCTTTCACTCACAATCTTTCACCATTGACTGTTTAAGAATATTCTACAAAGTAGAACAAATTGACACTAATTTGCACGTTGTTTTCTACGGTTTACAGAAAAAAGCCTCAGAGGACAGAAGTCACAATGATTTCAATGCCAAGTATGTAACCTGCAGTTAACAGGGGGACAGGAAAGTTCATTTTTTGTCCATCTGCTGAGTTTCGGGATATAAATCCTAACTTGATACCCAAGACATAATGCTTCAGATAACCCGACAAGGGTTTTTTGCCATATTCCAAGCTGGATTTAATTTTTTACATGAAAAACACTATAAAGGCAGAAGGATTCTGGATGGGAGAATTTCATTTGCCTCAGCCAACAAAGGCCATGATAGGTATTCACTCCTCCATGTAACCTCTACTAACTGCAATCATCCTGCTATCAGCCAACCAGACACCCTGTTTATAATCCAACTGATTCTTTAAGATCCAAGAGGAATTCTCATCTGAACAGCCTGTTTCTAGAGGCCACCACAGCAGGCACCAGACCACTGAGTGCTTATTTGTATTACAAATTTGGATAGAAGCCCCCATCTGTCCCACCTGCTGATAAAACAAAACCAGAGAGTTGGGAGGTGGGGGAATAGAGGGAGAGAAACCACCAGCATTCAGTCTCTCACACTTTAAACAAAAAAATCCTGACCTTTAATAAATTTCCATCTTGTGATTTTACCCCCATTACATTAGAGAAGCTGCTACTTGTAAGCCAAACTACAGCTGCTCAAGGTGTAGTACCGTAAATTAGCGAATATAACCCGCTTTCATGTATAACATGCACTCGTGTATTACCCACAGTTTTTCTTTCATGTGTAAAAAAACCCTTAGATTACCCACGGACGTACATAATCCGCAGGTAATGATCTGTGGGTAATGAACCAGTAATGAACCACAGCTGAGGCTGCTGAGCTACCCTATTACCGGTATATAAGCCCTACGAACCACACCATTTTAAAACCTCTTCAGTTTATAAACAAAATATTTGTAAGGATGCCTAACCACAAATCATACACATCCAATTTTAAATGATCTGTTCTGACATATGCAAAAGAAAATGGCAATAGAGCAGTGGAGAGAAAATTTTCCGTCAAAAAAGTCTGTTCAGGAGTGGAGAAAAGAAGAAGCGGAGATTGAGAAATTAAATCCTCGGAAAAGAGTGCGCCGAGGAAAGAAAGCCAAGTGGCCAAAACTAGAAGAAAACCTGGTGAAGTGGGTTCTTGCACAGAGAGATAGCCAACATGAGGTGTCAACGGTAGTCATAAAGCTCAAGGCTCGACTTATGGCTGTGGAGATGAAAAAAATCAATTATTTTAAAGGGGGCTCAGATAACTGGGTTTACAGATTTATGAAAGGAAACAACCTTTCCATTCGAGCACGGACATCTGTTGGGCAACGACTTCCTGACGAATGGGAGAAGATGATGGATGATTTTAAATATTTTGTCCATAAAGAAATTAACCAACTGGGCTTGAAACCAAATAACGTCATTAACATGGACGAGGTGCCCATGTCCTTCGATATACCCGCAACTCAGTCTGTTGCAGCAACTGGACTGAAGACAGTCGGTGTAGCAACCACAAGCCACGAACGCACCTGTTTTACGGTTGTCTTGGCATGCATGGCAGGTGGTGAGAAATTAAAACCAATGGTAATTTTTAAGAAGGTAACAATGCCTCTAGAAAAACTACCAGCTGGTGTTTGTACCCTGAAACAAAAAGGGCTGGATGAACACATAGGTGATAAAGACGTGGACAGACAGCTGCTTTCATGCATGAAAAGGCGGTTTTTTTAATCCAAAAGTCTCTGCTACTTTTAGATGCCTTGGCCGCCCATAAAGAAACTTTGGTTCAAAAACATATCAACGCCGTGAGAGCACATATTGCCGTAATTCCAGGTGGACTGACCTGCAAGTTGCAACCTCTTGATGTGGCTGTCAACCACCCATTCAAGTGCTTCATCCATGAGGAGTGGGACAATTGGATGACAAACGGGGAGCACACCTTCACTCCTGTAGATCAACAGCGCCGTGCAACTTACTGGAAGTTTGCAGATAGGTATTGGCAGCTTGGGAAAGAATAAAACTGACTACTATTCACAATGGATTCCGTAAATGTGAAATTCTTCCGGAAGTCAACTCGTGTAGCTCTGAATGTGACTACGACAGTGATTCTGACACGGCACCACAGACCTCAACTGTCACCAAAGCATGCTTAGCCGAGCTTATGGATGTTTTTCAAGACAGCGAGTATGATGAAAGTTTTGACAGTTTTGAAAACTCAGACGCTGAGCAGGATGCTGCTAGGTCTGACTCAAGTGATGCAGAATATGCGTATTCAGCATGTACTATTTATTTTATGACAATGTGTAGATAGATTTTTTTAAAACTGTATTACAATTTATTTTTAAATAAAATACTTATTTTCACAGCAAGTAACATTTTAACTTTTAATGTATTTTAGTACACACAACAACACTACCACTCTTATTAAATTAAATTGTTATTAAATTGAAGATGCTGATTTTATCATGTTGGTCTTGTCTTCTTTTAATTTGAGTAAAAGTCAGCTTGTATAAGATGCAGACATGTATACCCCGCAGGGGAGGGGAGTTGTTAAAACGTGTATAACTTGTGGGTTATATTAGCTAATTCATGGTAGGTGCTTCTAGAAAGCAACCAACTTCTTCTCTGAAGATCAGAAAATTGATGTGACCTCAAAGATAGAGATCAAAGGCAGAGTCAGGGAAAGTGATTGGCTTGCAAACAGGGGCCGTTAACAGGGAGTTTGCAGAGAGAGTTGGGAAGGGAGTGAGATACCCTCGCCATTCTTTAAAATCCTTTCACTACACTCCTGCCCTTCAAGGAGGCATTTAATAACAACAACTGAGGAATCTCTCAGAAGGAAGGCAGGTATGGATGGTGATAGGTCTGCTGTTGTAACCTGCACAGCATGTGCCATGTTTGTCTTCCTCTCAGAAGAAAGAAGAGATTTCATCTGCACTAAGTGCAAGCTGGTCACCATTTTGGAAGAAAAAATTAGAGGACTTGAGGCCCAAGTATTGACCCTATGTTCTATCAGAGAGGATGAAGACTTCCTCGATAGAAGGCAGCATTTAATTCTGCAGGCACAGCAGGCTGAAGAGCCAGTGAGGGCAGTACAGGACAAGGAAGAAAACTGGCAGCATGTAACATCTAGGAGGAGAAGGCAGCCAACTCAGGTATCCCCCATTCCTGTAGAGGTAAGTAACTATTATCAGGCTTTCTCCAAAGGCACTGTGGTGGAGAATGCTTTGGCAGGGACCTCTCGGGGAAGAAATCAGAAGGGAACACCATCTACCGGAAGGCATGGGATGCGTAGTCCTAGGGATGGGGGTTCCACGACCACCACCCCCAAAAGAAGAAGATGGGTGGTGGTGGTTGGGGACTCCCTCCTAAGAGGGACTGAGTCATCCATCTGCCATCCAGACCTGCAATCTCAAGAAGTGTGCTGCTTACCAATCAGGAGCATGCATTCAGGATGTGACCGAAAGTCTTCCAAAAGTGATTAAACCTTCGGATTGCTACCCCTTCCTGCTTCTCCATGTAGGAACTAACAATATGGCCAAGAATGACCTTGAGAGGGTCATAGATTATGTAGCGCTGGGAAGAAGGATCAAGGAATTTGAAGCACAAGTGGTGTTCTCGTCCATCCTTCCAGTTGAAGGAAAAGGTCCGGGTAGGGATTGTCGAATTGAGGAAGCAAATGCATGGTTGCACAGGTGGTGTCAGAGAGAGGGCTTTGGTTTCTTCGACCATGGGACTCTGTTCTG
>CM057846.1:14882102-14904660 GCA_030068395.1 Apalone spinifera
GACAGAACTCTGTCAACAAAAGGCGTTATTCCTCGTAGAATGAGGTTTACAGCTATGCTGCCCCACAGTTTAGAGGGAACACTGCAAAAGGGAGAATCCAAAGCTTTTGATCATTCTCATAATCTTGCAACAGAAATCCAACTTCAATCCAAACCCAAGGTTTGCCCATCACTAGGTGGAATAAACAGCTTTCCACTTCAGCAGAAAAATCACCAAAGCAGAACCGATATATATTACTATACAATGTGTAGCCAGGAGACTCTATTTTCATACATTTATAAATAAACATTTGCTGAGACAGACTTATAAGAATTTGGTTTTATTTTCAGCAATATAGAACAAGAACTGAAGGGACACCTTTTACCACAACCACTGGGGGGAAGGAGGGGAGGAGACATTTCAGTGTCTTTGCACTTATAGTAATGACCAATGCTATGTGCTAAGCCTGCCTAAGATGAGGCTAAATGCTGACATGGTCAGACTGAACTTCCAAATGAGGAATCATGGGTGAAAATGGGGAGTGCCTAACTGCTTGCAGGGTAACTTAGTGACAGTGAAATTCTTCACCAAATCAGGTCATTTCCGGTATTAAAATGTATTTCCATGCCAGACTTGTTAGCAAGGAATATACCTAATGGTTAAAGCAAGTGACTCATCATCAGGAGAGTAGGTGGGTTATTATAGATCCCGCCACTTGATTAGCATGTGAGCTGGCCAGTTGTAATTATTGGAGATCAAGAAGAAACTTCCCAGGAGGAAAAGTTAGAGCAGTGATGGGAAAGCCAAGCTAGTGAGTGGGCCACATGAGTGGCCCTCCTTTAGCTCATTGGGCAGCAAGATTCTTGTAACCAAGATGATTTCCCATGATGGGATAATTTTGCCAACTGCACTAGCATACCTAGAATTTGTGGGGTGTGCCATTTGAACCATAGCTGCACTTTGATTGGATGCAGAAGGAGCATGTGGCTTTCAGAGTCAACATTGTGGGCAATCAGCAAGCACTTCACTTCATGTGTATGTCACTTTAGTAATACTGCTAGAAAAACAAAATGTTTCACGGGCCACAAATAGAACCCTAATGGGCTGCATGCAGTCCTCAGGCTGTAAGTTGTCCACCACTGAGTTAAAGTATTGCCAATTCTCATGGCTGTAATCATTTAGGCGACATCTACACTGCAGCGTCATTTCGGGATACCAGAGTCTTTTGAGTGCCCCCGTTACTTTGAAATATAATGGGCTTGCTTTTCTGACATTCCTGTAAACCTCATTCCATAAGGAGTAAGGGACGTTTCAGAATAGTGATTTATTTTTAAATAAGTGCTGTGTAGACAGTGAAAAATTTCAAAATAAGCTACGCAATTTGCATAGCTCAAATTGTATAACTTATTTCAGCACCCTTAGAATGGTAGGGGGACTTACACCTAGTTTAATGAAAACAATGAAAAGAGCCAAATCATAAATTTTCCCTCATTCAAAATGGCTACTGGCACCTCTTACTCTAAATGGGGCTGAAGCCAGCAAGATGGCTACCATTTCCTTCTGTGCATGTGGGAGTCATGTCCTTAAGAATGTAGGCTCCCACCTGCCACTGTTTTGAAGGAGACCCAACGGGCAAAATGGCTGCCATGCAGCAGTTCAGGAGATTAGAGAGGACAGGGGGACTATGAAGAAAAGCCGAGTCGTGAGTGGATAGGGGCGTGAGTGAGGAGCAGGGTGCTGGGGGACAGCTGGAGCAGGAAACAGATATACGGGCAGTAGGGGATGCAGGATATATGGGGAGGAGGAAGATGTGGGGGGCAAACGACAATGATGGGGTGGGAGATGGAGGGATTTGATGGCAGCCCCCTCCCCAATCTAGAGACAGTGGTGGGGAAGAGGAGTCTCCACTGTCTCTAGGTTGGTGAGGGGGCTGCCATCAAATACCTCCATCTCCCACCCCACAGCCAGGGGAAGGCAGTGGCCAACTTGCAAACTGATGGCAAGTCATGGGATTTGGACACCTGTTGGAGGAGCTGTCAGGATCCCATCAGAAACTCCTCTTCACCCTCCATTTTCAGAGCTGGGCAGAAATGTATGCAAGAGCTGCCTCCATGCAGGGCCCCATAGCTGAGAGAGGGTCTGGGGTAGCAGCATGTATAGTGAAGGGAAATGGTACTGCAGGGTCCCAGGAAGAGAAGTCCTATGGCAGCCAGAGGCAGAGAAGCGATGCTGCTAATCAAGTAAACAACATTCATCAGCTCTTATGCCCCCTTCCTCAGCATTCGGGATGTCTGAAGCCACAAGATTAAGCAGACTGGCTATATATTCTAAGATACCTACAGTGGCAGAACAGGGCTGTGTGGACAGCATGCACCGATAGACATTGGCAATACTTTTCTAGTCTGGTTCTTACATCATTCCCATCACTCTGGTTTGTTGTAATACGTCAGGAAGGATGTTTTATGTTCCAATAAAATGCAGATCATCTGTTGATTTTAGCACGTCTTGAAAAGTTGTTAATACATTTTTAGATTTCAATTAGAAACGAGTTGATGGTAAATAGGAAGTGAGCCTGACATTTTAACAAGTTTATGGAACAGAGCCTGGGAAGAAGACTCCTTAAAGGGCTTCTACCATAACTTCTAGTACGATCCTCCAGGGTGCCTGGCCACCTAAGTACATTCACTCACATATTTCACTGTTTGGGGGTTGGGAAAGTTGTGACTTAGTGTGTACAGTGCTGGTGGGCTGGACAGATTGAAATAGGGAGATGGGAAATCATTTTCTCGGTGAGCCTAATGATTTCCCAGAGTTGCGTGAATGGTTGGTGGGAGCTTGTAGAGGGCTGCATGCCCACTGCCATGGAAGGGGATAAGAGTCCTTGCCTTGCTAGTTCCAGTGCAGTGTAAAACTCACCCAGACCTGCTGAGAAGCTTCCAGGCCACCTTGAATATTTTAAATAGAAAGGAGGGGTACAAATATTTAAATAAATTAAATAAATAAATAAATATTTGCGGACAGTTCAAAGGCTGTCCTAGAGTTTGTAAACTTTGTCAAGCAATCCTTTGACTAACTATAGAAAGTCCACTGCATTTTTAAGTGACTCATCCAGGATCCCCCAGATCTTTGATAGACTGTTTCAAAAAGTCTAGTGAGACTATTGAGCATTTTGATATTCCTAGTTTGCTCATGATTAGAAATATACAGCCCTACTTAGCTTATAACCCCACATTTGCAGTACATTTACTTTTCAACAATACAATGTAGAATTAACTCCTTATTTACATCATCCTTCGGTTACTTCATTACACAGTCCTGTCCTGGTAACCCATTCACCCTGATCAGAAGGAAGAGTCACTACACTTACTTCTGCTAAAGTAAAGAAATGAATGGAGATGCCTATATCCTAGAACTAGAAGGGACCTTGCAAGGTCATTGAGTCCAATCTGCTGCCTTCACAGCAGGACCATCCCTGACAGATTTTGCCCCAGATTCTTAAATAGCCTTCTCAAGGATTGAGCTCACAACCCTGGGTTTAGCAGGCTCAAACCACTGAGCTATCCCTGCCCCCTGTAGTAAGGAAACTACATTAAAAATGAATGGAAAAATAAAGTAAAACCAATATAAATCAATACAGAAGACCAGTCCCTCAAATTCTCTTCAGTTCCTCGAGATAGCTAATGTATAGTACCACTAATGCCCAGCACAGTTTGGAGGAGATGTGACGCTGATAACTGTCTGTCAAGAGGACAATTGTTTTTCTCCCAGATTAAATTTTTCAAAATGGATTTTAATAGAGGCTTTTCATCAATACCTGTAAAACAGGGGCTGCTGGATGGCTAGTACTTTTGAAAATCAGACTAATGTTTTAGATTGGAGTGGCCAACCAGTTAGAGATGAAGAGCCAAAATAGCTGTGGATAGAGTGCCAAGAGCCACATATTATATATTTGTTTTTATATCTATAGATAGGTAGAGATAGTACACCAAATGTAGTGATAAAAATAACATTACAGGACATTTTGGACAAAAACCAATGAAGTTTCTAGTCACTTAAAAAAATAATGGCCAGTCCATAGATCTTCAGAGAACTTGACAAGGAACAAACATCAAAATAAAAAAAAAAACTTTAAAATACAGTAATATTCTCACATTAAAAAAAAAAAGCATCCCCACCATGTATTTTAAATTTAACACGACTGCCTTATTATGTCCTGTGAGTTTTTTAAAATTAAACTGAACCGAGAAGCAAATTAGCACAATTTGAAGTGCCTGTTTCACTCCAGCTTGTTGATCTCTGATACGGTTTCCTCATTGTTTTTTTTACTTATGCAAACTATGGCTTTTTTATAGTTCTAAAAATTCAGGTCTGTCCCAGACTGCAAATATGAGAAGTTCAAAACAAGAAGGGAGACTCATATCTCAGAATAATTGCTTTAGCCAAGCAAACAATAGCCTTTGAGTTTTCTTTAAAGAAACACAGTGTAAACCAGGTACATGCTGATTCTTTTTTTGTCCTGGAATTTAAATATGACATTTGTGTTGGCTGCCTTATTCTGCATCCATGAAGACTTTGAGTTTAAGGTGCTTCAGCCCCCCTGCTTTAACCCAGTCTCCCTCCTCTCCCCCAGAGCCAGGCACCCTCAGTCTCCCGCTCAACCCCAATGCCTGGGTCCCGGAGCCACCGTCGCCACACGCTTCCCCCTCCAGGAGCAGGGGTGCATGCGCAGAGCGGCTGGCCGTGAGCAGGTGTTGGGGCGCATGTGCAGAACAAGAGTCACATTTGTTTAACCAAAGAGCTGTGTGCGGCTTAAGAGCTGCAGATTGGATACCCCTGTTTTAGATACCTACTAAAGGAGTAACATGCCTGACTTTAGGCTCCTATTTTTGAAAATTTTAGCCCTAATCTCCAGAAATATCGGGTAATTGGGGATGTTAGCAGCTCATGTTACAAAACTGATATTCAGTTCATGCTTAATCAAGATTTCCCTTTTTGAAGACTAGTCTAGGCTAGGAATTCACATTGGCAAAAGGGTGTGAAAAATCCACACCCTTTAGAGATTAGTTTAAGAGATTATGCTGATCCTAACCCCCAGGATAGACACCACTGGGTCTACAGAAGAATTCTTCCACTGACCTAGAGACCAGGAGGTGATTTACCTATGCTGACAAAAGAACCATCATTGCCAGAGAGATGAATGTGTAGACTATCCTCATTCAAAAAGAAAATAAGCAACTAGATTTCAAAGTCCTTCACTGTGCCAGGCTTTGACTTACCTGGTAAGCAGCACTTTGCCCCCTACCCCCACGCACTGTGAAGAATGGAAATGTTACTCATATGCTCTTTGGATGTGACAAAAGGTTAGAAAAATACACAAGATGATAACCTCACCCACATAAGGCAGATGTGTGAAGAGAGAGCGCAGTGAAATACCCATTACATACTTGTACTTGAGTGTGGAAAAAAATAAGATTTATTTGCGATGACTAACTAAAGCTTCAGGCGATCTTCAAAACAATCATTCAAGTGTGAGACGTTCAAGACCCAGTGGAAGGGAAAATTCCCACCATCATTCTCAGCTTACCAATGTGAAGGCTCAGAAAGAGAAATTCTCCATGAATAAGCTAGAAGATGTTTCTGGAAAGGAAGGGTTTGATTAATACAGAGGAGTCCCAAGTCCACCACAGCTGTGGTACCTTTTACTATTAAAGAACTTAATTGTGGCAAAGTGAGGGTTCTGCACAAGTGACTGGTAAGCCAACGTTGAAAGAAAATTAGAAGAAAAAAAATGTAACATCACCAATGGAAATATTTCTCTAAGTACGAAGTTTGTATCTGGATTGCAAACACTCCAGATTTATTATAAATATAGGTGTTGTTTCTGTACATTCTCAGTTGGACCCAAGAAAACCCCATACAGCATTAGGATGGGAGCTGATAAATGGTCATATCCCCAGTGATTCCTCTGGACTGGAGGAAAGCACCAATGGCTAGTTGAGAGAAACAAAACAGCCTGAGTAGGGCTGAGAGTTTTTATGTGAATGCTGCTCTAGCCAAGCGGCAGCTTCAAATCTATGTTATGTAATTCCAGGATGCATGATTCCCTCATGTATGAGGCCAGGAAAAGCAAAAACGAATTAGAAGGAAATCAGTCTGAGCACTCTGATCTCTGCACTCTAGAATGTATACATAAAAGTGCCATCATAATTAATGTTTACAAGATGCAGGTTAGTCACTGAAAAATGTTTTGCAGTCTTCACTTGCTAGAGGAGAGGGGAAATATTTACACTGGTCAGAGCACAGGTCTAGGAGCCAGTGATCTGGGGCTGCATTCCTAGCTCTGATTCTCTGTGAGCCATTCTTACTTTGTACTAAAACTGGGTTTGGTTAAATGCTTTGAAGATGTATCAGGCTAAAATGGTAAATCACAATTTAGCTGGAAGGGGTGAGACAGTGTTAAACAATGCCCACCATGCCAGACCCCAGTATTACAGCAGTAATACTTTAATACCTTTTTTTTTGATTCACCTATCTATACAGATACCTAATTAGAGTCAATGTGTGATCCTATTGCTGTAACCCTTACCCTTCCTCACCCCATCTCTACCAGACTACATGTTATCTCACTTATCACATCACCCCAAAAATTAAAAGCCAGGGTAAAATTTTCAGAAGGGCTCAGAATTGCCCTAATCTATCCCTTTTAAAGATGATGGCAAAATTCCTATTGACTTCAGTGGGAGAGAGGCTACTTCGGTGCTGCTTGCTTTTAACAACCATGCTGGACAAGGAACCTACCTGAATTTTAAAGCTCCGTGTACTGTGTTAGGCTGTGACTAATTTAAAATAATTAATCACACCCCCATTTTAGATGATCTGAATATGATTTTTAAAAGAGAACAGTGTTAGCTCAATTTAATTACAAATTGGACCTCCCTCATCATCCAGCACCCTTGGAGCATGACTGGTTCCGAACCAGGGGATTTGCCAGACCCGGAGAGGTCCCTCCCAAACATGGCCAGTGCTGAATTGCTGTCCCTAGCTAGGGCTCCAGCCCAGCACTGCTGCTGTCTGCCCGGCTATGGCTCCCCAGACTGGAGCTCCATGGCTGCTGCAGCCAGGGCCAGCCCCTCACTATCACCCGACCACAGGGGCCAGAACTCCCTGCTATGCTGCCCATCCCTCCATGCCCCTCCCCACCATGGGGCTCTCAGCAGAGTCGCTAGCCTCCCACTGTGCTCCTGCCCTGCTGCCTGATCTCCCTATCCTTGGGCTCTGTGGTTCAGGAACAACTGTAGCAGTGCCGGACCATGCATGTTGCTGGACCAGAGAGTCTCGGTTAAGAGAGGTACAACCTGTACGTCCACAGCATTAAAACTGAGAGTGGAACTTTTGGTTCATTGGCATCATTCCAGTGATACATTGATTTACATCAGCTGAGGGTCTGGACCCATATTAGTAAGAGGTTATTTTTAAATAAATTTAAATAAATTTAAAAGCAACTCAAGTCACAAGTTTGGGGTGGGCAGGACCTATAGGGTAACAACTATTGGGGAGGATCAAATTGTTCTTTGAGAACTTACCTCACAGTCACAAAGTCAATGCATGCCCTGCTGTGGTTCTGACACACTGGTAGTTATTTTGCCACATTATACAAACCACAAAGGGAGAGGGATAAGAGTTGGGACTATTATTCAGGCAGGCACTAAACTGAGGTCAGCTGTGCCTTCTCCAAGGATTTACACGGCAAAATTATTTTCATCCCCTGTTCAGAGACCTGGGGTAGCCTTTCTGTCAGTTTTTTTGGGAGTTGTAAAGTGTGTTGACATAGTTATGACAAGATCAAATCCGAAGCTGACTGAGTTGCTTTAAGCTAAGAAGATATGGTCAGTCTTTAGCGGCTTCAGCGATTTGCATGGGAAAGTTCAGGGAGGCTCAAAACTATTTTATTGGGGTTTTATCCCACTAATCCAGCTCTCCAGGCAGATTCTTAGAAAGACAATTGAAAAACATAGAAATTTATTATTTCCACTTTTCTGCCTGCAGGTCATACCCTGCTAAACATTTCAACACAGTACAAAACAGTCAAGTGCTTTGCTCTAGGCAGAGCTAAACAATAGATTGAGTAGGAGGAATGAACATCAGCGATGTGTTTTGCATATTGGGAACATATGCACATTCCAAATATGATCTTCAGACAGATGCATCTTGGTCATGAAACTCTCCTACTTTCCCTTGATAATAAATCCACAGCAATTTTTAGCTTCCTTTTACTCTAGCAGTGACCCAATTACTCCAACCATGTCATGGAGAGTACAGTCTAGGCTAGGGCAACATTTCCTAAACCTTTAAAAGCTGAACTCCTCCCACGTGTCAGAAAAATGAAGTAAGTTCACGATGACTCCTTCCCCTCTCTAGATCCATCAACTATTGATAAAGGCCTACACATCTTAACTGATATGCCCTCGCTCCTATAGCTTTTCACTAGTTCTTTGGCCTCCTGAATTTTGTTTCAGATGGAATTTTTCAAGGTACATAATTGCATTCTTGGAAAGGAACTGAAATAATCAAGTCTGAGGTTATGAATGTATGGATCATCATCATGATCACATTTGTGTCCGATTGGAAGAAGTGCTACTTTGGGTAGTTAAATTGGAAGGAGGTACTTTTTATCTGTATGGCAATGTGGTACTCCAAACCCTAGTCTGTGAGCATAAATACTTACAGAAATGCCTGTCCATCAATAATGAATATCAGGGCTTACACACACAATTATATCATAATGTGGTGGAATACAGGAGCAGCCCTAGATGAGCTGCCATCAACTGGTGCCCTAGGCAAAACGTGCGATCGGCGTGCGATAGGTGCCCCACCTCCAAAGCCTGCAACGGTCATTTATCTTGGTGCCCTAGGCGACCGCCTAGTTCACCTGTATTGACGGGCCGCCACTAGTGGAATATTCTATTCCTGGTACATCAACCAATTGCCTCCTCAAATGGAGATTAAAAGTAGGGTTTATAGCATAAAAAGAGGTGGTCTAGATCAGTCAGCTCTCACCTCATAGAGCTGCATCCTTTGGGATGTGAAAAAGTTTGGCACTTTAGACCTATTGCTGCATTTGATTGGCTTACCAAAGCAACCTTCTCTTTAGTTCTGTTTTAAAGTTGATCTCTTAAAATCTCATTCCTTGACATGAAGAGAAGCTGTAGCTTTAAGGTACAGTGCATCAAATTTCTTGGAACTTGTCTTGTTTCCTCACTGCTTTGGATCCCATGTGTAGTTCTGAGGCTAGCTGGGCCAACTGTCTTGGCAGGGAGGTGGAAGTTTGCTACCCAGTTAACAAGGTCCGTGAGCCAGGAGCAGCAGAGGAAGCCTGCCAATTAGAAGCTATGCTGCAATTTTAAAGAAAGAGAGATGGAAGGGTTACAACACCGTTTATATAGCACGGACCATCCCGTACGCTTTGGTTAAGAGAATAGCTTTCACATATGACAAGACTCCTCATCTCCCGTAAGCTCAGTTGATTCCAGAATGCAAAGATCCAGCTATGGAATTTCACAGTTGGTTGGGATGGGAATTCAGCTGGCTGTTTTTGGTATCTGCGAGTTTGCAATAATGACCTCCCTGCTGAGGTTAGCACAATGATTCATAAACATAAGGCTTCTCAGAAGCTCACTTTGATTTGTCCACTCTGAAAACTTCTATTGGAGCTTGAGTTCATTTAGTGTTACTAATTTTGCTCCTCCCAAAATCTAAGAGTCAACTTTACATTACCGAGAGGCATAGAAAGGAAGACTTCAGTGAACTAAAGGTATTTCCAAACTTGAAGGTGTTGCAGTATATATATGGAAATTTCAACATTTCAACACTTGTTCTCATCCCAAATTGGGATGGAAAGTTGAAATTTCATTTTTTTTCACAAAATAGAAATTTGGTAAAAATTCAATTTGAAAGTGTCAGAATGTTTTGTTTTGGTGTTTTACAATGAAGTTAGAATTTAAACATTCAACAAATCAACATATTTAATTGTGGTTTAGTGGATTGACCTGAAATACTTAGTTCCAAGTAGTTTAATATTAAATGGCATTTTTCCATAGTGGTACATTGCCTTGTGGGAGTTGTAGTTTAGGATTCTGATGCCTCCCTTCTCCTCTGAGGGCCAGGATTCCAGGTCAGATTACATCTCCCATTAAGTACCCAGTCTCCTGTGACTCATATGATGCACCATGCAACTCAGTCAGAGGGAAAACTTCATTGTGTTTTGGAGTTGTAATCCTTCAGGGAACTTGGCCAACAGGAGACAAACTACAAACTTGCATAAGGTAATGCACTAACAGGGAAATTTACTTTAATGACTTGTAATGATTTGCATAATAAGTTTTCCCCAATACAAAGTTGACTTTTTTCAGCAAAATCAATTTTTCTTAGGAAAAATTGAGATTTTGGAGAAGATACATTTTCAGTTGGAAATTCATTCTAATAGAAAATTCCTGACTAGCTTTAAAATATCACAATATTGACATTTTTTGGAAACTAAAAATATGGAGGAAAGATGATCTTGGGGTTGTGTCCATAGGACAGGACTTGGGTTCAGTCTCTGACTCTGTCATAGACCTGCTGTGTTGTGTCGTAGACCTTTCCGTGCCTCACTTTCTCCATCTGTAAAGTGTTTTAAGCACCTATTGGATAGCACAGACTCATGGGGTGTAATCTCAACCTGAAATTTTCTATCAGCCTTCTCCTATACTTCTCTAGTAAGTTGCCATTCAAGGAAACATGTCTATTCAAGATAGTACCTAAGCATGCAGTTATATATACTATAGTCTTTTATTTGTATTTTTTGAATTATCAGTCAAATCTGGAAACGGTTGTTTCTGCTAGAAATTAATGTTATCAGATATTCTGTAGTGCATGCAAATAGACCATCTTCTACTACTAGCAAAGAGTGCCACTGTAACTAAGACTGGGTGAACATTTCCCAGCAAATAGAAACTGAAGCTTTGCCTACACCACCACTTATGCTAGCAAAATTTATGTTGCTCAGAGGGGTGAATATTCCACCCCCCCCAAACAATAAAAGTTAAACCAACATAAACACAATTATGCACAGTGCTATAGCAGTGGGTATGCTTCTCTCACCAACACATCTTGTGCCACTCGCCAGATGTAATTTTTATGCTGATGAGAGAGCACTGTTCTATCAGCATAGAGCATCTTTACCACATGTGTTGCAGTGACACAATTGTATCAGTGCAGTACACCTGTACCAATATAGCTGCACAGCTGTGGGGCGGTAAGTGTAGAGACAGCCTAAAACTACTCTGTGTTTTTAGAAACCAGTAATTTGGCATTTCAAGTCTCGTGTGGCATGCACAAATTGCTATTTGCATTGAGACAGATGCACAAGTAGTAGTGTTTTCCAGCTCTCTCCTGGACTGATCCAAAGCCCACTGAAGTCAATGGAAAGATTCTAGCTGATTTCAGTGGGCTTTGGATCAAGCCCCATTTGCCTTTCTATTGCCAGCTGTGGTCATGAGTGACAGATTTCAGAGTTTTGTTTGTTTTTAAAGAAACCGCGTTATTTACGAGGATTTAGTGCACATCTGAGACTAATTTTAAAGCAAAGAGAAATATAACCCTAACCATCTTTTCTCTGTTTGGCAGAATTCAATGTGTTTTTTTCTTTGACCTCTCCATCAACTACATACTCTTCCTAAGGAGGAGAAACTCTTAACTGCCACCGGGAGATGCTGAGCTGTGCTGCAAGAAACAACCAATGACATGCACAGAAACCCTTTCTTCCATTTTCTGGGTTGAATGATCCTATAATCTAGAGTGACAGTCTGGGACTGTTTACACTGCAACATCAGGTGATTGTATTTTAATTACTTTCTTGGAGAAGGCACAGAACTTTCAGATTTTAAGGGAAATCCTGCAATCATGGTACCACAGAGGCTTTAACATTGAGTGCCACATGTGAGATGATCACAAAAAGTCTCTTCTAGCTTTGGAATTTATAAATCTACCAAGGAGAATACAGGATGATGTAACTTTCAAACATGATCATTTCTTCCACATTGATGAGCTACAACAGTAAATATAACAAATGTAAATGTGCACTGTAACTTGAATGATACATGATCCTCTGAAGATTCTGAATTTAGCTTTGGTTTGATGCTTCTTTTGAATCTCACTCAAAGACTCTTGGGTGTCCAAAACTGAATAAGGAGGAGCTTTCTGATGAAAGACCTCCTTTTCGTGGTCTGTCTGGAAATATTTCAAGAACAACCTTTCTCAGGATGTTTCAGTCCTTCTTCTGAACTTGGCTAGAACTGAGGTAGACAGGGACCGAAGAATCACAATTCAAATGTATTTAATCCTCACCAATGGACTAAGTCAAGTCTTTTGCAGAAGGATCAAGAGTGGGTAAGGAAAAAGAAGAGTTTTTATTTTATGCATGTAGATTTGCTTAGAAAAGGTCTGATCCTCAGCTATTGAAATCAATAGAAAACATTCTATTGACTTCACCAGGTTCTGGGTCAATCCAAAGAATATCAACCTGAAGGTAAATGAAGAAGTGGCAGCATTGGAGGCCTTTGCAACAAGACAGATTTACTGAACCCTTCCTCTACTAAAAGGATGTGGGATCAGTTTAGAAGATGAGTGAAGGCCTAGAATAGTTTGCATAAGCTAGTTCTTTGCTCTGAACTAGAAGCTTCTGTCACTTTAAAATGGGAGATAAGTCAAATATTTAACAGTGAGGTAATGTCTTTATCTGGAACAATTTCTGTTGGTGAGAGATACACGCTTTCGAGCTCACAGAAGTCATGTCTCCACTCCAGAGCTTACAGTGGCACAGCTGCAAGGTCTCTTGTGAAGCCATTCTACATCAGTGGGAGAAATCTCTAATGTCCACATAATTAAACCACCCCAACAAGCATCTGTACCTATGTCAACAGGAGATGCTCTCCTGATATATCTCTGTCCACAACAGGGGTTCTGTCACTGTAACTTATGTTGCTCAGAGTGTATTTTTTTCCCCATACCCCAGAGTTACATGTTAGTCTTACAAAAATGGTACTGTAGATATAGCCACCGAGGTCTTCTTCAGGTCTGGGAAATGTACTCAGGGCAGGCAGGGGTGGCCCGTGCATACAGGTAGACTCAGCAGTCGCCTAGGGTGCCGCATTAAATGGGGCACCCAATGATGATGCACAGCCGTTGAGGGCTTTGAATGCGGGGGCTCTGATCACGCATTCTGCCTAGGGCTCCAAGTGTCAGCAGCGCTTCTCGGAGGCAGGGGCTCTGACCGCGCATTCTGCCTGGAGTGCCAGTTGCCGGCAGCTCGTCTCGGGCCGCCCCTCAGGGCAGGATTACACTAAGGAACATCCTTAGGATTTATAGGGCCCTACACAGTACTGTTAAACTGGTGCCCGATAGTAGACCTGGGGTGAGAGTGATGATTTTTTAGAGATGTGATTTTTATAATCTTCAGCACTACACTAATGAAATATTTAAAGCAAATTTTAAACTCGGGTCCTGTAGAACTAACACAGTAAATTCAAAAACTGATGGTACATATCTGGAGTTTGCAAATTCCTGTTCAATGCCTTCATTACCACTTGAACGATTCTTTCATAGTTTCAATGTTCTGCTAATAGGCCTGGCAGGCCTTTTCACTTTCAAGCTAACTAGATCCTCTAGGAAGCAGAGCCACAGAACAGGGATAGGAAGAGGCAGGTGGATGGGTATTAAGACCCAGTAGTGGCTCAAATTTTTGGGTGACCTACGCAGCTGCATATTATGCATATGGGTAAGGACAGACCTATCTACATTACAGACCTATGCTGCTATAACTACATCACTCAGGGATGTGGAAAATTCCTGAGATTAGTAATGCTGACCTTAAAGCCCTATTTAGATAATACTATGTCAATGGGAGACCATCTGCACCTTTTGGGGTGGTGGATGAACTGAATGGACAGGAAAGCTCTCTCCCGTCCGCCTAGGAGAGTTTTCACTTTGGTGTTACCTGCCCTCAGAGTATCACAGAAAGGGATCATTCAAGGTAAAGTGGGCTGTTAACCCTCCTCAGTGATTATTGCTCTGCTAGTGGCATTCACTTGCTCTTCAATTCTGCTAGTCCATTAATATCATTCAATGGTTAATTAGCTCTGTTAAAATTATTTTGACAGGCTACCAAGCAAACTTCACCAGGGACTCTTCAGTCTCTGTTTTTAGTATCTTAGATTAACAGGGCTATGGAAAGTATTGCATGGCGAGTGATCCAAATTTAGGTTTACTGGTCCAAAGATTAACCCTCTTGCTGAAGGATCATGATCAGGACACCTGTTTCTAATGGCAATTATTGTTTCAAACCCAAATGCCTGAGCTAGGAAGGCTCAAGTGAAGCAGTTTTTATATTTATTATCCACCAGCATATTGTGCTGTATAACATTCTCCCACAAAAGCCCCCAAAACTGACAGGTGGTTTAAAACATTCCATTTCAACAGTAGCCGCATCTCTTGCAATGAAGACACTTGATCACATTTTTAATCTTTTGGTTCACATTGGTAGTAAAGAAGGGGGATTTAATTCCCTTCCATTGTCCCACTGACAGTTTTATTATGGCAGTTCTTATGGTAGCGTGACGATGCATAAATCTGAGGCTGGCAGAATTTCAGCACTATTTCCCCCTCAACAAAGTGCCAGATTTTTGTCACTTTCAATTAAATAACCATTTTGGAGTATTTTTTCTGTCTTGCAGGAAAGATGAGGATATCAAACCTACCATACAGCTTATCTATTCCTGAAGCAAATTTTCCTAGTGAACTAAATTTGGCAATTCATGGTTGCGATTTTTAGAGTGGAATTCTCAAAATTACCTAAAACAATTTGACACCCACTTCCAGTAATTTTTTTATAAGATTTGGGCACCTAGCTTCCAGATGTGGTTGAAACCCCTTGAAAAAATGTGCTAATGTGTACATTTAAAATGTACTGGTTTAGTTTGAAAAATGCCAATGTTTCACTGAACTTTTTTGACAATCAACATTTTGAAAACACACAGAGGTGGTTGAAAAACTCTGGGCATTTTTTGTTAAATATTTGAATGACTTTTTAAAATTGAAAATCATATCCTCCGTGAATAATTTCCAACAAACTTGAAATTTGGAAGATTTCCATCAAAATTGAACCTGAGGTATCTGTGAAAATTCAACTGTTACCCTAGCCTAGCAGCTGGTACCAAGATTTTTTCTGGTGGGGAAGTACTTCTATGTCCTCTGAAGCTTAAAAATAAGTTGATAAATGTTGGATTTTAATTATTAGTAGACTGAAGCAAAACTCAGGATGTGAATACCAAAGAACTTTAAAGAATATCAGATATGGAACAAAACTTTGGTGCCTGTGCCTATAATAGGTCAGATTTATAATAGACACTATTTGTCATTGCACAATGCTTAGATACAAGAGACCAGATTTACAAAATGATTTAAGTGCCTAATTGCCTCTGTAGGTGCCAAATCCCAGATTTATAGATTCATTGAATCTAAGGCCAGATGGAACTATTGTGACAATCTAATCTGACCTCCATTGTAACACAAGCTATAAAACTTCTCCAAATAATTCCTAAAGCAGATCTTTTTAAAAAAGAACATGCATTCTTGATTTCAAAATGGTCAGAGAATCCAACATGACGCTTGGTAAATTGTTCCTATGGTTAATTACATTCACCATTAAGAATTTACAGTCTAAATTTGTACAGTTTCAACTTCCAGCCATTGGATAATGTTACACCTCTCTCTGTTAGATTAAAGAATGAATTATTAGTTCCTCATGTAGGTAATATTATAGTGCCATCAAATCACCTCTTAGCCTTCTCTTTGATTGCACATGAGTTTATCACTAGAAGGCATGTTTTCTAATCCTTTAATCATTCTCAAAGCTCTTCTCTGACCTCTCTCCAATTCATCAACATCCTTCTTGAATTGTAGACACCAAAACTGGGCACAGCGTTCCAGAAGCACTTGCACCAATGCCAAATACGGCAGTAAAATAACCTCTTTACTCCTACTTGACACTTCCCTGTTTATGCATCCCAGGATTTCATTAGCTCTTTTGGCTACAGCTTCACCCTGGGAGCTAAAATTCAGCTAATTATCTACCACAACCTCTCAATTCTTTTTCAGAATCAAAACTTCCCAGGATAGAGTTCCCATCCTATCAATGTGGGCTTACTTCCATTCTTCACAGATATATACATTTAGCTGTATTAATGTGACACTGATATTCACAAAACCCTCATCGAGCTGCCACTGAACCTAACAGATGCCTCAACTCACTCCATGCCTAAGTTTTTGCAGAATAAAATCCCTAGGAGCTAATGTTTCTACCTCTGGGTATAGTTATTGCTGCTGCGCTTTAAGTGCCTGGACACCTATCTTCTAGCTAAATTGGGGGAGGATAGGCATTCCTTCACCAGAAAAGGCCTGATCAGGTAGGTTTGCTCTCAGGCGATGTCTAGACTATGTAGAATTTTCGAAAGAGGTCTTTTCCAATCTCACTTTCAAAAGAGGATCTCTGTATCCCGGTGACTAGAATATTTCCCCAGGATATGAGAGACCCAGGATCCAGTCCCTCTGTTCCAGTGAGTAGCTATTTATCCAAAGTGGAACAGCTTGAACAAAATAGCCTACAGCCTAGCGGCTAAAGCACATACCTGAATGATGGTAAATTCCTTCTCTCTTGCAGTTGGAAGAGAGACAATGAACGCATATGAGCAGCCTTCCCTGTAAACTGGGTGCTTCTGCGGCCACTCACAAGAGAATCTAATGCCACTCAGTTGATTAGCAGAGCACCCACAGCTAGGGTTTTTGTTTCTCCTGGTGCTGCACATTTGCACATGCCTCAGTGCACATAAAATGTATTCTGCATGTGGATGGAAAACATCTGCACATGGATGGAAAAGACTAGAGAAAATTGCATCTGAGTACCCTGACCTCTGTGCTAAGAGTTAGGGGGGCAGCCTTCACCTCTGTATCCTAGCTTCTTGCAAAACACACCTTAGGAGCCTAATTCTAAGAAAAAGTTCCCAGCAGAAATAGTGTCTCCTTCCAGCCTGAATTTAGACACCAAACTTCTTAAAGGGGGTGGGACGTGAGACATATCCTGCTTTGTGACATCTCCTGTTGGCTAACTTAGGTAGGGAGTTGCCTAGGATGAATCTCATTCTTAGGTGCCTATCTCCGTCCAGTCATTATATAGGACACTTGAGCATCTAACTCAGGCATTGCGAATCCCAGTGATTTTCTAGGCACCTAATAATTAGGTGACACTCAGCAACACAATATTTAAGGCCCAGATGCCATGTCAGAGCCCAAATAGACATAGAGAAAGCAGCCCTGGGTTCAAACATTGCTGAACTTTGGATTCACATGTGAAGGTTCTGCCCCTTCTCTAAACATGAACTTTCAAAGCCAGTTTCCTCTGTCACTTAACTTCTTTCTAAAATGATATAAACGTGTGTTAGAGAAACAGAACTCTCTTCCATTGTTTTCTCTACTCTCTGCATAGACATTAATGACCTAATTTTGAGAGGCCCTGAGCAATCCCAGCTCTTGAACTCCACGGGAGGCGAGGGTGCTTGGCATGTCTGAAAATCAAGCCAGAAATAGACATGAATATTTTACTCAGGGAACTGAACTGTCAAGACTCAGCATTGGCAAAAAAAAGCGCCCTGTTGTTCACAAATGCTAATTTAAATCTGCGTGTGTGTTTGCACAGACTGGATTGGTCTGAATATGTCTGAAAAAAGTCACAAAAGCGAAACTTCCTTTTCTACAAGGAAGTTTCAAAATTCCTGGGGGGGTTGAGAAAAGGCCTGTCTTTGAAAAAGCTGCATTTGGAGCGGAAGTGAAAAGGAAATCCCACACACTGCCTAATGAGGTACTGTTGCTGGATAATCACTGCCAAAGAAGCTCAACAGTTTAAACTTTGAGCGTCTTTGTCTGCAAAAGAGTCTGAATGGAACAAGCCCCCTTCATTTCCTTCACTGATTTTTTTTTCTTTTGAAACCATGGTTATTATTCCCTCTAAGAAATAATTTCAGTCAGTTGAGGAGGTTTAGGGTTTTTTGACGTTTCCTTTTCCATTTGGGAAATTGATTTAACATTTTTTGTTTTGAGTATCTTGAGAATAAAAGAATAATCCTTGAACAATAAAAGGAAAATATTCACTCTGATGCCGTCTGTTCGTAGCATGTTAAAGCTGCCATTTTAATTTCTTGGCACACAGCACTTATATAGAAAGCATATATGGAAAATCTCATAGGTAGGAAATTTTTCCTGTCTTCGATTTACTTCATCCAATAAGAAAGAATAGGAAAGCAAATTCCTCTGTATACAGCCAGTAAAAAAAGCTTTTGGAGTCTTCCAGGAGAAAGGAACATATAAATGAATATCACTATTTACCAGCGATGGCCCCAACCCTGGAATGCTAGATTTAAACCCAGAACATTAAGGAATTAGTTTGCCTAAAGTAGACAAAGCTTATAGCTGAATCTGACCTGCTTCCCCCACTTAGGCTCATTTTTAGTTGTATTAATTATTTGTGAATTCCTCCTAATTATCATATCTCACAATCCATTTATGCTACTAAGAAATAACAGGCTGTATCATCAGCTGCTGAAATCACTATAGCCCCAAATAGACAGGAGAAGGGAATCACTACCTCCATCTCTGCTTTATACATTGGACACTGAGGCACAAAGAAATGAAGTGACTTGCCCAAGGTCCCAGGATGGCTACGACAAAGTCAGGAGATGAACCAGAGCCCTCTGAATACCAGGCACTGAAATACCATGGTAACAAGTAGCAGTGAGCATCCTTAAGGTAAAGAGAACAATATTTAAACTACTGGTAATAGTCCTTGAATACTGCATCTATTCACAAAGGTGACGACTATTCACTCACGCAGAAGGCAATAGCGACAGCTTAGGATACCCCCACTGTCCCCAGTGCAGATGGAAGGCAATTTTCTGCTTTCCTAGCTCTGTATTCTAGGCAGCTTCTGACTGTTCAGCAGCTTTGAAAGCATAAACAGTGCTTTTCAGGTTATAAAAAGTACAGCGCAGTGACGGGTACATGCTGTGCAGTCAGGCTTGAGAACCTGCAAATGCTCACCCTCTCCTGACACTGGGGTGGAACAGTTTAGCATGCCTGTAATTGGATTATAACCCTGGCTTCACGCTGAGACTTGAAGACGCTTTTCACAGCAGCTGATGTACTTTGTGAAAGTGTGTGTGGCACTGAAGTAGCTGGCTCTGTGGTTTTGGAGGAAGAGGTCAGTAATAAGAAAACACTGTCACTGCCTGTGGTTTATGGCTACTCAGTACAAAGCCATTCCAGAGCTTGAACGACTGTCTAGGGACAAGGATTTGAGGGAGCATGCCTGGAAAGGAAGCAGTTTAATTTAGCTAATTCTAGGTCTGCACCAAGGTTCCCTCTAATCTTTTCTATCCATGTGCAGATTTTTTCCATCCCTGTGCAGAATAATTTTTATGTGCACTGAGGCATGTGCAAATGTGCATCACCAAAAATGACATAAATCTAACTGTGTCACTAATGTCTCCTGAGAGGCCGCACAAATGCACAGCTTACAGGGAACACTGTTCTGCACAGATATTAATGATTGCATGAGATAAAAGGCTGAGGAAACACAGGGTTGATGGTTAGGCTACTGATGTGCTGACACTATTGCTTATCACACTGACCAGTACTTGCTCACCACTCCTCTGGCTGTATCTATTGTCTTGGGGGCAGGGACTGTCTTTTTGCTTTGTGTATGCGCAGGGGCCTCACACCGTGCAGACATAGTCCATGATTAAGGGTGCACAGCACTATAATAATAGCATAACAAACAATGACAACAGCATAACTATTAACAAGGGAAGCTGTTCTCTTAGGGTACATCTAGACTGCACTCTAAAATTGAAATAAGATTTTTATTTTTATTTTATTTCAGAATAGGCTATTTCGAAATTTGGCGCATCTACACAGCACCAAATTTTGAAATAAAGCACTATTTCGAGACATGAGGTGGAATGAGGTTTACAGGGATGCCGAAATAGCTCATCTGTTATTTCAAAAATTATTTCAAAATAGCAGACACGTTCCTTGTACACAGGGTAGTTATTTCGGGATATCTCGGGTATCCCAAAATAGCCTTGCAGTCTAGATGTACCCTTTTCGTAGTAGGGGGCCTGACGCTGATGAGTCCACAGAGCACTTGGGAAGATAATATTTTGGGATTTGTTTCTCACTGTGTCTACCTCAGGCAGTTTAGGCCCTCCTCAAAAAAACAGAGCTTGGCAGCTGGGCTGGGAGGTGGGAGGACAGTCCCAAAGGTGTTGGAGGATCAGGATAGGCATTTGAAATGTGATTGGTTAGCTCGCCTCTTCTGAGCTGCAGAGACCTGACACCAAGTGATTCAGCTGAGTAAAGCTTTAGATAAGATTCCCTCCTGCATTCTCTCACAAACAGTATGGCAACCTTGATTTCTGAGGAACAGGGGTGAGAGTGGAGGTGGGGGAGAAACTCTTAGCATTGTTTCCCATCAATGACTACCTGGAGATGCTACTGGTCTCACCAAGCCAATTCAAATACCACAACAGCAGATCTCCTGTAATTCATTGTATCTTTCCCTAGCACGTTTCTGTAAGCTAAATCTAATATTTCCTCCGCATATTTCTAAACACTAACTTTATCTGTATATTTTATATCTATCTCTCTACACATCAAAGAGTGTGCTTAGCACTTTTAACACAAGCATGAATACAAGGAACATGATTCTGTTCCTTCTGATGCTAGTAGAAACATGGAGTAACTCCACAGTAATCAGTGGAGTGTCACGGAATCAGGAGCAGATTCAGATCCAAGATCAGCACCTAAGGGAGCCTATGCTATAAGTACAATTGTTTGTCTCTCCCTGCTTGTCTTCTTTCAGGTAAGGATTAGCACTTTCAGGTAAGAATTAGCACAGGTGAAAAATGTCTCCAGTATGATTAATATGTGGACTAAATGAATATAAACACATCGTATTAGAAATAGAAACAATTTTTTGATGAAGAATAAAAATATCAGGCACAATTGTGTATACAAAAATGATGACGGACCTCACTGGTTTTCTTCAGTACTAGTGTATTCCCTGTTGGTAATTTTGATGGAACAGACAATGAGTACTGAAATACAAAATGTTTGTAGTAGCTCTACCAAAAAGCTACTGTTTCAAAAGAAAAAAAAACGTTGCCTTGAAATGTATTGGAAGTTATTTTACAAAAAGAGTACATCTAAACTGCAACACTATTTCGAAATAACGAGTGCTATTCCAAAATAACTTAGTCTGCGTCTACACAGGCAGTTATTTCAAAATAGTATCAAAACACTGTTAAGCTGGAGGACTTCTTATTCCAACTCCTGTAACCCTCATTGTACGAGGAGTAAGGGAAGTCAGAGGAATAGTGCTGTGTAGATGCTCCCTATTTTGAAATAAGTTTTTTCTAAATAAGCTATTCAATTATTGTAGCTCAATTTGCATAGCTTATTTCGAATTAAGCCCTGCTGTGTAAACACACCCAAAGTGTCCTTAATGGGTTGATATAACTGTAAGTAGATAGAGTTCAGATGATAAAATGTCACAACAGTATGCAGTTTCTGAAATAGTCAACAAGTTCAATAAGTGCCTGGGCAAAACCCATGCCTACTCATAATTATCTGGACTAAAGAGTGAGTGAAAATCACTTCTATACAGAGGACTTGCACAATACCTATGCCCTGCTTTATGCAATAGTGAAGTTGATTCAATATGAACATAAGAACAGCCACCCTGGGTCAGACCAATGGTCCATCTATCCAATATCCTGCCTTTCGACACTGGTCAATCCCAGAGGCATCAGAGGGAATCAACAAAATAGGGTAATTATTGAGTAGTTCTGCTAGTGGGGGAGTGGCACAATCTGTGAAAGAAAATGTAGAATCAAATGAAGTAAAAACCTTAAATGAGCCAAAGTATTCCATAGAATCTCTATTGATAGTAATTACATGCTCCAATAATAAGAATATAGCAGTAGGGATATATTACTGACCACCTGATCAGGACAGTGATAATGACTATGAAATGCTAAGGGAGATTAGAGAGGCTATCAAAATAAAAAAACTCAATAATAATGGGGGATTTCAACTATCCCCATATTGACTGGGTACGTCACTTCAAGATGGGATGCAGAGATAAAATTTCTTGATACCTTAAATGACTGCTTCTTGGAGCAGCTGGTTCTGGAAAGAGGCTATTCTTGATTTAGTTCTAAGTAGAGCAAAGGATCTGGTTCAAGAGGTTAACATAACTGGACCGCTTGGAAACAGTGACCATAATGTGATAAAATTTAACTTCCCTGTGGTGGGAAAAATACCTCAGCAGCCCAACACTGTAGCATTTCAAAAAATGAGGAGTAAAGTTAGTTCGAACCAAGGGATATTTAAATCCCCACTTCATTAGCAATTTCGGTTGCCTACATTTGCATCC
>CM057846.1:14904760-14925229 GCA_030068395.1 Apalone spinifera
CCCACTTCATTAGCAATTTCGGTTGCCTACATTTGCATCCCTAGTTCGAACTAGAGAGCAAGTGTAGACGTACCCTAAGTGATTGGGAAACGAAATGGCAAATGAAATTTAATGTTGATAAATGTAAAAGTAATGCACATACAAAATGATAGGGACTAACTTGGCTACAAATACTCAAGAAAGAGATCTTGGAGTCATTGTGGATAGTTCTCTGAAAACATCCACTCAGTGTGCAGTGGCAATCAAAAAAGCAAATAGAATGCTTCTTTTTTCGACTATGGAAAACATCATTTTACGAGGAATAACGCCTTTTTTCAAAAGTGCTCTTAAATGCAAACCGTGCTTTTTCAAAAGAGGCTTGTAGTCTAGACGTACCCCAAATTAAATTAATAGGCAGCAGATTTAAAACAAGCAAAAGGAAGTTTTTCTTCACTCGGTGCACAGTCAACCTGTGGCACTCCTTGCAAATAATTAGCAAAGTTCCTGGAGGATGGATCCATGCATTGGTTATCACTAAACCTCCAAATGCATTGAGCTAGAACTAAATGATGGATTGACTAAGAACATAAGAACGGCCATACGGGGTCAGACCAATGGTCCATCTAGCCCAGTATCCTGTCTGCCAACATTGGCCAATACCAGATGCCCCAGAGGGAGGGAACACAACAGGTAATCCTCATATGATCCTTCCCCTGTCACTCATTTCCAGACAAACAGAGGCTAGGGACACCATTTCGATCCATCCTGGATTTTAACACAGTTATACTTTTGACCTTCACAACACCCCATGGCAACTAGATCCACAGGCTGACTGTGCTTTGCGTGAAAAAAGTACTTTATATTTGCTTTAAACCTGCCGCCTATTAATTTCTCATCCTTGTGTTTACCCTTTCATATAACAGTTCTCTGTTCTTTCTTCATGACACATATGATTTTATAGATCTTCATTGAATTCCTCTCTTAGTTGTCTCTTGGCTAAACTGGTCAATCCCTTTGTCATCTCTCCTTTTATCATTAGAATAATTAGAATTGAAAGGTGCAGAAAAAAACAAAAATATCTTTTTTTTTTGACAGGGAAACCAGAAATGTTCTGAATATCCTAGACTGGAATGGTGAAATTTCCTAAAATAATTATATTTAATACAGAATGGAAGGGAATGTGGGAAAGAAGACACCAAACTAATATGAATATTCAGATTTGATTAACTCTTTCAGTTTGTAGTTATGTTATATTGGCATTCAATATCCTGGATATTTTTTTTTGTCAATTTACCAATCCATGCTTAATGCCAAGTAAGAACAGACTACACAGCTAACGAGGGGTGGGCAAAATACAGTCCTTCAAACATTTCCTGTGGGTCAGGGCTGGAAGAAAATGTCCCACATCCAAGTATGACATTCAGGCCTGCTGAAGCCCCAGCCATGCTGCTCCCAGAAATGTCCAGCTGTTGCTGGTAAGCAGAAAATTTCCAATGGGAGCTGCAGGGGTGGTGCTTGAGGGCACAGCTAATGCATGGAAACTCACTGCCTGTCTCCCCCCTAGAGATGCATAGAAACATACTTACAATCAGCCTAGAGATGCATAGAGACATATTTTGGCAGTTTCCAGCAACATAGGGCCAACATGACATAGAGGCAGCCTGCCTGACTGAATACAGCATTGTGCCACCAGCTGGGAGCTGTTTACGCTGGTAAGCATCTCCCAGCCAGAGCCTGACCTGGCATCCTCTCCCATACCCTAACCCTTGTCCCAGGTCACAACCCCTTGCTGGACCCAAACTCCATCCCAGACCCTGGCCCCCTTCTACATCCCTGCCTCAGGTCAGAATCCCTTCCTGCACCCAAATTCCATCCCAAACCTCACATCCTCTCCAGTAATATAATGGAAAAGTGTGTCCCATGATCACCTACAAAAATTCTTGGATTAGTTCCCCTATAAAAATTATTGCCCACCCTGGCAGTAAACTATAGTATGTCCACATGGATCAGAGCAAAGGGCATACACTAAGGTCTGTAGGTACCATCAAAAAACCCCTAAGAGGGCCAAAATTACACTGAATGGGTAGGCCAGGTGTTCAGAACTGAAGCAAAAAGTCTGAAATAGACTGTTTCACAAGTACACTGTATATGGGGTATCAGAGAAAATCACACTGGATGAGCCTGTTTGGCCCAGTTCCGGTCTAGAGGATGTTAGCTATACTTGGCTACATAATGAACTACTACACAAAACATATTAAAGAAAAAACAATATTGGGTTTAAACCTGTAACCTTGGAATTCAACCTGCATTATGCCAGGAAAATAAAGAAGTAGCTCTGAAGTCAACCAAGTCTCTTTTTTTTATTGCTGATTCAAACATCCTTTCCCTTCAATTCCCCAGTATCTGAAAGTAAGCCAATCAGAGGTACTAAACTGTACTCCTACAATCGGCAGCACTGTGGTGATTTTACATCTGAGTCCAAGGGCTGCTGCACATCCGCTTTTAATGGTGGTAAACAATTACACCAGACAAAGGAGCAGTTCAAACCAGAGGAGGCTGCTCTGTTCTAGCTAATCCAATCTTCCTTGGAAATGGATGAATGAATCAGAACACTCAAAACCACAAAGTAGGACAATTTGTCAATTACTGATTATTTTCAACGTGACCTGCTCAGAAGTCAGACAGAGCCTTAACTACTCAGATCAATTAACTCAGCCATCCAGAGGAGGAATAAAGAACATACCTCCACTTTTAAAGAACTTTGTTCGTCTTTGTGATGTTTATCTTCTTGCGTGGCAGAGTAAAAATGTAGCCATGATGATGGCAGCAGTGATTTGAAGATCCAAAGTTAGGAAACCAGTTCCATGAAAATGCAATATATTTGCAGGACGGAAATGGTATTTGTTTAACACCACTGCTCACGACAACTTCCATCATCATGTCCACTGTTTTTATACCTTAAATGTTCTTCCTAATGAAATAGTTGAAGGCACTAAAGCCCAGATCCTCAAAAGGTATTTAGGTGTCTAAGTCCTATTGGATGAGAGTTAACCACTTTATTACCTTTGAAGATCTGGACCTAATGCACAAAGGGGACTGTCAGCTTAAATCGTAACACTGTGAAAGGAAAGCGAGACCAAGGTAAAACAAAAGGCAAGAAATATTCAAAGTAGAAAGGTTCCTGTCTGAATAAGTTATGTCATGCACAAAAAAGGGACAAAGGCTGACTGATTTTTATTTCATCTCTTCACAGCAGACATACCAAATTACATTTTAATTAGAAAATATGACTAGCTCATTCTAAATATTTTAACTCAATAAATCCTGTCCTTTTATCGTACTTGTCCACAAAAAGTTCTCTGCTCAGAATGGTTAAGTATTATTTCAGCCTCTGTTGAGTTTTCTTCATGCAAGCAGGGTGAGAAAGAAGTCTCAGGATTACATTCCCATTGCCATTCACTTCCTGTGAGGTCAAACTGAAAGGATTTAAATCAGTTTTTGGCTCCAGGGTTTTATTTTATCTCTCCTTTTATTCATGCTCCACCCCCTCAAAGTGTGAGATTTAATCCATTTATTATTTTTAAACTCATCAGTACAAACGTGCTGTTAAAATGTCAATGTAAAAATGGAATATTAATTGCATTAGTAGGAGTATTGCCAGCAGACCCAGAGAAGTGATTAGTCCCCTTTATTTGGCACTGGTAAAGCCACATCTGGAATATTGCATCCAATTCTGGGGTCCCTGTTACAGAAAGAATGTGGACAAATTGGAGAAAGTTCAGCTGAGGGCAACAAAAATGGTTAGGGGGCTGGAGCACATGACTTATGAGGAGAGACTGAGGGATCTGGGCTTGTTTAGTCTGCAGAAGAGAAGAGTGAGGGGGGATTTGATAGCAGCTTTCAACTACCTGAAGGGAGGTTCCAAGAGAATGGAGAGAGGCTGTTCTTAGTGGTGACAGACGACAGAGGAGTAATTGTCTCAAGTTGCAGTGGGGGAAGTCTAGGTTGGATAGTAGGGGAAATTATTTCACTAGGGGGATGGTGAAGCACTGAAATGGTGGAATCTCCATCCTTAGAGTTTTATAAGTCCTGGCTTGTCAAAGCCCTGGCTGGGATGATTTAGTTGGGATAGATCCTGCTTTGGGCAGGGGATTGGACACCATTGCCTCCTGAGGTCTCTTTCAATCCCATGATTCTATGATTTAATAAGACCTAATCATGTCTCAATTCATCATAAATGCATAATGTTTTATGTATTTATGATGGTGCACCATACGAAAAAATATACCTCTCGTACCTTGATGGATTTATCATCCTGCAAAGAAGGGACATAGCCTCATTTTAAAGACTGTGATGCAAGATAAAGTCTCAGCTGTTAAGGTTCAGAAAAATTTGGCCCCAATCCAAAGCAGAGCACATAAGTACATGCTGACCTGTAAGTTAGAGAGTAGCTGCACTGAGTTCAGTGGCGCTATACCTGTCTGATAGTGAGAATGCATTTCAGCGCTTTGCTGATCAGGGTCAGTGTTCAGTGGCTTTCAGGGCCACACTCTGTTAAATCCTCCTAAATAACTAAATCAATTAAATAAAGCCTGCTGGCCCCTGTGCCAGAAAAAAGGCCTGAAGAGAATTAAGATGGGAGACTCTATCTGGATCTAATGCGAGCAGGCAGGACCTCGGGTCAGAGCAGGAGCAAATCTGAGGCAGGGAGTAGTGGAGGAGTTTGTAGTCAGGTTCCAGATAGGGTTGCCAATTTGAGATGGATGCATTCCTGGAGGTTTAATCACATGAATTAAATTATCTGCTACAACTGTGGGGCTAGCTGTGCCGTACATCTTTTCTGGTCTCTCAGGCCAGCTCTACACAGGACCTGGAAGGTCAGCTTATCGTCCAAGATACATAGCTGGAGTCAGCTTACCTTAAGCGAAGCTGTGACAGCAGCCGCACTGCGGGAGGCCAATGGGAGTCTCGCAAAAGGAGGGGTACTGGACACTGCTGGAAGCTGCCCTCAACATTCAATTTACAGGTGTATACTAGACCCACTAAATCCAACACTAGAAGATGGACTTCCAGGACGTCAATCTTGTGGTAAGTATAGACTCCTAGCCCCATCTCCACAGCTGGTATACATCTTTTTGAGTAGCGGGAAGGTTTTAAAACATTAAGCAGCTCATATGTGCATTTAACCTCATCTAGCCATCTGGTTCACTGTAGATTCCCTCTTAAGTTACAGGAGCAGAGAAGAACCAGCTTACTTTCGCCTACCTAAATCCCATTAGTGAAATAAGCTACATTGGTAAAAGCATGCTTTCTAAATGTAGCTACATCTGCCTCAAGGTATTCTGCTCACACAACCATGTCAGTCAGGGATCACACTTCTTCATATCCTGGACCCATACAGCTCTGCAGACAGAACTCTGTAGTGTTGATATAACATAACATACAATCTTAGAAATCAAGCACATCGATCATATTTTGGAATACAGATGGCAATATACAATTAATATACAGACATTTATGATTATATCATGCACACACACTTTCACTCAGGAACCACAAATGTACCCAGCTTATTTTAAATGCTGTTATTACCGTTGCATTAGAGCTGTGAGGAATTTACCTACTTTGGATTTCATAGAGCACTTAATGCCATGGTAACAAGGCACATCCTAGCAGGATATTGAACAGACCAGTCATCTTGATGAAGGTGCTCGATTTACATTTTAAAATAAAATGGGATTTCAGATGAGATTTGTTTAGCATTTATGTACACTTGAAACCAAAACTCAGAAGCAAAAGTCAGGTGTCTTAAACCAATCTGTTGCATTTCACATGCTTTTCATTTGCAAATGCTTTCTGGCATTTTTGTAGTTACACAAATTGCCACAGGTCCACAGAATCAGACATGACTTGCATGGGGGTCTCTAATGCTATGATATATTATATATATATAATGGTAATAATAATATTAATGGTAATGTGCAGCCTCAGAATGCTGAGGCTCTAGAAATATCTGCCTCAACAAAAAAGTTTCCAGTGTCTTTTATCCCATTCTTAGTCACACTCTGTCAGAGCAACATTTCTAAAGCTAATAAATGATAAAAGCACAAGTTTTCCCTTAACTTCTTTGAAAAACAGAGCTAATATAGATGAGGTTGGGAATTCTAGTCCTTAGATCCCTGCAAGACAAGCCCACTAGGGTGCAGATCTTGTTATTCTTCCATCTCTTAGCTATTAAGAGATACATAACCTCCTGCAAACCTATAAGGACAATCTCAATCTGACCTTCTAACGATCATCAGTTGCCTTCCTCTCCTGTTACAACTGCACTAATCCAATCCGCTATCCCCACCCCCAACATGGAATGCCTGAGTTAGCAGTTAGGAAGGAACTTTGAGCATGCTACATGAGCAGTGCATGGCTGAAGGATCAAGGGAAGGATTCGGGCAGGGCAGAGTAAAGTGCTATCTAGAGAAGAGCTATCACCTCCCCCTCCAACCACTGGAAGCCTTCCCTTATCTCTAGACTAGCTCCACTCTTCACCATAGCCAATATTTGTAGCTGCTGTGCAGACCACATCACGGCATTGCATGATGACTCACTCCAACCCAAGAACAGAACAACATGCAGCCCTGCTAAGTTATGCAGCAGGTATTTTCAGACCTTTCTGACTGAAGGTTAGGGTAGGCGGTGGGTGTCAAGGACACATTTTAATTTACAAATGCATCTGGCCAGATAAAAAGTCAGAAGAGTGAAAGGATGTGAAATGAAGGTGAGGTGTTTAGAAACTCCTGTTGTGGTACAAGACCACTGGCATATAAGAATGTGACCTAAAAGCTCCAAAGGCCATGTGTAAACGAAAACATGTAAGATGCTGCTTAAAGAAAAGCACATACAGGTCGGGCAGCAACTGCTGTGAATTCATGGTATGTTTTTCAGAGAAAGCAGGAAACAGGTTTACTGCAGAAAAAAAAATCAACTCTCATTTGAAAGCTCTGGCTTTAAATATAGCATTCCAGCAAAAACCTAAACCAAGCTGCTTTATTTTAGTCATATTTTATTTGTATGTCAATTATTAGATAGATAGATAGATAGATAGATCGATAGATCGATAGATCGATAGATAGATAGATAAGAAAAGCAACAAAGAGGGAAGCACAGGACTGGGAGTTCAAAAACCAGTGCTATGTTCCTTAGCTGTGCAAATATCCTTAGATGTATAATCCAGTTTCCCCATCTGTATGAAGGAGATCACTGGAAATGGCTACATACATAAATTCTGTAGTTGAGTACTATGAGAGCAAAAGGTCACAAACAGGCCCATCAAAAGAAATATTCATAGTGGCCTCACCCCCTCTCATTTCACCCCTCTAACAGATGGACCTGAGCGTGGGGCTCTGGTGCCATTACCACCTCAATTCAGCCCCCCTAAAGCCCATACAGCATGGGAAACAGGAGCCTACAGATGAATCATTATGTAGGGTTCAAGTACTTTAATGACAGTGATCTCAAGGAGATGGCTGTGGACCTATTTGCACTGAAAAGCAACAGGAAAATGGAAATTAAAACAAAAAAACCATGCAGCTTTCCTAGGCTTGTCACAATTCAGTGTTTACATTTTTATCATTGACAGATATCCAAGTTTATTTTTACACATTCACCATCATTTTAATTAATTTAAATTTCACAGCTGTGTGAAATTATGAGTTTTCAGCATTTTTAAAAAAATTGTTTTCATCGAGTTAAATTTTCATAGCAGCAAGTGATTATGAAGGGGAAGACAGATACTTAATAACAGTAGATGCTTGGGAAAAAACTTTAAAACTTTATAAGTGTTAAATCATAAATTGTCAACCTGACACATCAAATTATACAAAGCCAATATCCTTACATTAAACACCAATAAGTTCCCAAGCAGTGTTCTTCTTATTTTGCCTGTTTTAAAATTTTGGTTATTATTAGTGGACACATTTTTTCATTAGCTGCGTGAATGGTGAAATTGATGTTTATTGACATTTGCCAATAAAAATCAAATTCTTCCAAGCCTAAATTTACATTATGGGCTTGATCTTACACAGTTCTGCTTTCCAGGGCTAAGTGCAAGGTAAAAAGTAGGACATGGAACACATAGGAATCCTGCATTAACATGTGGGCTGTGAGCATCCCTTACATTACTCCAGCCTGGAGAACAAAAATCAGGCTTGAGAGGGCAGTGTTATTACTCAGTGTTATTACGAAAGTCTTGTCTACACTTACTGGGAGATCAGTGCTGTGAAGATTGATCTCCCAGGGGTCGATTTAGTGGGTCTAGTAAAGACATGCTAAATTGACCACTGATCACACTCCTGTCAACTCTGGTACTCCACCAGATTGAGAAGAGTAAGGGGAGTCAACGGGAGAGTGTCTCCTACTGACCCCTCACAAAACGATGCTGCAGCAACTCAAATTAAGGCACGTCGAGTTGTGTACCTTAGTTCGACGTTGCCCCCTAATGTAGACCTGACCAAAGACGACGACTAAGCTTAAGACTATTGGCCAAGTTTAGCCCTGAGGTGAGTGGGTACAACTTCTGTGAGCTGGGTGGAGTTGTGCCTGCTTACACCAAGCCTGACTTGGCCTCACATCTCCTCAGACAGTCATGCTCCCTCTTAGCTTTGCTCTTGCAAGAGATATAGCATCCTCTCTCTTAGCTTTGCTCTTGAAAAAGATATAGCAGGGGCCTGAGACTTAATGCAGAGCAATGTAGATAGTACTTAATGTTATGCCTCCATATGGACTCCATGCACGCTTCTTGGGTGGTGCATTGCAACTCTGTGCCCTCTGCAGTACAGTGTGCAAGGACTTCCAGGATCAAAGCCAAGGAGCTTCTTTTCCCCAAGGAGCAATCAGCTGTTGAAAATCTTTGCCCCAGGAGGAACGTGTGCATAACTGGGATGCAGGAAATACCATTAGTTAATAAGTGCCAATGTATGTTGGGGTATAACTGCGCGTAGATCAATCCAAGAGCTCTCGCTCGTACAGTGAAAGGATTTGGGAACTAGGAAATGGAGGTTTGTTTTCACACACAGGGTGAACTGAACAACAAGCACAGGGATGGAAGGAAACAGTCCCACAGCATATTAGAAGAGGCTTTGGGAATGAGGCACAGTGATGGTCATATAGGCTACACCATCACCTTCATAGAGGCAACATGGTAATGGCTATGTGCAGAAACTGTGGATTCCTCCAGGATTTCACTAACACCTGACTAGAACTCACTCTGTTTAACTTCTCTTGCTGTGTCATCTCTTCACTCCAAGAATGAATTTGGCTGACTCTTAAAAGGATTTGTATGGTCATCCTGAAAGCAAAGGACAACAGATCAGGCTGTGTTGATGATCACCACAGACGCTGGAGCCATAGGAAGGTAAAAAACCATTTCATAAACTGGATTTACTTTTCACTCATTTCTTCTGCACCTATTGACTACTAAAGCTTGCTGTATTAAAGTGAATGTGTGAGCCAATCCAAAGTTTCTGAACTGGCCCCACAAAATGAACTCCACAGACAACTCAGATTCCTTTCACCACCAATTGTAGAAATGACAATATTCTCACGCACCTGTTGAGCCCAACGTGAAACAGGAGCCCAACTTGAAACAGGAGCTCCAGGAATAGTGTTTTTGAGCAGAGAACAGGTATTTCTCTCTCTAAGCATACCAATGCTCTAGCAAAGTATTAAGGGACGCTGTGCAACTTTCAGATTAAATGTAAAAAACACAGTTTTGGACCATTGAGCTCATTGAAGACCCCATGCTATTATTTGTGAGAGAAGAGATCTTAGTTCTGCAGAGCTGGCCAGACCTTAGTGGAGGAACTCCATTTTGCAAAACATATTGTTGTTTTCTTCATTCACTATCCAAAACTATGGTTTTGTGTTTCTCTGTGCTTTTAAATACCAGTTCCATTCACTCTTGAGATGATTTAATTTTAATGGTAAATGAAATTATTCCTCCTATATACAGTGGATGAAGCATTTTGAGATTCAGTGGGACAAAAAGGGATATATAAGGGTGAGATTCTATCTATTTTTTGGATCAAAAGTAGGGATTGAGTATAGTGACTGTGGTAATTTCTGGTTGGGACCCTCTGATATTGAGACCATTAGGCAAGATTCACCCCCAATTTCTAAATTTGATACAGAATAATTTATTCTTGTCAACTGTTATAGCACCAGTTCAGCTGAATCCATTAACAACCGTGGGTAATTTTCACATCTTCAACAAGACTTTGGTATTTAGTGAGCCCTCCAACCAGATACCATGCTGTCACTTGCAAAGAATGGCAGCCCACTATGATTAATTAGGACCCAAATGTTACTGAGCAAATGTCAACTTTCTGAACTGGTCTAAAAATGCTTTTTCCTTGGTTACCTGGGCACCAGCAGGGGGAGCACAGAGCACAGGCAAGAGAATCTCTTTGTTCTCATTTCTAGTGCATGGTCTAACAGCAGCTCCCAGCATCTGGGAGGAGCAACTGCAGGGCAAGTCCTGGAGCATGCTTCTTCCGAGGGTGCCGCCCTGACACATTACAAATCTGCTCCAAAGCATGGAGGCTCTAGAGTTTCTCATCAAAATAACTATAACATTGTATTTTTAATATGGACAAAATAGCATGTTCATCCCTAAACCTCATCCTTGGAAATGGGTGAGCTGTTTTTGCTAAAAGTCTTCCAAGAGAGATCAGCATGAAGCAGATACATGACACTGGAAATTTCACCCCAAATGCTTAGAGTTTAGTAAAGTTATAAGCAACTGAGAACAGCCTTATAATGGGAAGTCGAGTAACTTTAACTAAAGGCAGCATTATCTGCACTATGTATAATTAGTGATAATAAATCCTGTAAAACTGATGATAGATGTTACAGGGAGAAGAACCATACCCAGAGACAAATACATAGCAAAGCAGTGTAACCTCTGGAGTCAAATTTCTGTAACTCACAATCTCCCTTCCTTAATTTCCCCTTGATCTGTTACTATCACTTACTGCATGTGTATGGGCTGACTCATTGCTAGGTTAACACTAGTGCTCAAAGCCGTGGCAGTTCACAGTCCCAGCACCTCTGTGCTTGCTGCGTCGATTAGGAATGTAAAATATTGCTTGCACCCCAGCACCTAATTACTTGAAGCCCAGCACCTCTTTCATTACAAATTAAACACTTGTTAACATACTGACACTAAAGAGACTATTAGGTAGCATAATACGTACTTGTGTCTAAATGGGTTGCAATACCGGTCCTTAAAAGCAACAACCATGATTAAAAATTTCAAATGTCCCTAAGTCCCATTCTCCAAAGCTTTCTTAAATACCATTCACTTTAATTGAAACATAGGCCTTTAAGTGCGTAGTCACTTTTGAAAATAAGCCCTCAGTCATATGGGCCCTTTTGAACATTGAACCCCATTTCTTCTGTTTATCTGTACAGAGCCATGCACTTAATGGTGCTTCATAAATAATATCACATTTGTTTTATTCTGAGCTAAGCTTGCCCCCAACAGAGAGGGGCTAAAGAATAAAATCAAGCAGAACTAGAAGCAGAGATACTTCAGCCATTGTGAAAGGAGTTAGAAATAAGCACACATGACCTATTGCAGGAGTAAAGTCTCTTGCATGATCATCTGAACTGCAATGGGTGCAGCCAGCCTTGGCACTGTGGGGTGAACCAGAGAAACAACACTTTATGACATAACCAATAGTTGCCCATCACGATCCCATTCAAACATAGGCGACTGGTGCCTGCAGGGAGAGAGGGTGCAAGGAGGGCTGGCCAAAGGAATAGGAGGGATCATGAGGGACATCCCATTTAGAAATTAAAATTTTAGTAGGGACCGAGGGGAGCAGTGCACTTCCCGGGTACTACCACAAGTCACCTATGCACCTACACAGGGCTGGCTTTGGGGTGGTGGAAAGGATTAGCTGGATGGTTTGTTGGAATGAACATAAAACTTAACAGCCACTTTTTCACATGGTTGGGGGAGAGCAGGAGGAAGAGCTGTTGCTGCAGAAGGGGAGCCCCGCTGTCCAAACCTAGCCCAGTATGTTTCCAAGATTATTTGCAAGGAAAAGGGCTAGAAACCTGTGGAACTCCTTGCCAGAGGAGGCTGTGAAGGCTAGGACTATAATAGAGTTTAAAGAGAAGCTAGATAATTTCATGGAGGTTAGGTCTATAAAAGGCTATTAGCCAGGGGATAAAATGGTGTCCTTGGCCTCTGTTTGTCAGAAGCTGGAGAGGGATGGCAGGAGACAAATTGCTTGATCATTGTCTTCGGTCCACCCCCTCCGGGGCACCTGGTGCTGGCCACTGTCGGCAGACAGGATACTGGGCTAGATGGACCTTTGGTCTGACCCGGTACGGCCATTCTTATGTTCTTATGTTCTTATGTAACATGGGTGGTGGGTATAAGAGACCAGAGCTCTGCCTCCCCTCCTGATGCAGGTTTGGCAGGGGGAAGTTTTTGCTTTCTTATGCCCCATGCAGGTTTCAGGTGGCTGAGGAGGGGCTATGTGTTACTCAGCTTCCTGGGTTCATCAGTAGTCTCCTTGGAGTCCGGAGAGATAACTGAGGATCCTAGGAAGCTGAGGAGCAGATGCCGTTGCCCTGGCACCTGCACGGGGCCTATCAAAAGCTCAGGTTTGTCTTCAGGAGGAGATGCTGTATCTTTTTCCAGGCAGCTTGCAATCTGGGGTGGGAAGCAGAGGTGTAGGTGTAGCTGGCCCAGGGCTCCTCCAGGTGTGTGTAGGGGAGGGATCTAAAGGCTCTGGCTAGCCTCAGGGCTCCTCCTGCCAGTGGGTGGATAAGTGTGCTCTGGGCTCTGGCCAGGTTAGGGCTCCTCCACCTGGAGGGGCTTGTTGCTCTGGCCGCAGGAGGGAGGTAAGAAAGCAGCTCATGGGGCTCCAGCTGTGGGGTTAGAGCAGATCTATTTGAAATGAGGGATCCTTCCTCTTACACAAGGGGAGAAAGCTAGGAACCTCTACTGCGAGCTACAGATCTGAGCCATTTCCCCCTATCTAATTGTGAGATAAGCAATGGCATGGGCCTCAGTTTGGTTTTAATGCTTAACCCTTCTGCTGATCCTTTGAGATCAGCTGACTTCACAAGTCGGTAAAACTTATGCATATGCAAACATTGCACATGTCATCATAATTCCACTGAGAACAGATAAAGTGAGTAGCTATGTCAATTGCTGGATTTTTGGGGGAATTTCTTCTAGTAGGAAGCTCTTAAAGAGAAGTGATATATGATATTTCCAGGCCTAGTCATATTTTGACTATGGCTTTATTGCAGCCTTACACACAAACTGAGGGGCTACAGATAGTTAGGAATAGTTCTGTGTCCAAGGTATAAACAGGTATCTTTGTCTTTCGTATGAAGTAATATAAGCAGACAGAACTGAACAGTTTCATACGATAAAGTTGTCAGAATTAGAAGCTTTTTTCAATTGATTTTTTATGTAGATTTGACACCCATGACTTAGCTATAACTTAAATAAGGTTTGCTTTCCAGAAACAGCCATTTATCAGTACACAGATCTCAGATAAATGGCCACTGACACATTTCTAAGTAAAAAAAAAAAGGGGGGGGTGCTATTTATGGTTACGATTTCTTCTGTAATCCTCTGAAAGCAGAGTAGAGTTTCTGTCCCTCACCTCTGTAACACTTTCTTAATGGACATTACATTAACAATCCTAGCTGTATATTATAGACACATAAATGACTAGATAAAAGTCTGCACATTCTGGGCTGTACCATAAACATAGTACTAATTATGAGCTTACGTACTTCAGTGATCTTGATTAGCCACAACCTTAGCATAGGAGACCACATAGAAAGGGAGTTAGATTTTCAAAGGTCTGATTCTCATTTACACTGAGCTGGCAACATAAATGGGCCTTTTACAGAGCCAGAGAGGTATAAAGTGACTGGTATAAATGATAGACACCCTAACGTCAGTTCCATGTACAAACAAGCATTTCCTTGTTCTCAACCACAGTTATTCGGTCATGAGCATTATTCCTTAAAGAAGTCATATTTATCTGCCTACATACTCCAACAACTGTGTTCGACTACTTGCCATATACGTCCACACACACACCTACACCCCACCTACAGCACTGGCCATAACATTTGAGAATAAAGAATTTAGAGCAAATGTCATGCCTAAGTAAGAGGGAAAGAACAGACTAGATTTCATCAGCCTGCTCTCATTCTCTGGCCTTTTACAAGACAATATATTATTTGCTTGTTGATTTGTACATGGTATGCAAGATGTTCCCCTGACAGCTTGGTGACTGCTTATCGTCTGCAGGATGGGGCTAGAATTGGTATACATGTGCGTTGATTGTATTTCTTTTGTGATAGATTATGGGGATCATGGGTGTGTTTAAATCTCTGTTCTGGCAGATTAACTTTGCAAACATGTAGAATATCTCTACAGAAAAGAATTGCAATCCAATAGTCTACTCATTTGTTACTCTTGGAGGAATAATTAATATTCCTAAGCATCTAGTGAGCTATTCTTAAAAAAAATACCATTTGCTTTTCCGATCAGCCTCATGGTATCAGTAATGCAGCAGGTAGTGTGACTGTGACCAGGTTAGTAAATTCCCTTGATTTTGCAAAGCTTGTACATTTTTTTTCATTCCAAAGACTCCCAAAGCACTTCGCAAACTACATGGAAGAACTGTTAACTTACCACCGCTGAAATACAATCACTTCTACAGAGGAACACAGCAGCTGTTAAGTCCCCCATCAGTTGTATAGTGTTAATTCTCATTTCCAGTAACTCAATGGGCTAGCTCATGTGCTTAAAATTAGTAAGCAACTTGCGGAATGGAGTGTTTAAAAGGGCCAGCTCCTACTCACACCACAGTCAAGGGCAGCATCCACATTGTTATCAATGGATGTAGGATTGAGCCTTAAGGGAGACAGTAAAGAACACTAGGTTCATCCAAACTATAGGGGGAATTTTAGGCAGAGTAATAGGGTGGCACTGGAGTGCAAGCAGCTGTTAAAGCAGATGATCCAGCTGTTCTCTGGCTGCTATCACTAGGTATGTCAGAGACCTGGAAAAGATAAGGCAGCAAACTCGGAGTACTTTTGTAGATTTTTTTTTTAATTAGCCAGTAAATTCAGAGATTAACTGCAGTATGTTTAACATGGGAAATCTTGGCAAAGCTTTGAACTGCTCAACCCAAGCTAACAAATATATTCTGCTTTTTTTAGCCCAATCAGTTTCTTGCCAGTGAAACAGCCTGGAAACTACAAGAAGTAGGAAAAAAAACCACCCACCAAACATGGGGTAGTAGTTTGTTTTCTTCCTCCAATGCCCACATTCATACCAGAAACAAGTGTTTGTTCACAGTTGGCTTGGGCATCTGTGCCAGACTTAATGGCAAGATGTGGCTGTGCACAAAATAATTTTCAATGACCTTTGATGAGGACGTGGCTTTTTTACCCACACAACATTTCCTCTTTCATGAGCTGAGTACTATACACTTCCTTTCCTGCTCGCATGCACACACAGTGGAGATGCAACTACAGAGTAGCCATTTGCTCAGCATAAGAGAGACCTTTGATAAGTAACCAGAGAAATTTGCCACAGAAAACCCACAGCTATTGCTAATTTGCTACACTTTTTTTTTATGAATGAACCAAGCAGAGAATCTGAAGAAACTCCAGCTGATAAGGCAGTAAACTGAGCACTCAGTTCAACAGCCACTAAAGGAAATGGAATAAACTGGATTTGCAGAGACAGGGTGGGGTTTAAAATAAAAGAAGTTCTTATGGGGCAGAGGGAGAAGTTGTCAGCCATAGCCTCATGCATTCCTGTATTGCAGCTGTTGGCTGCTTTTTCAAAATACATTGATCCTTGCCCCTCCTCAAAAAACACTGCTGTTTGGCTCTTGAATGTAATGCACTGAATTTGTCAGACATTCAAGTTCTGAGATTTTACCCAATGAGACAGGCTTCCCCCATCACTCTATGTAGACAATCTTTGGAGCAGAGACTGTCTCTTACTATGTGTATACAACTAACACAATGGATTGTCAGGCCCTTGGGCACTACTTTACTGCAGATAACACAACTGAGTAACATATATAAAGACTATATTATTAATATGAACATAAGGGCTCCTTGACCTCAGAAACTGCTGCATGAAAGAAGAAGCTCACTGTTTCATAGTCCCTTTCACATTCAGAGCTGTCGAGTAAGCCAGTTTCTTATCATCCACACTCATTTTATCATCTCTCTTATTCAGACACTTTTGAGTTCCGTTCCCTGGCCTGTGAAGGTGGGGAAAGACCAGAGGAGGGCAGGCAGAGCCTGCCAAGGAAAATCAGCAACTAAACAGAAATGCTTGAAATATGCCAAAGAAATCAGAGATACAAGGTGGGTGAGGGGTTGTCTTTTATTGGATTAACCTCTGATGGGGAGAAAGGCAAATTTTTGGTTTATGCAGAGCTCTTCTGCAGACCAGAGAAACCAGTAAGCCAAAGCAAAAGAAACACAGGTAGTTTCTTTAATGAATCAGTAAAACCACTAGGCTGTGTCTAGACTGACATGATTTTGCACACATACTTTTAATGGAAAAGTTTTTCCGTTAGAAGTATTTGCGCAAGAGAGCGTCTATACTGGCATGTGCCTTTGCGCAAAAGCATCCATGCCAGTGTAGATGCTCTCTTGCTCAAGAAAGCACTGATGGCCATTTTAGCCATCAGGCTTTCTTGCGCAAGAAATTAACGTGGCTGTCTACTCTGGCCCTCTTGTGCAAGAATACTTGCGCAAGGGGGCTTATCCCTGAGCGGGAGCATCAGAGTATTTGCGCAAGAAGCACTGATTTTGTACATTACAACTTCAGTGTTCTTGCACAAATACTCGCGGCCAGTCATGCCAGTCTAGACGCAGCCCTAATGCCTTTCACAAGCAGATCCCTGCAACTGAGCCTTGTCTTTTCCTACTATTGTATATGATTTGATTAACAAGGTGCAGCTATTTACAGCAATAGCCAGGCAAGTTCATTCCAGCTGCAGGCTGACTGTTGGGTTTCTTTCATCTTCTTCCTTCTGGTTTTCTTTTTCAAATTAAATAGCTAAAAGTAGCCACTTGGACCAATTTCCCACCACAAGGAGGCAAAACAAACAAACTCCACACAGCTGTCATGGAACATATAAGACATAGGCTCTGCCTGGAGCATCTTCTGGTCTAATATTGTCTCATGTTTAAATAATAGCGGGTAGGCGATCTTAAAGGAGAAGGTGGACAACATCAGTGTTGCCTCTAATTTTTTCCATCCATGTGCAGAATACATTTTGTTACGTGCACCAAGCCATATGCAGATGTGCACCACCAATAGCAACGCATGCTGCCAGCTGTGGGTGCTCTGTCTACCAGCTCAGTGGCACCTGATTTTCTCCCGCGTGGATGCCCAAGCGCTCAACTCACAGGAAGCACTGATGTACATAGTTGTACCTGAGCCTTACACATGTTATCAGGGAAGGGGAGAAGGAATCATTCCTCCACCTTGCAAGCATTTTCTGCACAAGAGCAGCGATGATCACCATCCCTGTCCTTAGGGGTGCAAAGGGACTGCTCTCTATTTTCCATTAGGCAGAGCACACCCTACTGGGGAGAAGATAACCCATACCTTCTCTGTACCAGCCCATGGAACTGGAGCAAGCCTACTAGAAAGTTGGAAGAAAGACAATACATTGGGGAGCATGAAATGGTGAGACCACTGCCTGTCATGCTCACCAAACTTCTCTCATTGTTTGCTCATGCAGCCCCATTTGTCTGTATCTGTTGTTGCTTGTTTTCAGTTACAAACTTCCTGGGATGGTGCTTTCGTTCTGTGTTTGTACAGCACGTACCACAGGACACTGTTAGCTGCTCCAATACCCCCATTGAGGAGAGGTTGCATGTCCTAGAATCGGGATCTGTTTATGACCTCTCCAAAGGACAATGCAACTCCTTATTCTCCTTACTCTGTTAGTATTATTACTCATATTGTAGGATATGTAGGAATCAAATGGCCAGGGATCAGATCCCACTGTGCTAAGCACCATATATGCTGGTGTGATGGATTACGTCTGGGCGCGAGCTCTCACCACCACCTCTGGGGTGAGGCCCAGCGGGCCCACCGTCTTAAAGACCCAGGGTCCAGCGGCTAGATAGGCGCGAGCTCCCAACTCCCCTCCTTCTGGGTTGAGCAGGGCCCAGCGAGCCCTGCATCCAAGGAACCCCGTGGCCCTTTGACACGCACCCCCAGGGGGCAGCCGTCTGTAATTACGTCCCACTGGGGCGACTGCCTCTCACAAGTTTCCCAAGTTTGCTTGTGCGGTTGCTATGCAAGGTAATGGGGTGGGGGCTAGGGGGACCCGGGCCCACCCTCTCCACCGGGTCCCAGCCCAGGGCCCTAAGGGGTTCGGGTACTACCCTTACCCATCTGACGGGGTCCCACCCTTTAACACGTCAGCCCACGAGCGCCAAAAGCACTGTGCCCCAGGCTGCTTCCTGACCTCCCTCGGTCTGAGGGCCTCTTGCCCTGGCGCTCAGGGACCTACCACTCAGACGGGATCGCTGGGCTCCCTGCCATCGTTCGCCGGGGTCCAGTGCTCCCACTTCAAATGCAGGGGGAGGAACCTCTGCCCCCCGGTCCTCCCTCCCCTCCTGCTCGTTGGGCGCTTTTTAAAGCCCCCGCCGGGGACTGTTCCGCCCTCTTCTGCCCCTCTCCCAATGTCTCCACACCCGCAGCGTCGGATCCCTGGGGGCAGGGCAGCATCACAGCATGCCGAGGGGGAGGAGCGGCCGTCCGCCTCTCGCCGCAGTCAGCGTATCCTCCTGGCGCCGTTTCGCTCTGCACAATGTGGAGGACAGCGGGGGCGGTGTTACAGCCAGGCACCTACCCTGGTGCGCCTTCCTTTTGCTCCCTCCCTCCCTCCCTCCCCCTCAGGGTCGGGGCCGGCGTCTCGCCACGTCTAGTATGGGCCGTGGCTGGCCCATCACGCAGTGTATATACAGAGTCTGCTCAAAGAGCTTCCCATCTGAGCATACAGTGAGATATGTCCACTGTAAGAGGCAGTCCAAGCTGCCTAATCATTGCAGGGTGAGAGAAATGTGAAGGCAACTCTTGAAGTGACTCTGTGAATCATCAATTCTCAAGCATAAGAAGGTGACGCTGACAGCTTCTACTGACTGCTTCTATATCTTGTAAGAAATAAAATGGAAGGCAGGGCTAAGCCATGAAGAGCCCAAAACTAAAACAAGTCCTTTGTACAGTGTGGCAGAAAAGGGCTGGGATTCTTAAGCACTGTCACATAGTGACCATAACCAAAGTGAGAAATGATCAGGGAGGGTCAAGGACAAAAGGGCAAGGTCAGATGTAAGAAATGGTGCAAGGGAATAACTCCTATAGGCATTTGAACCTCTGGCACCTTGTTATTTCTCCTGATGGATGCAAGTAAATAATGGACAGGATATGGGCGGGGGGTGGAATAAGTTGTATGATACTCTTCAGGTGAGCATCCTTCACGCAGAGGTGTCATTTTCAATCATTGCCCCCTAAATTCAGCCACAGAGAAGGATTCAAAATGGTTTCCAAACAGTTCCCTTCAGTGACACCTGCCTCCTCTCTGAGGAGGGAAACAGCATCCTAACACTGAACAGACTAAAACCTGCAGAGAGATCCAGGAGTACAAGAATGCACATTAGCCCTTTCTATGTGGGTAGCTACAAATCAACACCACCTCTGTGGTTTGCTCTATAACCTGGCCTGGGGTGGATCTAGCATATTAACAACCAAAAGGAGTGCATGGAATGATTCTGTTTTGCTAGCTTCTCAAAAAGCCATGGGAGCATGGAAGAGGGCCACATTCAGTGTGTGAGGGAGAGATCCTTCATTAGTAAGTAGAACTATTCTTGAGTGATGCTAAATATGACTTATATACTCCAGTCATCTGAAGAAGTGGGTTGTGCCCACGAAAACTCACTACATGTTTTGTTAGTCTTTAAGGTGCTACTAAACTATTCATTATTTTTAAGTTATTACTTATATACAATGATCTAGTTCCAGTACATAGGAGTGGAAAAGATCACGTCCAGTCTCTAAACTTAGATATCCTACATTGCCAAGAGGCCAGCCCCAACAGCAACCGTTTCAAAGGTATCATAAGCTATGTACAGAAGAAGTTAAAATGAGAAGAAATTCAGTGTGATTATTCCTGTATAAATGAAAGACTATCAGCATCTGAGCACTATGTGAGGACAAAACCAATCATATAAAATATTTCTCTGCAGAAAAATGACAAGTAAATTATGCACTTGTGAAAACTCTTGAGTTTTAACAAGGGAAGATATAAAGCCAAAGTTGTTCCTTTTTCTGCTTAGCTTAATTTCTTAAGTGTAGGGCTGTGTCTAGACTGGCAAGTTTTTCCAGAAAATCAGCCGCTTTTCCGG
>CM057846.1:14956086-14976945 GCA_030068395.1 Apalone spinifera
ATTGGGCCATTCCTAGATTATCCTTAACCTCCACTCCATCCTTAGTAATTAGCTAATAACTCTACACAGGAGGTAACTGTGAGTAACTGGGCTCTTTGGAAAAGTGCTGCCTGGGACAGAGCACAAAAGACAAACTGATTCTAGATGCAATGAGAGCCAGAATTCTCTCCCCAGGGAACCAGAGCTTCTGGCATTTGGTGAAGCCTGCTCCAGTGGCAGAGGGATTTTGCATCTGGCTGCTCAGCTTGGACTAACACACACAGAACCTGCACAGTGCTGTCTCCACTCCAGCTGCAGATCTTTAAGCATGCCCACACAAGCAAATGTCTGGAACTCTGAATCCAGAGGAGTGCACACTCTGGGGTGGGATAAATGGTGGCAGTGCAAATGCCAGATAGTTAAGTTCCGTTTATTTCTGTGTACTTTGTTAATTGATTTTATTCACTATTAATCTGTTAAACCCTGTTTCTTTAAGTTGTTAAGTAAAGGTGTGTTAATTCTAATTTAATCAATTAGATGTATATTATTTATAATTGTTGTCCTGGAGATAGAGCCAGATTATTGCTGGAATAATTTTATTCATGGAGGTTTCCAAGGCACACCAGTAAGTGTTTATAGGGCTAGCCAGGTGGAGGCACTGCCATTGTATATTCTTTAGAAGCCAGAGAATGCAGCAAGGGGGTGGATAGGGAATCCCCAATTAATCCTTTATGTTAAAACATCAGGCACCCAAGCACACATGTGAGTGTGACCTACTCCCGAATAACCCAGGGAGGAAAAAAGGGGGTTCCATACTCATTTGTTTCTAATATTCTTACTTACGATCATTTGGATCTCTTCACTTTAATAATAAATGTATTCTTGGGTGCACTATCAATACACTAGGTGCTGTGTTTGAAGCAGTAATGTGTTCATGAGTTAACACTAGTAAGCAGGTGTGTTTGATTCCTTTAAGAGGTGGGAGTCTGAGCTTTTGGTGCTGGAACAATTTTTATAGTGGGGGTGCTGAGAGCTATTGAATCAAACTGTGAATCCTGTATATAATGGAAACCACTTCAAGTCAGGGGTGCTGCAGCTCCCTGCACGCCTACTTCAAGCATTTCTGGCTCTGTGAGTGTTCAGGGGGACAGAGGTGGAACTCCCCAGAGGGATGCTGGGAGACTGGGTGTGCCTATCACTACCCTGTACAGAGAGAGCAAGGGCCTGTGGCAGTTGCATGTATCATCAGAGGCTGGTGGAATCAGGGAGCTGTTCTGCAGCAGGCAGAGACAAGATTTCCTCATACTTTGGGCAGTGAGGTGCCTTGCAACCTGGATCCCCCTGAAGACAGCCACAATGCTAAAGTAGAGGATCATTGGAGCTCCTTTTGAACATCATTAGAGCTCCGTCCCTGCACGTTCAAAAGAGGGTGAGGGAATAAAACCCATATTCCAGCAAGGCTGGCTATGTTCACATTCTGTTGAGGAATTCAGAGGCAATTATGGAATTCAAAGCTGCAGCCTGGAAGAGGAACATGGGTTGGAAATACAATTTAACCAGCCTCCAAGCACTAAAAGGTCGCAACATTCTCAATTCACACACATAACTCCCACTGACATCAGATGACACTGCAGAGGCTGAAGGGGCAATATCATAGCAGAGGTTTAGCTGGACTATCTGCAGCAGGTTTGTGACTATTATGCAACCAGCACAAAGTATTTAAACTGCTAACAAATTCAGACCAAAAGCAAGATCACCCCCACTGTTATTAGAAATAAGGTAGATGGATAAACTGTGGCTGCATTTCTGTCATCCCCTAGGCACGTTAAGTGGGTTAGAAAATTCCACAGAATCAAGTCAAATTCATTTAATCACCAATTCACGTGATTTTACTCACAGTTTGCCAAACGGCAAGATAGTGACATATGTGTTCCACTTTCAGTTGACAAAGAGAAAAAAACCCACACGCACACACTCTTTTTTCTCAGAAAGCAGTGCATGTCGACTGAGTAAAAAAGCTGAGTTCCACCATGAAAGCACAGCTAGGGATTTCCACATTGCAGTGTGCTGTGTTTGGGATACTTTATATTACCGGAGAAAATCTGCTTTTGTTAGTAAAAGGAAACACTGTTGGAGATGGGGGATTTGCCTTAAATTCCAAGGTGATATTTTTTAAAAGCCTAGTTTTGTTTAAAAAGTGCAATTGTAGAAGCCCATGAAGAGCTCAGAGAGCAGGAAATCACACTTCCTTTTCAGTACTGACATCTCAACCCACAAGCTGTTTCCTTAGCTATTTTCTGAATATTGCAGAACTAACACACTACAGTAAATCTAAATTCTATGCTATTCCACTGCCTGTAGGCATTAAGCTAATGTTAGGGCCTGATCTTGTGAGGTTCTGTTCATTGGCAATCGATGGTGCTCAGCCCCTTGCAAATTCGTGTAGTGTGTACAGTTCTTCCAGTTACATGTAACAATCAGGAAAAATATTTATGACATAACTGCATGATTTGTTTAGCCAAGGTTCAACTCAGCTTCTGGATTTTGGTGAGTTCCCAATTTTTTCATACAGTTTTATACCTAAGTTGAAAACGATTCAAGTAGGTCAAGTTACTTGCCCCAAGGGTACAGAGGAAGTCATTGGTTCAGATAAGATTAGAAGATCACAGGATCCTTTTGGCTTCCATTATTTGCTATTATCTGGACCACATGGTATAACTAAAAGATGGTTAAGAGTGCACTCTATAAAATCTTGCTTCTGTGTCATTGCTGGATTATTTCCAATGACAAACATTAGCTGTTCACCATGATCTCTCTTTTCAGCAATATTCAGCTGAATTACTGTCTGCTCTCCATAACAGTGGTGTAAATCCATAGCAATGCCACTAAACACAGTGGGAAAAAATCTGTCTTGAGAGGCATTTGTTCAACTTCATTGATTTCAGCAGTTTCACAATTCTAAGGGCAAAATTAGATCTACTTGAATTACACAGTATTAACTCAGTGCAGAATTTGGCTCATACTTTTTCTGACATCACTTGGAAAGCGTAACGGTCAAAGAATTTCTATTTCTGACATCACCTGGAAAGCATAACGGTTAAAGAATTTATTCTCTATCAGCTGAGTAACTCTTTGGCTACAGATATTTCCCCTAAATAAAACCATGCTTTGCATCAGTGATCTCTATCTCCATGGGGAACATATTGAAGAGGAAGTAGGTTACATAGCTATTTGTTAGCAAAGTTCTTTGAGAAAGTGGTATAAAACTGAAAAATGCGCTATATAATATAGCACAAATTCACCAAAGTGCTTTAGGTACACCTAACTTTAAGCACATGAGCAGTGTATTGACTTAAATGGGACCCACGCACATGCTTAAGTACCTTGCTGAATCAGGGCCAAATATTTATCACAGAATTGAATCTTCTTCTGTGGTAGAAAACATCAGCCATCAGAACTCTAGTTTAGGAGGAGATACCATGTACAAAGCAAACCCAGAAACATTATCCAGTTAAAACTATAGAGGGAGTATTTTATAGGAGCAGCAAAATATAATTATTCACGGTTAAATCCTACCTCTCTTGAAGTCATTAGTAAAATTCCCATTAAGTCCAAGGGAAATTTTATCCCCAATCTTTTATAATCACAAGTGGTCAGAAGATTGGTTTTAATTCTGAAAATTAGGAGTGGGGAAGAAGCATTTTGTGCTCTTTTTTAAATAAATAAAATAATACGCAAAAAGAAAACAAGATATTTTGGAGCTAGCAAGAACTATGAGTTAGTTCTACTACATTGCCCAGGAGCAATCTCCTGCCACATAAGAGACACCACAGAACAGCTTCTTTCACAATGAAGATGTACCAGCTTCCAAAAAGATAAACAACATGAGGATTCCTTTTAAGGATTCCCTTTGTTATGAATTTCATGGAACCTAAAGACATAATTGACTCAAATGTAAGACTTTTTGTGAGAACCACCCAGTTAAACACATCTTAGAGAAAATGAGAATGACCCATTTTGCAGTTGGCATTGCTATATGCCATTCATCTGCTTATATTTTTTATAAACCACTGGTTTTCAATTATCTGCAGTGCTCTTGCTGGGAATTGTCTTACAGATCATTCAGAAATCAGCCTCTCCCTGGCTTTTAGAAACATTTGACTCATTTCCACATCCACATTGATACACATTGCCAAAAATGTATCTGAAGTATAAACTGTGGTGATCCTGAAACTCTTGTGGTTTGAATGACTCTATTAATCATTTGGCCCCTAAGCCAAAATTCTCAAACTCAGATATCTAAATTTATACTCCTAAATCTATCTTGGGCCTCTAAATAAATTGTCTCCTTTTCAAAGGTGCTCAGATCCTTCTGCTCCCATTGACTTCAGTTGGCTTTGTTGGCATTTCAACACTTCTAACAATCAGACTAATTATTTAGAGGCCTAACTCTGGATTTAGGAGCCTAATTATGGATCTTGCTTTTTAAAATGTTGGCCCTAATAAATTTTAAATCAGAGAGAGAGAGAGTGTGCTATCAACAAATATTTCACAGCTTGTCCCATTCTTTTAGCTCATGTGACTAGTATTTAGTATCTTTGATGATCACTTGTGGAAAGCCTATCATGTTACCTGAATCCTATGATTTGCCATAACACACATATTGCACAAAATTGTATTTCTCTGCAAGGCAGAATACATTATGAATTTACATCTTCATCCTTTCTTTATGAACTCTCTAGCATCCGAAGTCAGTGACATCTGTGCCAATTAGCACCTGGCCTCTCTTTTTAACTAAGAGGAACTGTACCAGGTGTTCATGTAGTAAATTGATTTCCATGAGAAAGTCAAGGATATTAAAAAGAGAAAGAGATTACCGAGAACTGGTCTCTTGCAGGGGCAGACAGAGTGGCAGCCAGCCATTGTTCCCAGTGACAACATCAGCACTGAAATCAGATGACTAAGCTCCTGATAATGAATGAAATTTTTTTACTAAGCTGAAAAAAATTCTGGCACCAGCTCTAGGAGCTCAGAATAAAGAAAGGGAGCCATTTGTTGGGCCTGACTGAAGGACACCAACACATAACCTTCTCCTAACAGGAAATTCTAGTGCCCAGAAGGAAAGAGAGCAAGGCGATCGTCAGAGAGTGTAATCTTAGGTTAATATGGAGTCCATGAAAACTAAGGAGAGAAGACCATTTTTCTTTGACCAATGTAATAAAAAACAATTGTTCATTTGTTGGAGACTCTGCTGGATGGAGAAAGCCTTTTTCTAAAGGACTGAAGATGGAAATGGAGATTAAAGGTTAATCAAGTCTGCTGAAGCATCTACCAAAAGGATTATCTTTGCAGGATGGAGGGTCAAGTCTTCTTCCCCCTCGGCTTGCAGAACAAACTAAAGGAGACAAAGTAAAAGCAATAGGAAATGCACACCAAGATAGTGGGGCAGAGGCGATGAATCAAATATTCTCCAAAACTCTATGCCTGGTGTATTTAGTTTGGCAGATATCCAAGAGGGCTCCCTCCTTCCTTGCATTGTGATCACATAAAACAATAAGAAGATACCAACCAACACACGAGAGCTCATTGTCTGGAGCATGGAGAGAATAGAGAAGTTATTGGACTGAGTTCAGGTTTGTTACAACACCAACGAACCAATTCCATTGGGATATTGACAGGTATGTAGACACTGAGAGCTACAAAAACCCCTGATTAGTGTGCAGTTACTGTGGCAAATATTCTGGCTATGGTATGAAAACTTCAGCAAAGAGGAAGAACTTGACACATGACCTGAAGGGCAATGAACTGTAGCAGAGTCTCTTTTCTTCTGGCAATGGTGCTTCACAGCCATATCCTTTTGACCAAGAATATCTTATCTTCTGGTCTTATATGTTTTTCCATAGATTTTAAAAATTTAAAATTTTAACTAAGAGGCTTATTTTCTGAACCTCTTGCTGAGCTGAACAATCCAAGAAGAACAGCAACTGCAGAAAGTTGGGTTTTGTTTTTATTTTTGAGTAGAACAGTCCAAATGGCTAGATTATGAATCAATCCAGAATCCTGGAGGTAACATAAAAATTAGGAATGAGTATATCCAAATGTTTACATTAAAAGGAGAGCCCCATGGTTCCCACAGACCAAACTGGATTCACACTGAACACACACAGGATCTGATTCCAGCTTTGGACATACCCTGGTTTTAAATCAGTGTAACTTCTCTATTGACTTCAGTTTATATCAGTGTAAACATGATCAGAATCAGAGCCACAGATGTCAAACTGGTGTCAATTGCCTATTAAACTAGTTCCTCTATGCTAAAGAGCTTTATAAACAGGAAATTCAATGTCAAGTCAGAATTCTTACATTAAATTCCTGAGCCAAAGTCCAAGGCTGCAGTGGAGACACGGCATCTATAAAACCTTCATTAACTCTTCCATGAAGCTTTGAAGTGCCGCTGTGCAACTATTAGCTGATCTTATTTAACAAACAGTCATGCAGGTGCCCTGTGTTTGTGACTGAGCAGGTGCTGATTTTCTCTCTGCTGCCACCAGTCAAGGACTTTCAGTTTCCAGGCTCCAGCTGACTTTAGGCCCAAGGGGTCAGGATGTGAGTGTTCGCAGACCCAGGCTACAGTGGGGAAAAGAGTAAGGTTATCTTCATTGATTTCTGCTTCAAAGAGCTATTTTTCCTTCACACTTTGAAAAGGAAAGGATATCAGATTGCCTCACAGCCAGGTTATGGTGTGGTTTGTTTATTTCATTGTATTTTGTGGCCAGAGAGGCTAACACAGTTCTTGTGTTTAACTACAAGTACAGGAAACTATTAAGGTTTTATTTCCCTCAATGAGACTCAGGGTACATCTAGACTGTGGGGGTTTTCCGGGATACTCCACCGCATCCAGAGAACACATTTGCTTTTCTGCTTTTTTTTTTGCGGAAGAGCAAATGCGCTCTTTCAGAAGCCCTGTCTTCCTCATTCTACGGGGCAGAAGGGATCTTCTGAAAGAGGGGGATTTTCTGAAATTTGGCCCACTGTAGACAGGCCAAATTTCAGAAAAGCCTCTTCCAAAAAAAAAAATCTGAAAAAGGTATAGTGTAGACCTAGCCTCATTGACATTAACTTCCATGTCTAAGTTTCCAGAGACTTCAGTGGGCTTTGGATCAGATGCTTAGGGCCACATTGTGCCCTCAAATAATGGGAGTTGTACACATATAGCTCTTATATAAAGATACTAAGCACCCCACAGTTCAGGTACAATTGGCTTTAGGGAGTTGGTTTGTCTGATGAAAAAAGAGAGAGGTCACTAGCAAATTTGGATTTTGATCCCAGTTTGGATTTTGAACAGTCCAAATTTTGAAGGTTTTCACCGCAGGGTGTTGCTTGTGTGTGTGTATCTGTGGGGAAAACTGAGCCCTGAATATGTGAAGTATTTAAAAAAAAACAATTATCCAGAGTCATGCAGAAGAAGAGACCCAAAACATTCCCACAAGTGAAGCTCAGATGGGCCAAAGAAGCAACTTTTGACTTCAGCACTCAACACAGTGATCCCACTCAGACTAAGAGTGCCAGCTGAGCTAATCACTCTTCCCAGAATCCCCTCACAGCCTGTGATGTTTCACTGTCAGATTTCAGCTCTGATCCTCTGGCTCACTTTAAGAGTCACAGGATTGAAGCAAGGGCAGAGACAGTATGAAAGGAATAAGCAGTGGAAAAGGATCACACATTTGCAAATAAGAACACAACATAAGAATGGTCATATTGGGTCAGAGCAAAGATCCATCTAATCCATATTCTGTCTTCTGACAGTGGCCAATGCCAGATGCCCCAGAGGGAATGAACAGAACAGATGATCCACCGACTGTTGCCCAGTGTCAGCTTCTGAAAACAGAAGCCAGGGATACAAGCTCTGCCCATCCTGCCTAATAGCCTATTAATTTCATTTCATGACCCCTAGTTCTTGTGTGCTGGGAAGAAGTAAATAACTCTTCTTTATTCACTTTCCCCATACATAGACCTCTATCATATACCCCCTTAATGGCTGTGACATTCCCCATTCTCTGCCCCCTCCCAACAAAAAAGTTAAGGGACAAACTCAGCTCTAAATGAACCCCCAAGCTCATTAACATAAATAGGGTTGCACAAGGATTGCACAATCCAAAACAGAATTGGGCTTTAAGAGCCTGATGCTGCAGACACTGCATATGTGGAATCCCCAGTGATTTCATTGGAAGTTGCGGGTGCTCATACACTCTGAAAACCAAGCCACCGTTGCATGAAATTAAATATGGATATTGGTCCCAACCATCCATAGGCACCTATGCTAAGTGCCTTAACTTCTCAGTCTCTGCCTTCTCATCTGTAAAATGGGGATTAAAAGTACCTGTCTGCAATACCTCATCATAACTGCTTAATGTTTGCATCACACTCAGAAGAAGTTAAATTAAGTATAGATTACGTACATGGAAATATTTAAATCGGCAAGAAATTAACGTCCCATATGTATGCTGAGATCCCTAAAGAACTGGGATGAGTGAACCTTGATTCTATGCCATTTTGAGTACTCAGACTTCATGGGTTTGAATCCTTGACTCAAATGCTATTGGTTTTGCATTCTGCTTAGGAGAAAGCGTTACAGGAGCAGAGAGCCTTTTTTGAGGAGAGCTCCACTGTTTTTTTTTTCTTTGCTAGTATGTCATTTACATCCTTTCCCCCCTCCTGCATCACTTAAAACTTGTAAAAAATAAATAACAATGGAGCAATTAATTATGAAAATGACATTTAAAAACGTACAGTTAGGGAGGCGAAAATTTTAAAAAACAATTCTTGGGAGTGATACTTCACTAGTGTAAAATCATCACAGTGCAGCCCACTGTTCGGCACATATTATGTTCCCCCTGCTGCTACGCCTGGTCCGCAAAGACAGCTAGCTGTCTGTTATAACTCTAGCAAGCTAGGTTTAGCTCCAGCTGTAATAGCTCATGTTTTTAGCTCCAATGGTCCCTAGTTCAGTCCCTGGTGCATTGGGCAGGATGACAGCCATTGAGGGGAGCAGACAGCCGTTTTGGATCCCTGGGCAAAGAGAGGAGGCAGCTCTGTGCTCCCAGAAGAAGCAGGGACTCAGGCGGAAGGGGCAGGGCCAAGGCAGCCAGCCCTCAACAGTGCCCGGAACACATCAGGCTGACCTCCCCTCACTGCCCGGAGCATGCCATGGGGTGCACCAATGACAATTTCAAGGGCCCAGGGCTCCAGGAGTTGCCAATGCTGCAGTACCAGCAACAATGGATGGGAGCTCCAGGCCCTTTAGAATTGCCAGGCCCTGGAACAACTGCCCCCTTTTCCCCCTTATCCATGGGCCTGCAGCCAGTACAACAGTTCTGTTGACTTTAATTTACACTAGTTACTAATCTCTCCTCCAATGAGCTCATTCAGTCCAATGAGAGGTCTAGAGGGCAGTGGGATTTCAGCCTCTGCCCAGGCTCACTCCAGAGCCTGGAACAATCAGAATTACAAATGAAGCCCCAGATGCCCAGTCTCACCAGGAAGTGGTTGGAAAGAGAGCAATCGTGTTTTCCTAATGTAAGCCACCCTGAGCCCTGGAAAACATAGTGAAAGTGGTGCCAACTCAACTGATCACACCTGCCCCTTGGCGGCACAGGCAGATAAGATAAGGACTTACTTTTTTTGTCATTGGCTTTCTGAAGCAGTGGCAACCTATCAGAACAAAATCTTGCTTGTCCTCTTGCTAAACATGAGATGAATGTGCCTAGATGTAAAACCCAGCACCTCACTTTTATTAACTTTGGTAGGAGTAATAACTCCCCTGACCCCAAGGTTAGAAAAAAACAACTTGCATCTTGCCCTGCTGTCCATTGCCTGAGTGCTGATTTCAAAGATTGTGATCATTACAACCAGGCAAGAATGACTATGGCTAAAAAAGGAAAGAGATATAGAAGTTAGCCTCTGGGCACAAATGTCAGTAGAGGCTCAGGGGATATGTGCCCCTCAAACTTTTCTAATCTGCATCTAGACCAACCATGTAGGTAGACAGGACCTCTGGTACTGTACTTTTTAAATGATAACAGTACTTCTTTCAGTTCAGCTGTCTGACCAATGGGCTACCTTTTCCCATTTTGCCTTTAACAAATAATATAATTCAAAGGTACAAGAATCTGACATATTTCAGGACAGGAACCATCTACTGCCAAGTACCTAGCAGAAAGAGACACATTCCTGGCTGGTCCTCTGGCACTGTTATAAAAAACATGACAAAAAAATCATTTCTCCATGGTCATTACTTCACAATTCACTTATAAAACAAGAAATGTGGCTATAGCTGGAATGTCTCCTTCTCAAAAAATCACTGCTTATTGGTGGGGAAAGGGAAAGAATAAGAAGCAAAGCAAAAACTGGTGAATTTTTTAATTGCTTCACAGCCTTATTTTATTTATTGCACCTCAAACTCATCTACTATTAGGCTATCAAATGTCCAGTAGATGGGAATCTCTGCTGAGCTGAGCAGAATGCCAAATGGTGGCCTACAGGGGAGAGGCTCTAGGTACTTTAGTTACAGCCTGAGCCATCTAGTCCCTCCAATGCACTAACCTTGCACCTTGGAGAATGAGGCTTGCTTTCTGGAAAGACAAGATTATTCACTCTAGTTGTAATCTATCCAGTGCTTACACAGGTAATGCCCTCCTTCCTTCCACACACACACACACACACAGGCAAATTCTCCAAAACACCCTGGCTGTGTCTACATTGGTGTGATCTTGCACCAAAGTGGCCGCTTTTGCGCAAAAACATGCTGCCTGTCTACACTGGCGGAGAGTTCTTGCACAAGAACACTGACATTCTAATGTGTGAAATCAGTGCTTCTTGCACAAGAACTATGATGCTCCCGCTCAGGAATAAGCCCTCTTGTGCAACTGTTCTTGCGTAAGAGGCCAGTGTAGACAGGCAACATGAATTTCTTGCGCAAGAAAGCCCAATGGCTAAAATGGCCATCGGAGCTTTCTTGTGCAAGAGAGCGTCTACACTGGCATGAATGCTCTTGTGCAAAAGCACATCGCTTGCGCAAAGGCATATGCCAGTGTAGACGCTCTCTTGTACAAATACTTTAACGCAAAAACTCTTGCGTTAAAGAGTATTTGCGCAAAATCTTGTCAATGTAGACGTAGCCCATATGTTTGCCACACCCTAATCTTAAAGGGCATAACTCCCATTAGCCAAAATGCAACAACAAAACAAATATTGCATCACATCCACTTCTAAATCCAATATTTTGCACAATAAAATCATTCCCGCAATTACTCAAGGGTCCTTACATTAACTTTAAAATATATATTTCTTTGTCCTCTTGAGGCTCATCTTTGAATCACAACTTTCAGAGCCACCATACAGGTTTTTATTTCTCTGATTAAAGTAACTAGAAAAGGGGGAAAAGCAAGCAAGCTGTTATCCTCAGCTTGGACATAAAGAGAAACAACATGCGGACTGAAAGTACATTACAGTAGTATTTGTGAAACAGAGATTAAATGCTGGACATCAGATACTGTCAACAAAGCTTCTGTCGACAAAGAGAGTCTAGACTACATCCAGTTCTGTCAACAAAGCAAACCACTTTGTCAACATGACAGTGTAGACGCAAAGGACAGTGTAGATGCAATAATGCCTTCTGTCGACAGAACTCTGTTGACAAAAGGCGTTATTCCTCGTAGAATGAGGTTTACCACTGTCGACAAAACTGCCGAGTTCTGTCAACGTTATGTTGACAGAACTCAGCGGCAGTGTAGACGCAGGTATAGTTTTGTCGACAAAAGTCCACTTTTGTCGACAAAACCCTGTAGTCTAGACACACTCATGGTGACTACAGACAGAGTAGCCAGATTAACTCTTCTTCTGTTTGCTTTTCCTGTGGAGAATGGACTCTGGATAAAGAAGCATGACCTGTATGACTTCATAGGTCCAACTTCTCAAAAGTATTTAGACCCTAACTTCTAGGCATTAAAGGCCTATATACTTTGGAATATCTGAGCCTAATCTTTTAGCACAGATGCAGTAGCAGACTTATAAACACCGATTGTGGCCTCCCTGCTAAAGAGTGGCAGAACTACATTATTTTATATATTTATAAATCTGCTACTACATCTGTGCTAAGAGATTGGACCCAGATATTCAAATTTGCATGAAAATTGGCACACTCCTTCTGCTGTATAGCAAAGATGAGCCATAGATTTGTTTTATTAGAGACCTAGGTTTTATTCCTAGCTCTGCCTGAAACACTACCTTGGGCAAGCCCTCACTTATCTGTGCATGAGAATGACCCCTCAAAGGAGCAGCATAAGACCTTGATTCATCGCAAGGCTTGTGACATATTAACAGCACTAGGGAAAGAGCTGGAGCTAGAACTCTGTATCTAGCTTGTACATCATGGCACCTTCCCCAAAGCTACAGGGTACTGCACAGAAGTCTCACTCCCACATTACGCTTCCTCAGAATCAGGTGAAGGCTGGTGCTTTTCCCATAACCAGTGTTGAGAAAGTAAAAAAGGGAAAAATTATGTACTTGCTCCCATAACAGAAGAGCTAGGGGTCACCAAATGATTTAAAAACAAAAGGAAATCACAGATTTAAAACAAACAAAAGGAAATATTTCTTCACATAACACACAGCCAACGTGTGGAACTCCTTGCCAGAGGATGTTGTGAAGACTAGGACTTAGGACTTTAACAGGGTTCAAAGAAGAACTAGATAAATTCATGGACAATTTGTCCATCAATGGCTATAAGCCAGGATGGGTAGGAATGTTCTCCCTAGCCTCTGTTTGTCAGAAGCTGGAAATGGGTGACAGAGTGAACACAAGCTACCATTCTATTCATTCCCTCTGGGGCACTTGACCACTGTCAGAAGACAGGATACTGTGCTAGATGGACCTTTGGTCTTATACTCAATTTGGCTGTTCTTATCATGGGAGGTAGGTGAAGACCCAGCTGGGAAAGGCAACCAAAGCCCTGCCCCTTCCATACAAAGCTACACCCTTTCCCCTGACACCATGCCTCTTCACAACCATCCCTCCCCCCAGACAAGCCATGCCCAATCCCAGCTGAGGGCTAGGAGAGCCATGTGGCACATTCCCAGCCTTCCCCGGCCGCCAGGAAGCCAGGCTGCCATGTGGTGCAGCCCCAACCTTCCCTGGCCACCAGGCTGCTGCATGGTGTGGCCCCAGCCGAAGCAGAGCTGCTACACGGCCCCAGCCCCTCCTGGGCGGCTGGCCAGTGTAGGCAGTTTTGGGAAGGCAATGCCTTCCCTTGCTTACATTACTCATTGCCCATGGTTCTTATGTTCTTATTGTTATGATGATGATGAAACTGCCAGCAGCAGGAGGCCAAAATCCATTAGTGATACAGTCAGAAGAGTTGACAACACTGAGTTCCCCTTCCAGGTGGTTTCTTGAGCCTCCCAGTTCTTTCAACAGCCAGGATCCAGGTTCCTATAGACACTCAGACTGGACAGACTAACCCCTTGCTGCTCCAGCAGCTGGAGAGATCCACAGCTTGTTCCATCCCTCGTCTCTGTACTTCACAAAGGAAGTTTATACACAGCTTGCCCCCTTCACGGCAGTCCTCCCCTGCCTCTAACTCTTCATCTCCCTCTGTACTGCAAGCTCCAGAATTCCCTTGTTCTAGGTAGAAATGGGATAGCTCTGCACACCGATTGCCTGCCTTACGGGACACAAACACCCTGTGACAGGAAGCTACAAATAAATGAATGATGCTTTTGTTTAAGAACATAAGAACATAAGAATGGCCATACTGGGTCACACCAATGGTCTATCTAACACAATATCCTGTCTGCCGACAGTGGCCAATACCAAATGCCCCAAAGGGAGGGAGATAATCCTCACGCGATCCCTCCCCTGTCACCCATTTCCAGACGTATTCAGTTTATCTTTACCTTTAAGCCCTATGGGACAACACATTAGTACGGTCTACAGTACAGAGTTAAATCAATGCAAGGCAGATTACATCAGCCTAACTATGGAAATGTCTTCTGATGTAACTGTGCTGCTATACTGACTTAATAACTCCTCCTCCCTCAGTAGTGTAGGGTCAAGGTCCATGAGGTTAGGTCGAGTCTGTGTCAGTGTAGACACTGTGTTGTTTACGTTGACTATCCTATGAGACTCCCCTCCTGATGGCACAATCAATACAAGTGCTCCTGATGAGGATGTGTGCCACTGACACAAAGAACCAAATGCATTCACAAGAGATGTAATTAGTGCAGCAGCTGTTTGCTGATGCAAGTTAGGTCACCTTAATTTTGAGGAGTAGACGTGGCCTTCTCTAATGAAACAAGCAAGAGTTTTGCTGGGGAATGGAAGTTAGAGGTTAGTTTGAACACCTCCCTGCCCTACCTCACACATACCAGTATGACCACGGACATAGCTTTCCTGGGGAGTTCTAGAAAGACACAAGCAACATAGCAGGGTGTAAATGTAATGGAGTAAGTGGAGAAGGGGCCAAAAAAAGAAGCTACATTTGCTAGAAAAAAAAAATCTGTTATCACTCATCTTGACCAAGTCAGCCACCTCCTCTTGCAGATGTACTTCATGCCCTTTTCATACCCAGACAGAATTTTTCAGCTAAAATTAGTCTTTTGGCCCATCACTCCCCTCCCTTCTCCATCACACGCAAGCAACTCAGACACATGAACGCTAACGTTAATGTCACTCTCTTTCCTCTCGTCTTCCCTCACCATTTTTAACTTTTTTTTGCCTTCATGGCTCTGCCCACCTCTGCTACTCCCAGCATAGCCTAGGGCCTGAATTATCCTCCAGCTTATGAAATCCAGGCTGGAGCAATGCTAGCTGCTGTACTGTGCAATGCTGACAAATGCCTGCCCTATAAACCTAGTTACACACCCAGCAGTAAGAGTCACAGAGGCAATTTGATTCAAGTCTCATCAGTAAAAGTATTGTATATTGTACCATCCTTTGCTGTGTGCTTCTCCCTTCCCAATTTTCCAGAGTGCACAGAGCCTAGGGATGTCTGCCAGGAAAATATAATAATAACCTGGAAATAATGTGCATTACTAGAATCATATCCCTTAGTGTGGATGCTTGAGGGTCTTAAGCCTATTTCTTCAGCTTCTTCTCCCATTCTCCCCTTTCCCATTTTTCTTTTTCCATATTTGAGGGAAAAACATCCTCAATTCCCCCACCTCACTTCAGAGCCACCCCATCACATTGAGTTTGAGCAGCCTTTGACAATTCTCTTCGCAAATGCCCTAATGCAGAAAGCGTTACAAGTCAGAACAGTACCCCCTTCCTCATGTACATTCATCTCCCACTTTGGACAATCATCTTCCATTCTTCTACGTATCCCGTCCCCCCCCCACCCTCATTTCTTCTCTCTCTGACCCTCCCCCTATTCTTTTTTCCCCTAGCTATCTCCCTCCTTCTCAGGCACCTCCCCTACAGACCTGTGTAACAGGGAGATGCTAAGCTTTCACTCTGCATACTGCACCAGACTACAGGAGTCTTCCCTGCCTGGCCCAGATGCCATTTGCTGTTTCAGCTCAGACCACAGCACAGTGAGTCACTGAGCACGCTCTGCTTCCTGAAGATTTCAGGTGGGATTCCCTCTTGGGAGCTGCTCAGTGCAAGAGATTTAAGGAAAGAGCCATCAGGGCATTGGCTACAGATCCCCAAGGCTCCCAACCCTGCCAAGAGGCTGTTCTAACTTATTTACTCTACAGGACCAGTGCTGGAGTTGATGGAGCTCCACCACACCATGTTCCTCCTTGACCCTGCCTTCACTGTAGGAGCATGTATATGTGAGGAGGTGAAAGGACTGGAGTGGGGGGGCTGCTGCCATAAGATCTGGGTTGGTCTATTTAACATCATTTAGGACTTCTTTCCCACCAAGGGAAAGTTTGGGTCCTGCATCCAGAGGACAGGGGTTGGATCCCAGAGAGAGCATTTGCCCTTGATGCCTACTCTTTCTTTGTTAATTTTCCTTCATCTGAAACAAAAGTCAGCTATGCTAATAACAGTATAGTAAGTTGTGTAAAAGGAACCATTACATTTTTCCACCCTCTCCCTTCCTCCTCCCCTTCTCATCTTATCTTTGCTTTTCTCCTCCTCCTTTATCTTTGTGGTGGTAATCCCACATTAGCAGTATTATCAGATCCTCTTACTTCTGCTTCCCACCCGCCCCCTTTCGACTCCCTGGATTGCCATCTAGATGTAGGAGCCCAGTGCTTATGTCTCTGATGGTGCTATTATCAGCCGACACTCTTGTCTCTGTTTTGGCTGATTCTATTTTGTTGTGACACATTTTTCCCTAGCTGCAGCTATTGAGCCATAAAGCCAGTTTGCCAAGTGCAGATATCATTCTCTCCCTTCACTTAGTGTCAATAAATATGGTTGCACCAGACCCGTTAACTCAATCGTATTCATGAGCAAGGAAATTGAATTTTACCTTTCAAAGCAAAGTGAGGCTTTGCTCTGAGATAAAAGGGCAGAGGGTTGAAGAATGTAAACAAAGTTTGAATACTCTTATCAGAGCTAAAGAGAAAAACTTATGCCAAAACTATTTCTAACAGAGGCCCTATATAAGGAAATCTACAAAACCACTTCCCATTTCATAGGACAGGATATATCAAAGCTTGGCACGAATAACAAAGATAACTTCTACTCTATTTAAATTCTATAAGGACATTTAAAGATGGCTCGGGTATAAATCCCATTTTGATTACATTCTTTAGCCTTAATTTAATGTTCATCTACGGGTGGAGGGAAGAAGAGTCATAACTTGTGGCTTGTAATGATTATAAGCATGTAGTAGGCAAGGGTAACTGACATTTCTTCTTCAAATGGGTATGGTGCAGGAAGCTTGCATGTAATCTTTTTCCCATTGTGTTACTAGGAAACTTTTACAGCTCATGACTGACCTAGATGAGAAGTAATTTAATTTCTAATTATACCAATAAAGGATGAGCAAGGAAAACAAAACTTATTTTAAAACAAAGAGACCAAAGCCACTGAATCTAGCTTCTTCTCGACTCATCACCCGGAGTCTATGGCTGCTAGTGTGGGGATTAAAATTAAAATCACTGCTAACTGTGATCAGTGATAAACTGCCCAGACAAACAATACATACACAAACACACACATCTCAGACCTTCAGCTGTTATAAAATCAACAGAGTTCCGACACTGTACATCAACTGCAAATCTAGCCTGGAAGACTGAGTTTGGTTAAGGCTCATGATACCCACGTGGAGAAGCCATGAGGGAATTAATCAAGTCATTCATTGCTTTGCTCTTTGTGAGTACCAGTAAAACTCAGCAAGAGCCCATAAAACCATTACATTGTGCCAGCTCTCACATATTGTACATATGCCACATAAGACAAAGAAAACCATTTTAGAGAGTTCTGACCATTGTATTGATAACACGTTGCTAGTGTTATCCAACTTGTAAGCCAACTGCATTAGTTACAAGAATCAGAGGAAACCATGAAGGGCCAGATCCCCAGGCAGCATAAATGAGCATGGCTCCACTGAAACCAATAATGATTTATAGCAAATCAGGATCTGCCCCCAAATTCTTAAAGCTGATCTGTCCTTAAAACACAGCATGCTTTTATTGGCCAATAGTATAGGGCTCTCCAGTGCTGGAATTAAGTGGTGCATCCCCTAATGGGACTCTAGAAATATCTCAATGCATAACTCTCTCAGGTTCCTAAGACACTGGTCTTTAATCCTTTCACTCATCCAGCACTGGAAACTGTCTGTCTTGGGCATCTGAGCAGTTTGCAGTGGGGGAAATTCAGCATTTTGGTAGAAAGAAGGGAACATTTCTGTAGTGAGTGTTTTGTATTTTTAAAGGGCAGCTGTTGGAAATGGCTCAGGGGTTTGGAATGTTAGCAGGAATGCCAACGGAGATGGGCTGGCAGGCAGTGGGAAGGGGAAATGGCCCAGAGTGCATGATAAATTGAAGTCTTGAGATACATTTTATTTCTCACATAGCTCTGCAAAGCATCACTGGGATGTCATCACCAGATAAGTGGTGTATATGGTGGCTGCATACCTTGTACATCCTCCTGTACAGAGGTTTATCATGCTCCTAGCATGAATAATCTCTGTGGGTACTGAGTCGAGGGAAAGAGAGGAAGAATTGAGAGAGATACTTAGGAAAAGAGAACCCATTGTACCCTAGTAGTTGATGACAGCTGGAGAGGTCATGTGCCTTCCCTAATCACACAAGCTATGTCTACACTGTGCTGGTTTTGCACAAGAAATATGCAAATGAGGCTAAGCATGGAATATCAGGGGAAAAAGCAGAAAAATGGCTCTTGCGCAAGAGAGGGGTTTTGCACAAGAAGGAGCCGGGTAGATGGCTCCTTTTTGCCAAAAGCCTCGTGTGCAAAAAGCGGTCGCGCATTAATTATGCAAATGAGGCTCGGTGATATTCCATGCTTAGCCTCGTTTGCATATTTCTTGCATAAAACCAGCACAGTGTAGACATAGCCATAGTCACGTCCCCAGATCATAGGCCCACCTACTGCTCAGAGTTGGCTAGCTGACATTTAAATTGCTTGGGCCTTTTTTATTATAGTCCATTATCCTTGCCTCTGTGCACATTAAAACTTCTGCTGCAGAAGCCAAAAAGGATGGACAGAGTACGATGCTCAGATTCTTCACAGGTCATTCTGCTTCATGAGAAGCACATGCAGTACACTCAGGGTATGTCTACACTAATGGGCTTTATCAGAAAAAGGTACACAAATTTTCAGAAGAGGCTTTTCCGAAATTTAGCCCGTCTACACTGGGCCAAAGTTTGGAAAAAAAATAACCTTTTCGGAAGAGCCCATCTTCCTCATGGGAGGAGGAAGACAGGGCTTCTGAGCACATCTGCTCTTCCGCAAAAAAAAGTAGAAGAGCAGATGCATTCCCTGGACGTGGCGGAGTTTTTCCGGGATACCTCCCTCACTGGTCATCCTTTTCATAGAATCCACTACCCAGATAGGAAGATGGGACATAAGACTGGAAGGGACCATTCTGGTTCTCTGCTATCATAGGAACCCCATCATACAATCTCAGGAGTGTAATCCCAAGTTCCAGAAGATGAATGACAGGTGATATATCACCATGTTCCACCAGTCGCTAAAGCTCCAAAGTATTGACTATCGATCAGTAATATTCACGTCCCAGGGTTGATTCGAGTGTAACGTTCTGGTAAAGGCCTTCTTCTAGGTCCATCAGCTGCTTTCTTCCTGCCTTTGTGCCCCTCTTCCTCTAAATGCGTGTTATGGGTTAAAACCCAAAGTCTCCTTCAAAAACAGTAGAACTTAGATGCCTAATTACCTACCTCACTTGTGAAAATGGGGCTTAGGCATTTTTTAAAACTTTACCCCAGATGAATACACTGAAAAATATAGAAATAATTATAAACAATATTGTATTGGCTGCAGCAGTAGGCAGTAGAGGTACATTGTCCTAGTGTAATCCACACACCTAGTGTGGCTCACTGTCCCATGCAGTGGCATATAGACCAAAGCAACAGCTAAAAATAAGGACCTCTATAGCCTAGGCTGGGAGATAGCTGGCTTGATAGCTTGCTATAATGGCCACTATACTGAGGTCCCAGGTTCAAATCTACCCCGTAGCAGTTACACTAGCAGACTTTTCCTTAGTGAAGTTCAATAACATGCAGGGGCCTCCTCAGAAATGTTTTTCAGAGTGTATTTAACAAGTGAACCAGAAAAAATCATAGCTGCATTTTTCATGGTATTTTTCACTGAGCAAGCTTCAAATAGCATCGGTCTTATATAAGTAATAACTCTGTTAATTACTGAAGAAAACTAAGATGGGTACTAGTGCACTGATAACTCACAATGTGAGGCATCTAATGCAGAGATCTTATTGCATTTGAGTGATAGCAACTCAGCTCTTTATGATGCCAGACAGTGAATGGGAACAATTGCCAAACTACGTCCTGTTTTCCTTGGCAAGGGCATACCTGCTGTGTGCAGGAACATCAGAAGCATGCTGGGTGACTCTGAAAAGTGAAAGGAAGAGAGACCAAAGATCAAAACAAGCTTGTTTTGTTCTCACCACTGGGTGTGTCCTCATTCCGCGCGAGGAAGTAATGTGGTCTAACATTCTGATCAGCTGAGAAGCCTAATTTCTCAACATTGCTTTGACAGAAGTGCAATTTTCATATCCCTTTTCCCTCACATCAAATGCTGTCACAGCTTCACATGGGAGCATCAGTCTCATCCCAGAGCTGGACGGCCTAATTAAATGCTATTCAAAGGCTTGGTCCCAATTAAACCGGAAAACAACTAATTGTGAAGAGACTGCTCCAGAGTTTTCAAGGTTTGCCCTTCACCTTCCCGCCCCTCTGAACTCATAAACACTGAATAAAGACAGACTTTAACTCCAATCCCGAGTTTTGGGGATGGAAAAGGTGGGGCAAGTGCAACAGTACATCTGGGAAACTAGTAAGCAAGGCAGATTTATATCCAGGGTAAAAAAGGTGTCTGATTTGAGACAGGGGCACTTCTGACGGGGAGCAGGAGACAGTAAGTGTGCTGGGTAGAGTCTTCCTTTGCTCTGCCTCTGACAGAGCTATCAAGATCATTAATTTTTCAAGCACGAGTTGAAGTACCCAGTTGTTCCTCCCTGCAGTACCCTGGAGAGATGTCTAAGCTGCAGCTGGGAGGGCACTTTCCAGCATGTGTAGACAGAGACGTGCTAGCTCTGCTCATGTCAGCGAGCCAGAATTAGCAATGTGGCCACGTTGGCACAGGCAGTGGCTTGGCTAGCTGGCCAAGCAAAAGTTCACCCGATCCCTTGGGTATAGACTGGGGTGG
>CM057846.1:14994465-15006781 GCA_030068395.1 Apalone spinifera
CAGCTGGGCTTGGATAAGAGTTTGGACTTGAAAGTCTCTAAAGTGTCGTTGTGTATAAGAGGATAAGGTAATCAAGAGAGGATGGAGGGGTTGTCTTTCTCCATTTCTATGTTTAGCACAAGGAGCTCTGAACTCAGAAGGGGTTTCCGGGATACATCTATATAGTATATTAGAGCTTAGCTCAGATCAACAGACTTGGCCTAGTGGGTTCACTGTGCAGTTCAATGTGGCTAGTTTATACACTCAAACACCAGGCTGGAAATTTGTATTCAATAGATCAGGTGAAAATAACATGGGCCGGGTGGCGTCTCCTACCCAATGATGGACAGTGAACAGGGATGTGGGGCCAGAAGTAAAGGTGGTCTTGCACTGATAAGTGAGAATATCTCAAGTTTCTGAGAAAAAAGAAGCCAGCACTGCTCTTCAGGGCATTATGTTGTCAGCCTTAACTCTACCTTAATTATGTTTCTTGTCTGGGAATAAATACATGGGTTTGAACAGTCTGCAAAGCTCTCAACAAGCCAGAAGCAACTGCAGTACTTAACAAGCAGTTTCCCCAGACTCGTATTTCCAGCAGGCAAATGAAAGCAAACCAAAACAAATCACTGTGATCATGAAAATATATGGCACAGAGATCAGGGAACGACACGGCACAGTTTACATGCAAAAGTGAATCTGATTTCCATCAGCATAATGAGAATTAGTTCTCATGCTGTACTCATAAAGCAGACATTAGCCAAAAAGATAAATATGCTGCTACCTGGGGATAAATTCAATTATTCTATATTGCCACAGTCTGTAGGTTACCTAGAAATGTTACTTTTTCATGTCCGTTTGGGACTGGGCCTAGAATGGACCATTGAGCTACATTACATCAGCTGTGCATCTCAGAACCACATGGACATAAGGCAAAACAAGGGCATCCTCTGAGAGAGAACCAAAGTTAAGGCCACGACTAGCATTCCCATTGTAAAATCTGAAGGAAGGGAGACAAAGGACTCAGGAAATAGTGGGAGCATCCTTCTGATGAGTTTTCATCCAGATATCCCCCACAGTGGTGGGTGAGGAGTGAAGGGGAATCCGAATGTGGCTTCTAATACATGGGATCACCAGAGCTCCAGGGATGAAGGAAGCTAACACCTCATGGCAAAGGACTGGGAGTCTAATACAGACAGGGCTATTTCCTTTTTATTTGTGGTAGGGCAGGATCCAAAAGACAGTGTAGTCTAATGGTTAGTTCGCTAGCCAGGGACCAAGTGGTCATGGTTCAGTTCCTGGAGATACTGTGCTGCATGACCTTTAACAAGTCTCTTCACCTCTCTATTTCCCACCCCACTTCTGCCTTGTCTATTTAGACTCTAAGCATGGGTGGTTGGTAATGTAGGCAAGGGAAGGCACAGCCTTCTGAAAACTGCCTGCATGCCCAACTGCTGAAGGCTGGGGCCACAGTGCAGCAGTCTGGCTTCTCCCAGCCCTCCAAGTGGTGAGGAAAGATTGGGCTGGGGGCAGGTGGGGTTTGGCTACAGGGGCAGGGCCTAGGGTAGCAGAGGCTAAGTGGAGCTGGAGCTAGCCTTCCCTCAGTGGGCTTTTACCCATCACCCATGACTCTAAGCCCTTTGTGGATGGGGTTGTGTCTCTCCATTTCTATACACAATGTTTAGCACAAAGGAGCTCTGAACTCAGATGGGGCTTCCAGGATACATCTATATATAATATTAGAGCAAGTCGCCTAGCTCAGATCAACAGACTTGGCCTAGTGAGGCTCAGGTGTGTGGACAGCTGCATAGACAACACTTTGAAGTTGGAGTTCTGGGTCTGAAACCTGTCCCGCTCCTTAGACCTCAGATCCTGAGCTGCAGCTTCAAAGCATGGTCTACCCATCTGTTTTGGGAGCAGCTGGACTGGGAGGCTTGTTTCTGCTCAGTCCAAAGTGCTATTCAGGTATAATATCCTAAGTACCACTATAATACAAAAGACATACAGATTAAGTGACTTGCCCAAGGTCATAGAGAAAATCTGTGGCAGAGCTAAGAACTGACTCAAAATCTTCCAAGTCCTAAAGCAGGCTCCAGTCACTACCTCATCCTGTTGGAGATACCATGTAGCTCCCTCACCTCTATTTGCAGTTATCACCATGGTAATTTGAAGAACCTTGCACACCATTTTCAGCCACCTACTGAATTGATTCAGTGACCTAGGAGCCGAAATCCCATTTTCAAAAGTGATTTAGCCACTTTAGAGTTGTAAGAATCATTGAAAAATCCATGAACTTTATGTGCTAATACAATTTACCCTTTGTTTTTCTTGGAGATTTGAGTAAAAACCACGGGATTTAGCCCATACATAGTGGAGATCCTTTGTTAATTGTTGCAGGGGCTATTTTTTCCATAAAAGATTGCATCTTTTAGATCAAAATGTGCTGATCGCTCTCAGAAAAGTTCATTTTAGGTGAGGAGCAGTTTTCTCTGGAAGCTGTGTGCTTGGGCAGCCACCCAGGAGAGATTCAAATCCCACCCATGGATTAACAGAACACCCACAGCTGGCAGCATGTGTTTCTACTGGTGGTGCACATGTAAACATGTCTTGGTGTACATAACAATATTTCTTCCATGCAGAGATGGAAGAAATTACAGGGAACATTGGTAAGGAGCAACAGCATTTGTGGAGATAAAAAATTCCTAAACTTTTGAGCAACTGATCCAGGGCAAACTAAACTAAATGGCATTTCCCCAGCCTTTATTTGTATATATGTATGCACTTAACCCAGTCTTGTGGGATCTGGGAGTGCCTCTGTTGGAAGTTCGCCTGAAGTTTAGAGCACTGAAATAGCATTTCAGACATAGACTCATTTGGTTTTTAAAAAAAATCTGTGAAGCATGCATAACTTTCTTGCCCTGCATTCAAATGGTGGGAAAAGCCCCAAGTGGCACATTATACACAGCTCGGTCCTGCAAGGAACCAAGTTTTCTCTACCTCTATTGAGGAGTATTCACCACTTGGCATGATTGAGTCTGTACTGCAATGGATCAAGGATAATAATATTTAGCTTTCTCTGAGTCTAATCTCAAAGATGCCAAGCACCTACAACATCACTGAGGTAAACAGAAGATGTATGTAAGTCAGGAAGCTGGCTAATTGGAGAGCTGGACAGACTATCATTCAAATCAATTCCAATATGACTGCCACAGACCCAGATGTCAACTTCCCCTTTTTGTCATATAAACCAGTCTGAATTCAGGCTTTGCATCTATTAATCCCTCATTTGGTGGAGACTTTATTTATCAACAACCACTAAACTTGCATAAAAACCTAGTCCAAGGTTTCTGTTTCTGTTTTCTGAGGGATTCCTGCCTCTTCTCACTAGTCAATTGTCAGCAGATCCTCTTATCTCTCAGATTCAGCTCTCTGTGGCCCCCATCCACACTGAGTTTCCATCTCTGGTTCATTCTATCATAGAATCATAGAGCTGAAAGAGACCTCAGGATGTCAAGTCCAGCCCCCTGCCCAAGGCAGGACCAATCCCAAGTAAGTCAATGCATGCCTCCTCAGAAAGCTAACTCCCCCAGTAGGGCTCTTTACAGCCTTCTGAGTGCCTTCCCCAGAACCACACACAGGGTATGTCTACACAGCGGGGCTATTTCAGGATATCGGAAGTATCCCGAAATAGCTACCCTGTGTCTTTTGAATGCACCTGCTACTTCAAGATAGGTCTCAAAATAGCAGACATACTGTTTTGGCATCCCTGTAACCCTCTTTGCATAAGGGTTAAGGAATGTCTCAAAATAGCGCGTTATTTCAAAATTTGGCAATGTAGACATGCCAAATTTCAAAATATGCTATTTTGAAATTCAATCAAACTAAGATACGCAATTTGCATAGCGCAAATTGCGTATCTTATTTTGAGTTTAGGGTTCTGGGTGGACGCACCCTCAGACAATTGCCTCTGTGCTTAGGAGCAGACTCTAGTCCACTTTGTGGAAGGTAGTGCTTAGCCTAAAACTCCTTCAGGGCTTAACCTAATCACTGAGGCCTTCTCCACCAAGAATTCCTCCAACCACTGAGCTTACCTAGAGAGAGCTTTCTTTCCCTAGGGCTACTCCCTTTTCATAGTATCCTAGCAGCCTCCTTCTAATTAAACGGCACCACTTCTCATTAGCTAAAGGTGCCCGAAAGGCCTTCGTGGGCCGGTTAGACTCTAATTCTCTGAAGGGCCGCTGGCCCCATGACAATGGCCTTGCACTGCTCTTCTCACAAGTCCTGGTGCAGGAACATGGCAGTGGCAGAAGGGGGCATCCCTGCCATGTACACTGGCCTGGAGATTCCAAAGCAGGAGTCTGAATAAGTTAGAGCATCACTGGTTGCTCTAATTTCTGCCAGAGCTTGTTTTAGTCCCTGGAACACCTCAGAATATAGAGAACACAGAAGTAACTTAAGACTGTTTTTACCCTGGCTTACACGTACTGTGCTACACTGTCAGGAGCTGCAGCACATAATCTCAACTATTAACTAATCAATCACCACAACAGCAGGCCAGCAACTATCACGTTCTTTTTTTTCTTTTTTTTTAACCCGGGGTAAAGCAAAACACTGATGTTAAGTGACTGTGCGGGAACTGGAAGTACAGGCCGGACCTCTCTGGTCCGGCACCCTCGGGACCTGACCAGTCCTGAACGAGGGAATTTGCCAGACCAGAGGAGGTCCCCTGCTACTGGCTCCCCAGACCACCTTCCCTCCCTGCTGCTAGCCCAAGCCACCTTCCCTGCCGGGCTGCTGTGGCCCCAGCAGCCCGGACTGCCATGGCCCCAGCCCTGCTACTAGGGCTGCCACAGCTGCCACATCTCCAGCCTCAGCACCACTATTGGGGCTGCCACAGCTGCCACATCTCTGGCCACAGCCTTGCTACTGCGGCTGCCACGATGGCCACATCCCTGGCCCTGCTACTGGGGCTGCCACGGCCTCTGCTGCACTACCTGGGCTCTGGCTCCAGTGCCAGTCCCAGCCCCAGCCCTGCCAGGCTCTGAGCTGCCAGCTCTCTTGCCGACTCCCTGGTCCAGGAACACCCATGGTCCTGCTGGACCACGAATGTTGCTGGATGAGGGAGTCCCTGTTTTGGGAGGTCCAGCCTATAGTACTCACCCCTCCCTGGTGTTTAGTCCTGTATTTAGCCAAAAGGCCAACATCTGCTTCTAGCATCTAGGACTTATCCACTTGTCACCGATTGTCATATTCAAGATAAAGATGAGCTGCAAAAGGTGAAAGATGAAATTAAAACAAATTATGACCTTAACCCTGGAAAATCTGATTAGCGCAAAATAAACCATGCTGATTCCATAGTTGATAGTGATGATGATCTTATTTAAATTTCATTAGGCACCCTGTGTTGTTCAGTGGGCTGATCACTCTGGACAAAAGATATTCAAAGAGCCCCAATCAATTTGTTTGGTTTAACAGTGGATAGACCCATAATTTTGCCATTGCACTTGGTTCATATGCTAAGGTCTAAGTTTGGTCTGAGAGTTTATATAGCTTTATAGAAGTTAGCAAAAAGGGGTGCTCCTAGCTCAAAATCTACAAGGGGTGAGAAATTGATATTATCTAGTAAATGCATCAAATATTATATTATAATTTTACAGGCTGTCCAAATGCACCAGGAACAGCTAGTTGAGCGTCTGTACCTAAAAGGTTGCAGCCACCTTGTTTACCAGCCTCTGTTCAAGCAGCACAATAACTGAAATTGTACTGGGAAAACATTGACCTCTTTCAGTGCTGACGCTGTGCTTCAGTTCTTTTCCAGTTGAACTAATGTTCTGTGAGCTGGCATGGAGCACATGTGCCTGTGGGTGAAATTTTCCAAGCCATGAGCTGTTTCTAAGCATGCTTTCCCTCTCTACCCAATCAAAATGTAATCTGTTCATTGGATTCACAAACCCTGACAGCAATCATGGTTTTTCATTATGCCTCTGTGATATTAGAGTCTTTGACATTAAGGCCAGAAGGAACTATCAGATAGATCGTCTACTCTGACCTTCTGTTTATCAGGGGCCCAAACATCATCCGGCACCTATCCACTAAAGCCAACAACTGAATTTAGACTAAAGTATTACAGCCCGGTATTGTCCAGGAACTGTGCAATCCAACAGCTAGCACATGTCAAGTTATTTTATTTGCTTTGGAGTTTTATTTAGTGAGAGGTTTGGGTTTTTACTACTGATCAGTATGGCAGGGAAAGGAAGAACAAAGCTTTACAGTTAGTAAATGGGGAAAAAAATCCCAACCAATGACCTGGCAGAAAAGACCTGAATCAATAAGTCAGCTTGACAAAGACATTATACCAGCATGGTCAGCATTTCGGCTACTGGCCTAGAACTGAAAGACTCCATATACCATATTGCCAATCCTTTGTATCATCCTTCAAAGTATTGAAAATTGATTTATTTTTCAGCTTTTCTTTTTTAACCCAATAAATGATGCTGCAATGCTCATAAAGAATGGAATCTTTAGTATGTTTTGCTGTGACAACTAATAGCTGCTGTAGACAATAACTTGTTAAGCATCTCCAATAAAGACTCAATTCTGGGGAACATATGGGAGGTAGTCTACCATCTTCTAGAGCAGAGCTTGTTACCCCTCTGCAGGGCCAGAGCACACACACTAGGCTGTTTTATGGTTTGGGGGTTGTTTTGGGGGGAGGGGGGGTTGCTTCTCACTTGTGTGCAGCTCCTGACTATTGGTTTTTGGTTTTTTTTCCTGTGGATCAGCAGCCCCTGACCCAAAAAAGGTTCCCCACCCCTGGTCTAGAAAGAAAACACCACAATATCACAGTAGAGAGACTAACATACAGACCAGCACACAGGCTACATTCCTCATTTTTCATCATTCCAGAATAGTGATGGGGCACTTCCATAAACAAATAGATTAAGTAGATAATCTTGCAAAGAAGCAAAACAGGGGCTCAACCCATCTTAATTCCAAATTTACCAAGAGTCAGTGACATTATTTCCAATTGCAAATGGTATGTTTGATGGAGAGCAGGATGGGTTTACACTAAAGAATTGGATTCGATTCCTGAGGGTTCAATTCAGATTCAGTCATGGACCTCATTTATAAAACAAATCACTTTAATCCCTCGGTGTTTTTAGACCATCATTTCCTTCTTCCTAGGACATGGTTGGGTAGGGACAAGGTTATAAGCAGATTCCATCCGAATCTGTTTTGAGCCACCATTTGAACCTGTCGGGGCTTGCCTAGATGGTTTTATATGTTGTTATACTATTGTCTTCTTGGCAATCCACGGCCTCTCTCCCCGTGCACTCTTCCATACAGAACAATGTATAAAGTCAACGTGGGGTCATTCTAGCAACATGGTCAAATAATGTAGTATATGTTTATTCTTCACATATTGGACCAATAATCACCCTACTATGTCCATATTGGAGTTTTGGAGACCCCTAGTAAATCAAAATGGAGGGGAAAGCTCCCAGACTGCATTTAAAAAGTTATAGAATCATAGAGCTGGAAGAGACCTCAGGAGGTCATCAAGTCCAGCCCCCTGCCTAAGGCAGGACCAATCCCAACTACACTGTTAAAACTTTCCTAGACTCAGAAACACTTTCCACAGTACTTATGTTGGGGGTCTAATTGACTGTGATACTGGCAGACCAGGTACCAACTCATGCCAAAGTCCCCATGATTCAACTCAATACTGACAAATAAATAGCTGGTATCAGAGTGGCTCACCTATGTTTTAATGTTGCTAAAATTGATAGAATTATAACACTGTGTTTAGACTTTATGGCATGCTTGTTGGTTGCTGCATGCATTAATCTCACTTATAATATTTGCATCCCATTTTGTAATATTTGGGACTTTGTATCTTTAGGCCTCTGTAATTATGTAGTGCACCAGCTGGGGGAGAGATATTAACTAGTATGAAATGCTGGTCTCCAAAAGGTGTTACATCCTACTCAACAGGGAAGACCCAGACAAACTATTGTGGAACATTAGAGGATAAAAGACTTTACTGATCACTTGTAGGACTCATCTTCATGGAGGAGAGAGTGAAGTTCTCCCATCAACTGAGTCTGCAGCTCACAGGGCAAGTGAGGAAGGGAATAAAAACCCCTAACAAGAAGGAACTGTTGCTCTGTACTGCTTGGGCAAGGTTTCTAGGAATAAACATAGGATCCTCAACAGCCTAGCCAGGATAATGAGCTTGCTTATTATAGAAGCTTCTATTACCTTTTGACACTTATCATTGTAACTCATTTGTGTGTCTATTTTTACCTACTTCAACCTTGTAAGTAACTGCCTGGTTTTCTTTTACTGTTAATAAATCTGTAGATAGCCTGTGATAGGATTGGCTAGAGATTGTCTTAGGTGTGAGATCTAAGATGCAGTTGACCTGGGGTGACTGATTTTTTTGGTCATGAATATTACTGCGATTCACTATGGAAGGGAACATCTACTACAACAAGATGCTCACCTGGGTATTAACACAGATCAGTGTATCCAAGAGAACTGCTCCTGACTCCATGTTAAGGCTATTATAGTGTCTGAGGAGTTTACACTAGATAATTGGCTGGTGAAATCTAAGCATAGAGCTCACAACCAACGTGAGGTTTGTGTCCTGGTTCATAACAGTCTGCCTTGCAGTTGATGACCACACTCAAGGCAGCTTAGTTTTTGGGGGTCAGCACCTTTTTTAAAAAAGTTTGACACTATACAAGTATTGGGTCTAAGTGACCCTATGTTTACACCATGAAAATAGGTAACAGGGACAATATGAAAGGCAGAAACACAGCTAAGTGGCCATAAATGACCCACTGCTTTGAATGAATGACACAAACAGGCATCATATGTTCTGAACATAAAAAGGGTTACTTACACTTCACACATTTTTGGTGTTTTTCTGTCTCATTCTCTGCAACAGAGGTAATATCTTCCAAGTTTCTCAGGCTCTTAATCAGTATCCAACACACTAGACACTGCTTCCTGAGAATATTGAGGCAAGACTGCAATGATCCTTTCCTGCACCAGCAGTTTTATCATCCATCCAACAACATCCAAACAATATATGCATTCAGACCAGCACTGGGCATGTGTAATACGGCAGTGAGGCCAATTCTACCTTAAACTCCCAGGCTACGTCTATACTGCGCTGTTTTGCACAAGAAATAGGCAAATGAAGCGAAGCTGGAATATTGCTGCGCCTCATTTGTATAATTAATGAGTGGCTGCTTTTTGCGCAAGTGGCTTTTGCACAAAAAGGAGTCGTCTACACTGCTCCTTTTTGCGCAAAAACCCCCTCTTGTGCAAGAGCTGTTCTTCCGCTTTTTTTCAGGAAGAACGGCTCTTGCTCAAGAAGGGTTTTTGTGCAAAAAGGAGCCATGTAGACAGCTCCTTTTTGTGGAAAAGCCTCTTGCGCAAAAAGCGGATGCTCATTAATTATGCAAATGAGGCTTGGTGATATTTCACTCTGTGCCTCATTTGCATATTTCTTACACAAAACAGCGCATTATAGACATAGCCCCATTCTAACAACACCACTCAAAGGTGTGAAAAATCCATTCCCCGAGAGAGACAGAGTGACTTAACGCCCAGTATAGGCAGTGCTATGCCAATGGAAGGGCTTCTCCTGCTGATCTAGCTATTGCCTTTTTGCAGAGGAGGATTCACTATGCCAATAGGGAAGCTCTCCTGTTAGCATTGTAGCATCTTCACTGCAGCATTTTAAGTGTCTTTCATTCAGCAACAGGGAATCTTTTCCCCTTGAAGTCTTTGCCTCAGTAACAGTCTTTGTACCTGCAACAGAATCTGTGAAATGTGGGCTTGCCGGAAAATGTATCTGACAATTCTGGCTTCCCCAGAAATCTTTGCTAGCAGGCTTCCCAGAAAATCAGTTTGACAGTGTGATCTTCAAAGAAAGTCAATTTGTTAGACAATTGCGATGCTACATGAGGCAAATGTTACCTGGGATCTTACAGACCTGCAAGATACTTTCGTGCTTTTCTTCTTTGAAAAGCAAAAACCTCTCAAGTTATGATGCAATAAACAATGCTGAAAGAGTCACATTATCATAACGGCTGCCTCAAAGTAAAGACAATCAGCTGCTGGAATACCTGAATAATTAGTTTGGGTCTAACTGATACAATTATCTTTTTGAGGGTCTTTTTCTCCACATTAAACCCATAATTGATATGCACACAAAAGCAATGGCAACAGGCTATTATCATTATGGCTTGAGCATATGTAAAGAATTAAACAGGGGTTTGCCTGTCATGTTTTATTTAAATTACGTTTTGTATGTGTTTGGTGTCCAGTGGATCCTGGTGAATTTTCCATTGTTCCAATGTTCATTGTCTAACATTGAGCGGGTGAGGGGGGGAATCTAAATGACTCCATTACCTCTTCAGTGACTTTTTTGCTACACACAAATCGCAACTGGTAGGATGATAAAACCAATTTGGAAAGATTGATCTATCCTAGTCTGAGAAGATGTAGTGTACAAAAAGGCACTGAACTTTTTATTTACATTGTGTGTTTTAAAGTCAGCTGGACCCCAAAACATTCATGAGTGTAGTCAAGCACTACTCTTTCAGCCTTCTATGGCTGTCCTCCTTTCTTAGTTTATCTAGTTTTGTCAGGCCTACAATATACTCAAGCACCTTCTTTCAAACATCTGCTTCAGATGCTTTGCTGGTAATATCTTGCAAACGTAAAGTAATATGAGCACAGTGAGCATCATTGTGCTTCAGACCCCTTCTCCAAAATGGGGATAACCATATTTTCTTTGTCTTCCTTCACTCTTAGATTCCAAACTCTTTGAGGAAGGGACTATGGCACTATGTTTATGCATAAGTTCTAACACAATGGGGCCACATTGTCGACTGTAGTCTGTAATAAAATAATCTACGGGAACATATAATTAAACTTTTCAGCACACAGAAAGATGGAGGACGATGACCCTGGCTCATAGCCTTTCATCTTTATTTCATCAGTCAAACAGGAAAATTAGGCTAATTTGTAGGGGGGGAAGAAAAGCTACTACTAATACCTACATATGCCATACTTAAGAACTAAATTAAACAAAAGCCGCAGTTGACAAGAAAAGTATTATCGATATTAATCCACGCCTTTGTGAGCTACATATATATTTTTTAAATCTGCAAATTCAGTGATGATTTCTTAAAAGCGTGAAGGCTTTTCAACAGATGGCTTTTTATTTATGAATTCCTATAGGTCATATTTGCTAAAATGGTCTTCCATTTCTATGCCCCAAATTTGATGGCATTAAAATAGTAGCCATTTTATTCTGAAGGGCCAGATTCCCTGGTTTGGCTGAGCTCCTCTCATCACATGGACTGGCAACATTGCCTTAAAACAATTATCCCCCCCTTGATCCTGGAGCCAAGCAGATACCAGCCTATTTTCTTGCATAAATTAGACCAACCTCAGGAATTCTCTAACTTCTGCTCGGCTGCCCACATTCATAAAGAGCCATTTTGGCACCTATATTTAGCTGAGGCATCTGGATGCTCCAGCCAGGCCTCATTTGCCCCAGACAGTTAAACCATTCCCCCTGGCCCTGGGGCTGGCAACAGTTTGGTGTAGGTACAGAGATGCTGGCCCGAATCCATCCAGGAATTTCATTTATAAAAGGAAAATGCTTACAAGGCTGGATCTGCCAGGTTTATGTCCCCTTTGCATTAGATGCCAGGAACAGAGGGGCGAAAGCCAGGCTGAGGATCTATCCCCTCAGTGCCTAAGAATATAGGATGAAATCCTGGCCCAATTGAAGTTAATGGGAATTTTTGCCATTGACTTCAAATGGCCAGGACTTCATCCACAGTCCCTTACAGTTAAAGTAGCTGATTTATGCCCCAATCTACTGCCTACATATCCAAGGAACATGAATGTTGTTAACACATTGCAGCTGTAAAATTGCACCCATCATTCTGAAGGTTTATGATTAGTATTTGGGTTAAAGCCAGGTTAAACACATAGCCTGCTAGCTGTATCACTTGCGTGTGTGTGCACGTGCACATGCACACAAACATAAGAGATAAATCCTGACTGGTCTGCAGAGCAGCTCCAGTAAAATATTGCCAGAGGACTAGAGTGACACTGCTAAGTCAGTGATATAATCAGTTTCAGACATTATTTCATGATCAAGGTAACTGTTTTCTGTTCCTCTGGCAATATGTTACACAAATATCACTAAAGAAAACCGTTCCTGTGTGGTTTCATTGAATTTCTCTATTGTGGTATAAATCTTCATTGGGAAGCCTTATGAAAGGGAATGTTGGGGCTATACCAG
>CM057846.1:15035593-15047449 GCA_030068395.1 Apalone spinifera
GGACTCAATGACCTCTCGAGGTCCCTTCCAGTCCTAGTATTCTATGATTCTAGAATGGCCACATTTCAGGAGGGCATAAGCAAGTCTGGTAATTGTCTGTCTGAACTGAGGTCTGCCTACAGCAGCGTGGATGCCGGAGTCCCTGTTTCGTGCCTGGGTTAGACAGCCTAGTCACTCAAGCCCTGTAGCTGCAACCCCAGCATCCACTGCTTCAGGTTACCCTAATTCTATGCTTACATTGCAGTGTAGACATACACAGAACCTTTCACTGTGGCTTGTATCTATACCCCAAGGTGTGGATGCAGCCTGCTTTTCACTGTGGCATGTAGCTACAGGTACCTTATATACCACTGCCGGCGTAGACAAGGCCTTAGAGCAGTGGCCGGCTAATGTGCTAGAGTGTGCCCCCTTAGGGGCATGGAGGAATGTTCAGGGAGACACAGCAGGGAGACACAGAGGGGGTCCCACCCTGCCCTGCTCTACTCCAAAGTCTGCTCTGGTCCTGCCACCCGGCCACAACCGTAGCTTTGGCTCCTGACTCCACTCTTGACCTCAGTCATATCCCCGCTCCCAGCCCCCAGCTCTTGACTCGGGCTCTGGTCCCATTCCCAGCTGTGAGACCATTCCCAACCTTGGTGCCTGGCTCCCAGTCCCGACCATGGGCTCTGGCCCTGGCGCTTGACCCCAAGTGGTGCTGGAACAGGTTTTATAACCTGATTGCTGAAGATGGAAACCATGTATTGTACTGAGGGGGGAATTCTGCGCCACTTTGCAATGCAGAACTTTACAGAGAGTAAAATTTCCTGTGCATGCAAAATTTCCTTTCCTCCACAGAAAAGGGCAGCAGTGCTTCTGGCTGCCACTGGGGGCTGCTGCACCCCGCAGAGCCCAGCCCAACACACAGAAGACACTACCTGAGGGAGAAGGAGGAAAGAGTTAAAGGGTTCCCAGCAGCTGCAGTTGCCTTGAGGGTAGCACACAGGAAACTCCTCACAAGCCCGCAACCCAGCATGAAGCTGTTTCTCCCTCTGGGTCCCTGGGCTCTGAGAAATACAGGGTGCAGGTATCTGGGCTGGGGTGCTCCATGGCCAGACTCTGGGGCTGAAGTGGGTAGAGAAACAGGAACTGGGTTGTTTTAGAAGTTTCTTTAACTCCCCACCCCTGGTATTTGTGTGTGTGTGCATCTGTTGTGTTACAGACAGACTTGCTAACTGGTATTTTAAGGTAAGTTACCAAAATAACTGAGACTGCCATGATTATGGAGTGTTATTTTAACATCTACAGTTAGCAGAATTTTAAAATATTGTGCGCAGAATTTTTTTTTTTTTTTGGCAAAGAATTCCCCCTGGAATAGTATTTGTGTTGTTATTACTACTTCTAGCCAGGAAGGTGGTGGTAGTAGAACATCTGCCCACCACAATTCCAGAAGAGGCACGGACAGAAAATGTTTGGGGACCACTGGAGAAATATGTTTGAGGGACTGAGGCTTTTGGGATGGAAGCACGTTAACAGACAAGGCGGGGGAAGCTTGCTCCACTGCTGTACCTGTTCTGAAGCTAAATGGAGGTGCTTCTCACAAGCACCTAAATGAATGAGCAAACATGCGGTAGAAGAAGCTATGACCAAGGAGAATGAAAAATGTACTCTGGTAATAGTTCATAGTAAAGAACTGGGCATCACTGTATGCAACCCAAAAAAGACCTCTAGTCAATGTTGAATTGCAGTGTTTAAAAAAGCTAATGAATACATAAATAATGGGTTGGTGAACAATATACAGAATATTATAATGTATTTTTATACATGAATGGTGTGCCCTCATCTGGAATACTGTGGGCAGTATTGGTCACTCCATCTCACAAAGGATATTGCAAACCTAGAGAGGTTTCAGAGAAACAGAGATGAGAACGTCCATGAGCTTATTAAAACCTGCATATGAAGAGAGATTGAAAAAAAGATTTGCAGTGTTGACCTTAGGAAGCAGAGAGGATATGATAAAAATGTACAAAATAATGAATGGTAGAGAGAAGACGCATCAGGAAGTCTGTTCTTTCTGTCTCATAATGAAAGAATAAAGGGACAGTATATAGTGAAATTTAAAGTTGAGAAATTAAAACTGATCAAAGGAGATACCTTTTTTGACATGGATGATTAACACATGGAACTCACTGCCACAGGAAGTTATGGAGGCCAACAACATAGTAAGACTCTAAAAGGGGTTGACCATTTATACACAAATCAAGACTATCCAATAAATAAACATTTTGGAAGGGTTATTGCATTCATACGTCAGGTCAACTTCCAACAACTGAAGACCAGAAAGACACCATATGCAGGAGAGAGGCAGATTAGCCAACACCCACCTACTGTGTGGTCTTTTAATCTTTCTCTGAAGCATTTAGAATTGGCCACTTGTGGAGACACAATCCTGGACAAGATGGACTTCAGGTCTGATCTAGTACGACCATATCTATGTTGCTAAAGAGATGCTGGGACGTAAATGCAAGCAACTGTGGCAGAAGTAGAATGAACACAGGTAGGGCAGATGCTAGTATATCTATAACAGTGACATCAGCAGTAGATGCAAGGGTATATGACATTATAACCATGATGAAAGCAGCAGTCGATGCTGCAGCAGATGCGATTGTAATCACAGCAGAAACAGCAGCAGTCAGCGCAGAAGCAGATGGTGCTGTAATTGTAGCGGAGGCAGCAGGAATAGATGCAAAGGGAGATAGTGCTGTAATCATCACAAAGCTGACAAAGCAGATGTCATTGTAACCACAGTAGAATCTGCAGGAGTGGATGCAGTGGCAGGTGCTGCAATTATGGGAGAAGTGACAGGCTCACACATACTTCTGTGGGAGTGTATGAGTTCTAAGCCACTACTGCAATCCCTCTGACTTTTCAGACCTCAAGCAGTTCATCACTTGCTAACCTGGGCATATTTTTTTTTCTCATATTCACCAAATGTACTGCAAAATGATCACTACATTCATTGAATAAATTATTTTATTCTCAGATTTTCATTTGGCCTCCTGGATAACACTAGCCATAGAATTTCAATCAGTAATTACTGCATCAAGCCCACAATTTCCAGGTAAGACAGACCATCGCTGCAGAAAGTCATCCAGCCTTGACTCCAGTGATTGAGACTACGTCACATTCCTATGCAAGTTGTTCCAGTGATTAGTAACCTTCACTGTTAGGTCCTGGCTCACACATGGATTTGTTGTATGACCTTGGATGGGTCACGGTTTTTCCTAGGAAATGAGGCAAATCTGTGCGATGCAGAGAATCATACTTCCTTTTTCCCATGCCTGCCCATATGTCCACTTAGGCCCCAATTCTGGCTCTCCACGTGCCTGCATGACAGCAGTTGCAGGATCAGGACCTTACACTATAAGCGCCTCATGGCACAGACCCACTGTCAATACGGCAATGACAGGCTATCAGAATGTGACCTCAGCTGAGCATCTAGGATAGGCTTGGGCAAAATACGACCCGTGGGCCAAATCTGGCCCACCAAGCCATCAGATCTGGTCCACTGACACTGCGGGGAGTCCCAGGCAGGCTCCCTGCTTACCTTGCCCCACCCACACGTCGCTCAGAAACGCGGCGGGGTGTTTTTTCTTTAAAAACTGTGAGTCCAGAGGGGAGGCAGGGAAGCTTTAGGAGCTGCTTACACCCCAGCACAGTCCCATTGGCCAGTTTCTGGCCAGAAACTAGCCAGTGGGAGCTGTGTGTTTCAACAACAGGCAGCCAGAAAGCACAAGGAACTCCAGAGCACATGGCTGCAGCCTATGCAGGGGCGAAGCAGGCAGCCATGTTCCCCCAAAGCTGTGGGGCAGCACAGTTTCGCAGGTGATTAATCAGTCCCACCCAGTCAGAGGCTTCAGGGCCCTGTGCACAGAGCTGACTGACTGAGCAGGCATGATTAATCACCAGTGAAGCTGTGCTATCCTGCAGCTTAGAAGGAACACTGACTGGCAGGGAGGCTGATTCAGGAATGGGCTGCTGGCTGGTAAGTCTCTCCTGGCCAGATCTTGCCACTGGTACCCCAGTTCCTCCTTTCCCCAACCCTCTGCCCCCCCTCCGTATACCCAAATCCTCTTCCCCCCTCCTGCATCTATATCCCCTCCCAGATCTGGCACCCCAATCCCCTATCCCAGGTCAGTCCCCTCCTGCCCTAACTCACAACCCAAATCCCTGCACCCCCTCCTATAGCCCAATTCCCTGCCCTAGGACACAATCCAACCCCTTGCATCCCAGTCCAGTGCCCCAGGTCACAACTGCCTCCCTCATCCAAACTCCCTCCTGCACCCAACTGCCATCCCAGACCTTCTCCATTGATATCATGGAAGAGTGCAACCCTCAACCACCTTCCAAATTCTTGGAGTGCTCCCCCCATCAAAAATTATTGCCCACCCCTGGTCTAGCAGCTGATGTGAATTCTGTAGCACTCTGATCAGTACGCCCTTTTCTCAGTTTTACTATTATTATTATGTTATTAGTATTGCAGTAGCACCTACAATGGCACGCCAATCATGCACCCTGTCTTGCGAAGCACTCTAACAAACACAGAATGAAAAAAAACCAATCTCCCTTTCCTGAAAGAGCTTGAAATCTGAGCATTGTAACCCCACATTTGCTGGTCCCTCTATAACCCTGTATCTCAATGAGACGGGCAGAGGGGCACACAAAATAGAAAAATGTGAATTACCACAGTTAAAAACTAGTAAAGCACAGGAGGCAGAAGTGGGACTTTCCCTACCTACGTTGCTCTACCCAAGTGTTTTACCAAGCCCAACCTAGAAGGCCTTTCTAAAGAGTGACAGGGTAATTTGGTTCCCGATCAATCCTAGGTCTCTCTGAAACAGTCCACAAATGTGATGGTGGACACCTCTGGGATAAAAGCTATGAGCCTTAACTTATATTACATAGATGACTAGTCATGAACTCGTTCACAGTGAGGGAATGTGAAAATGTTGTCATTTATATTTGAAATTAATAGGATTTTGGATTAGATGTCCTTCCTAACCTGCTCTATGAACCTGGTCTACACATTATGTTAAGTGGAAACTCACACCCTCCCTGGAGCTGGATTTTAATGAAGGAAACAAATAATCTCCAACTTTCTCCTCAGGCATCACCCCTCCACAGGACTGCTCAGCCTACATGCTGAATCCTCTCTCCCCATGTATATCAATTCCACCTCCTTAATACCCAGATAGAGCAGTGAGTCACCTTCCTCACAGAGTAAGCAGAACCCACCCAGGACTTTCCAACTGGATCAACACCTGCTAACAAAGGAGAAAAGATGGAGTGGTTTCAGATTAGGTGAAATTTTTTCAGTGGGTAGTAAATCTGCCAAAAAAAACCCACTTCATTTTGGGAGGGCATCAAAACTATCCATGAGTCCATGTTGAATTGAGCAAATCATTTTGTATGTGAAAAAATGAAAATAAACACTTAGAAATATCAAAAAAGCTTGTTTTGACATTTCATTTTGAATTGATATTTTATATAAAGTCATTTTGGTTCAACATATATTATTTGATCCAAACTAAACTTGTTCTGTTTTTTTGTTTTTGTCAACAAACCCACAGAAAATGTAATTTGGGGTCAAAAAATTTTATGTCTTTTTTTGTTTGATCACCAAAGCAAACAATGAATTTCAGGCAAAAAAGAGAGTTGCCAACTCTTGTGATTTTATTAGGAGTTTCATGATACCTGGTGTTGTTCCTAAGCCACCTCTTCATTAAATGGAAGATTGATCCTGCCGTGATCGATCTTCCAGAGTTTGACTTAGCAAGACTAGCTAAGGCTTGCTAAATCAAACTCAGAGGGCACCCTCACCAGTGGCTGATACTCTTGCTTCTGCGAGAAGTTAGAGAAGCTGATGGAAGCATTTGCTCCTATCAGCCTTCCACTGTTGGGGTGGTGGGGAAACTTGAAACAAGGTACATCAACTCCAGCTAGGTAATTAATGTAGACCTGGCCTTAGAGCCCCAGTCCCTGGAGTCATTTAAATACACAAGAATCTCAGCTGTCATTAAAGCATAAAACTAAGTTTCTCACCCTCACTGTTGCAGAGAAAACATTTAACATGTGAACCATGAAGGCTTAACAAGTGAAAGACAAAGTATGAATTTTTAAGACAATCTCATGAATGTGTGGGTTCCTAGTCCTGAATGCTTGGAGATAGTAATATTACAAAGACTGGTATAGAGGTAGAACAGATTCTCTGAGCTAGCAAGCTGATTTGTAGCGTGTTCTGAAAATAAACATAGTGTGTTCATTTATGACTCAAAAGAACTATTCCAACATTTCTTAAAGTGACTTAGAAGTTATAAGTGAACCTTTGAAGAATTTCCAGCCTTGCAAAGCCATGCACACAGATAATAAAGGCAGAATCTCAGCCCGAGACACCTCACAGTTATATCAAAATAATTGTTATAATGTCCCAACTTTCTTCCTTTACTTCTGTCTTTCTTTCTTCTTCTCTACCAGTAATTTCTATTGAGATGAAATCTTACATATTTTGTCCTGACCTTTGCTGGAAGGAATGTAATTACCTGCAGAGTTTACATAAATTATACAGCCTGTTTGTCTAAGATTAATCCTGTCCAGAGATCGATATTGCCCTCGAACATTGAGAGAAAATGGTTGTGTGCAAATGCCACCAAAGGTCACAAAAATCTTTCTGGATGGAGAAGGAGAGAGTTACAGTGCAATGCATTCCTGTCTTCAGTCCAGTCCATGTCTCTGCCGCTACCTTCTGTTACCAATCAGGAATGATTTATCAGCTGTTAGAGGACACTGGGTACAATCCACTCTAGGAACCAGCTGAGTAAAATTAATTGAATGCAGTGATGAATACAATTCATCACTCTTGAAAAATGGCACAAAAAGTGCAAGGAGCATGATGCATGAGCCCTGGCACAGATAAACTGCTTTTTATGCCGGAATTCGGTAACTACTGAGTATAGGTATAAATGTCAGGCCATTTTCCACGTGGAAAAGACAGTTCGTACTCCTTTGTTTACAGAGAGACAGGCTATTTAAAGTGTGCACAGTTGGGAAAATGATTACTTACCAACCTGCCTGCAATTTTACTAATTAAACCAAGTTTTTAGCACTTTGAGTACTACCGAGCTAAAGAAGTTAAGAATAGAACACAGTTCCCTCTTCCAATATCACCCATAGTAACTAAGGCTATGTCTACACTACCAGGTTATTTCAAAATAAATACATTATTTTGAAATAACTCCCAAAATAACGATTTCAAAGTAAGCTTATTCCTCTTCATAAGCAGGAGTTGTTATTTCAAAATAATAGGCTTGGTAGTGTGGATGCTCACCTTGTTATTTCGAAAAAAGGGGAATTATTTGGAAATAACTCCCCAGTGTAGACCCACCCTAAGTTCCAAATGCAGAACTGACCATTGTTACTGATGTGAGAACTAGGGAGGTGAATGGTTAACCTTGGGGCCCATTGCGGGTGGGGGATGCGCCAGCCCAGCTGGAGCAAATCCCACTCTTAGTTTACCTGGCCCAGTGTGTCACAGGCAGGGACTCTTCAGCCCAGCCAGAGCAGCCCCCATCCACCTTCAGTTAATTGGTTAAACATAAGGTGAAAGGCTGCCTGCCTATTCTATGTTTCACCAGAAGTTTAAAGGAAGTGGTGCATCCTTTTTCCTAGGGGAAGAGAGCGAGAGAGATAAAGGGAAAGGTCCAGGACCTGACAGCCCATTTTGGTCAGAGGGATTTCTTTGTTTTCTGTTATGGAAATCGGCTCCCAATTGTAGGCACAAGGCACTTTTGAAAACCTGTTCCCTATGAGTCAAAAGGACCCAGCTTGATTTCCAGATCTCAGGTGGAATTTGTAGCTTCCCTAGCTACTAGGATGCACTGCCTCCAAGATCAGCCACACTTGGTGGGGATGTGGAGCATATAGCCCATTTCTGATGCTAAAATGAGCCTCATGTGAGCAGACCCCTTTGGTGACTTGTAGCCCCACTAGGTATAGTGGGGATCCACACATGTGGAGCTCATCGTAGGACATGGGCCTTGATGTATACCTTTAAATAACACCAATAAGCTTCAGAGCAGAATTGGAAGATTATAATGTAAACTCCTTGAGGAAGAAACCATCTTTCATTAGGTGTCTAGCACAATGGAGGCCCTCCCCTAATGTAATCATTCAATACAAATAATTAATAGAAGGAAAGATTCTGAGGGTTCCTCCTCATCTTTTCTGTCATTTGTATTAAAAGTATGGCTGCTAAAAGCACACAAATGTAACTTTAGTGCTACTGGAATGCATCTTAATGACATTGCCAAGCCCATGACAGGCTGCGAACATTTGGGATAACAATAGGCCTACGAAGCATCCTACCCCTTTCTGTCTTTATCATGCTTTAGAACCAAGAAAGGTGGTAATTTGATTAATAACATACCAGCTCAGCACTGTTTCAATGCTGGAGCTTCCTAGTGCCCCTGAGATTGTCCTTTTACATTTGGCCTTGTATTACCAGAGCACATGCACATTTCCAACTGCATTTCAGGCTCTCAAGACTTAAAGAAAAGACAGTTTTTGATGGATTTGTTGCTATCTTTGAAGCATTTCCTTTCATCAAATCTGTAAAGCGTCTTTTGGCTGTGTTTTGTTCTCATGAAGAGAGACAGCCCAGTGTCACTAAGGAAACATCTTTGCTGTAAAAGGGGAGCAGAATAACATTATAGTTAGAAAGTGCTTTTTTAAAAACCCACTTGTGTTTTGGCAGCTCAGATAATGTACAGCTGTGAAGGCTTTTTTTCCCCCCCGCTCCCTCAGATAAACTGCAATACATACATACTAGGGTACAATATTTCTTACATGTGCCCTTCGTGAGACAATATTCTAGTCTACAATGACATATATTCATCCCTTTACTTCCCTGGAGATAGTATAATGAAAGATCATTTTGATACAGCTCCTTATACTCTAAAGGATCCCAGCAGGTTACAAGTTATGTGAGCCTTGCTCTGGGGGTGAGGGAGCATGCTATGAATTGCTATGGAAGTATTTCTGAGGAAAGATGGAGTACTAAGTACGGGCCTTGAGATTTTGCTGGATATGGCTTCTCAAAAAAATACAGAAAATGGTATAAAGAGCAAATGATGTTTACTGAATTATAATATCTTTTAACATACCTATCGTGCCATTGGGTGTTTGCACAGCACCTCACATAATCAGGCCCAGCTGCCTCCTGGGTCTTTCCAGGGGCTATTGTAAAACAGATAATTAATAAATAAATAATGAACTCCAGACCTTGGAAATGAATCATTAAGAACATCCTAAATCTTAGACAGCCCTCACCAGGAAATAGATGTGTATTTATTGAATCGAAAGAGAAGCAAATTTCACCACCTCCCAGACACCTTAATTCTGACCCTAAATGAATACAATTCTTGCACCAAGCATATAGTGTGACGGAGCTCCTATGAAAACTCAGTGGGTCGTGCACTTCCTGGTGGATTTTACTTGCCTCAGAGCCTCCCATAATCCCACAGTTTTAGGTACCAAACCCAGGGCTTTAGTTTGCTGGGTTTTAGCTCTTTTCATCATTGGCCAGGATATAATAAAATGGAGAATAAACTCCACAGTCTTCTTCTCCGAGTGGAAGTGGAGTGGTGGGTGTTGGAGAGGGGGGGCTCTACTCTGGATTCTAGCCCCGGGCCCTGTAATAGCAGCTGCCTGGGTGAATCTTCGACACCTGCTATAAGACAGCACCAAGACCCCTGCGCTACTTCCACACACCTTCCCCAGCATCTTCCTTCTCTCCGGTTCGTCCTCCTAGAGTTCAGTTGTTGTTTCCTTTCCTCCTGCTCCCATCAGTGCCCTCCTCCGTCCTCTCAGCTACACATGCCCCAACTGTAGGCAACGCTTCTTTTATAGCTAGTCTGAACTGTTTTCTTAATTACCCCCAGGGATCCTAATTCGCCTAGGCTAGCCTGACTCTGCAGTCCTGATCAATTAGCCCCAGATGTCCCACTGCCCATATTGCCTCCACAGGTTCTAAACCATCCCCTCTCTGTTGCTCTGCTAACAGAGATCTCTTCAGTCTGAGGCTAATATATCTCCCCTCCACTACTTTTTATAGCCTTCTGTTCTGACCCTGTCACAATAGTTATAGCTGAGTCAGTCCCAGGATATTAGCAAGACAAGGTAGGTGAGGAAATAAGAGCTAGATTTGGTTTAAATGCTTGTCTCTCTCTTTCCAACAGAAGATGGTCCAATACAAAATATCACTTCTCCCATTCTTGCACCAATAATCTCAACGTATTAAGGCAGCACAATGCCCCTTTGAAAAAGCAGCCCTGAATTATGAATCACATCATCTCTATCCCTCTGTTACACAGCTTTCTGTTAGAACTCATCCACTCCTTTAAATTTCATTGGCTGCAGAAGAATCTCTACACTTCTCCCACTCTTCTCCAGTGTCAGTCATGTGATCCCATTTGGTTACCAGGTTGAGCAGACTCTGAGTGATAGAGCCAAGCAAATCCAGTTTGATGCTGTCCCCTGAGAATTGAGTGGCCTTTGGCAAGGGGAGCTCAGCTTCCGAGGTCCAACAGCACTGGCAGTGAATTTTGGTCTGCACTGAATTCTGAATTCGTGAGATGAAACCAGAGGTTGGTAGTAAGTTTCCTCATTTCCCATCTCAAAGCATCCAAACGTTTGACAATTACACCTTCATTTCCATGATGGAGAACAGATTCATTTCCTTTCTTGTGGCTGGTGAAGTTTCTGTGCTATACATTAAGATGGGCCAAATTACAGTTTTATACACTCTACCTTTTAACTTTCACTTCTTTTTTGTCACTTGGGTCTGCTTCCACAATTTTTGCACCACACCGTTTTAGTACCAGGCTGGGCATCCCTTGGGATGGAACCATCAGCAGCAACCCTTAATCCTAGGTCAGGGTGGGCCAAACTGTGGTTCATGAGCCACATGCGGCTCCTTTACAGTTGAAGTGCCGCTCATAAACCCCCCATTTTCTACCTATTAGCTGCAGGGGGAGGCGGGGGGCGGTTAGACTCAGGACTAACTTTTTGTGCAGCAGGGAGAGAAGTCTCAGAGCATCGCAAAAGCTGCTAATGTGAACATGTTCCCACATCACAAGGAGCATAGTGTGGACACACAACAGTGGTTTCCCTGCAGTGCTCTGTGAGCAGCGTTGTAACTACCAGCACTCTACATCTGCCAGAGTAGACATAGCCTAAGTCTCCCTTTTACCCTTTGTGGCATTGGTTTCATCACTGTTAGGACTTCATGTGCCATATCCCGAAAAGTTTACTTTGACTTGAACTGATTGTCCTCCACATATCCCTGTACGTAGTCGGGAAGTCTGCATGTTGCTCCCAGTTTCCATCACTTAGGCTTTTTCTCATGCCCAGGTATTCAGATGCTTCAGACTATGTCTCACAATGCAATTGCCTTACAACTGATTATTCATCATCTTCCTCTTATTGTTATTATTATTACACTTGTCCCATGCACAAAAACAGTGAATAATTGCAGGTATATGAATTAGGCGTCCTTCTTCCACCTACTGCCTGAAGGCTGGGTGGTGAATGACTACACAGCTGCTATTCTAGCACCATGGCTATAGGAGAGGTGATGGACAATTACCTACATCTCATTTCCCCACCCCTCTTTGCCCTGAGATCATAAAGAGTCATTGTGGATCCATGCTCAGTGATTTATAGGGAATACAAATGCCCTGGGCATAATTGCCGTATAGCGGGGATCCTGAAAGTAGAAGCGGTGAGGAGTCCTGTGGCACCTTATAGACTAACCGAAGTGTTTGG
>CM057846.1:15047549-15061867 GCA_030068395.1 Apalone spinifera
TGTTTCCACTGCTTTCTGTGTCCCTTCCCCAGGCTGAGGACATGACCCTTAGACATTGCATCTTGCATTGTCTTCCATCTGACATTGTCTTGCATCTGACGAAGTGGGTCTTTGCCCACGAAAGCTTATGCTCCAACACTTCGGTTAGTCTATAAGGTGCCACAGGACTCCTCGCCGCATTGTCTTCCAGACGCTCTCTGTAATGTGTTACATGTAGTAGCCCAATGAAATAATTAACAGGTAGGTAGCAGTATACTGTAGGAGAGAGGGATAGCTCAGTGGTTTGAGGATGGCCTGCTAAACCCAAGGTTGTGAGCTCAATCCTTCTAGAGGCCATTTGGGGCAAAAATGTGTCAGGGATGGTACTTGGTCCTGCTATGAAGGCAAGGGACTGGACTCAATGACCTTTCAAGGTCCCTTCCAGCTCTAGGAGATAGGCAATCTCTATTAATTTTTTAATATTAAGAAACATTAATGCCAGATCTGCAGAGAAATGAAAGATTAATCGTACATTGAATCCTATAGTTTATTTCTCTCTCGCGAGATGACTAGAGAAAGTTACCAAGAAATTTCATGTGAAGAAAGACTATTCTTTATTCTTCTAATTAGACAAAATACTTCAACCCAACCAGGAGAGTCACACTGATGGGGAAAATAAAGACAACACAAAAAGTCACAAGCCCAACAGAAAAAGAGACCCTGTAGCAACAGAGTTTCTGGGGAGCGGACACATAATCCCATAATCAATTATTAACCAAGGTCAATATTTATGGCACAAGGAACCATTTTAGCATACATTATTTATGCAGAGACTTGTAATGAGCACTTCATGCTTGAACAGAGAATATTTGTAGTGGAATAATTTTAATAAGAAATCTGCCTGTCACAGGAAACAGGAAATATTTTTCTTTGAAATGGTTTCTATGTCTGTCTCTCCCTTGTTTTTTTCTTCAATTTGATCTATCAATAATTTTCTCTATTGTAGCTCACAACCAAAAAATACTCTTCAGTACAAGTTGACAAGAACAGAATTAGAGAGATTTTGAACTTTGGTTCAGAAATGCCTATTTATGCCAACAAAATCCATTTTCTGGACTTTTCTCGGAAAATGGTCATCTCATCAAAGGATGTGTCTACATAGCACCCTAAATTCGAAATAAGATATGCAATTTGCAGAGCACAAATTGAGTATCTTATTTTGATTGAATTTTGAAATAGGCTATTTCAAAATTTGGCACTGTATAGGCAGCACCAAATTTTGAAATAACACGCTATTTTGAGACATCCCTTAACCCTCGTGGAACAAGGGCTACCAGGATGCCAAAACAGTGCACCTGTTATTTAAAAAAATATTTCAAAATAACGGGTGGCTTGTGAAGACATGGGGTAGCTATTTGGGATACCTCCAGTATTCTGAAATAACCTTGCAGAGTAGATGTACCTTAAATTGTGCTAAGAACTCCAGCTATTTGTTGAATAGAACCACATGGCCAGACAGCACATCTAAGCAGTTTCTGAATGATATATCAACTGCCCAATTTTTTCCCTCCCCACGCAGAATAACAAATTGAAGAAAAAAATTCAAGATGCTCCCAGAACAGGAAATGATGCCTTGTTATTATACCTTTAGGAGAAACAAATAAAATAGCTAGATTGGGAAGAATTAAATTTTTATCAGCAAATGTTGGCAAACATTAGTTTCACTATAGGCAAACTAGTGGGAAAAAATGTCCATTGATAATAATTGAAATATACAAATAAGCAATTTTTGTTAAAGTGTTACTTGAGAACTTATTAAAATTTTATTTATTTTGACATGTGATGTTAACTTTTTTTCTTCAGTGTTTATAAAAGTTTCCTTTTTGAATTTTGGTGTCTTTTGTCATTATATAATTGTTGTTCTGACTCGACACCCTGCCCCCAAATTTCCCACATCTGTAAAAATGTAAATCAATGAAAGTAAAAAAATGCTTAATTATAAATGGATATTATCGGACAAAATTATGAAAAAAATCAAATTCCTCAAGGCCTAAAAATAACCCATTGCATTCTTGGTTTGGCTTTTGTCCTCACAGCACCAGATCATGGTACTGCTTGGTATGTGAGAGTAAACAGCATAAAGTAGATTGGGTCAGATTTTTTCAAGTATTTAGGTACCTAAAAGATGGGGATAGGAGCCTCGTGGAATTTTCAAACACACCTCGCTCCCATTGATTTCAAAGTTAAGTTCCTAGGTGCATTTGAAAATTCCACTAGGTGCCTCTTGGCATCTTTAAGTCCGTAAATCTGCTGTAATTAAGATAAACATATATATATTCAGTCTGGTATCTCCAAAGCAGCCTAAGGGAAGTAGATGCTCAACTCTCATGGAAGTCAGAGGGATCTGGAATTTTTGCACACGTCTTTGAAAATCCTAGACTAAGAGCCTGCTGTGGTACCCATGGTTTCAATGGGAAGGAATAGTCAGCCCAGCAAAGTGATTTAGAATTTGGCAATTAGTAGCCACACAAAACCAGTCCAAGAAGTGCCCAATGCTGGGTGTCATTTGCTATTAATCAAAGGCAGGAGAGAATTTAAGGCAATGTGATGTGGGAACTCTAGTGAGGCATGCTGTGCTGTAAGTATGCTGGAGGTCAAGGGATGATCATTTCTGGACAGTTCTCCAGACCATACAGAGGATCGGTACAAGCACACCTAGAAACCTCATCTATATCTGTCTGGCTAGAGGCTCTTTTTTCGTTTTTCTTTTTGGTAAGCCATTGTTGATTTATTCTCCTACATCTACGCCCATACAGCCTTTCAGATGGACATCTAGCTGCAGGCTAACGCATAGTTCTCTAACATGGTTGTAACACTTTTTTTCCCACCCACTTGGGAAAGGAGGGGACAGTGTTACAGTTAGGCAATAACAAGATAGAGCCTGATTTTCATTGCCCTGCACTTGTTGCTGTCATTTACAACATTATAAGCTGGCTGCAAGATGCTAACAAATCAGTGCTCCCAACTAATTTATACTGGCAGTAGTGTTTTGCATGCACTTTACACAGGAATTACCATTGACATGAGCTAGCCAAAAGATGCATGTTTTATGGACGGATTTGTGGAGGAGCAAGAGAGCGAGATTACTTGTCATACAGAAAAAGGCTGTTCCTGCTGACAGGGGAGGTGAGGAAGGTGAAAGGTTGGGTGAGGGAGAACCCATTGTTGTAGCTCAAGAAAAACTATTCAGCAAACTAAGACTGGCCAGGACAGAGAGCCATCCACAGATCAGTATCTTGTCTTCGGCAGTAGACAGTGTGCTTCAGAGAAAGGGGCTCTGTATTGTATGTGTGAGTGCACATGTGTCTGTCTGTGTGGTCTTTATGTGTGACACATGTACACCCTCAGTAAGAGATGACACTAACTTTTAACTCTTTTGGTAACATTACTGTTTCTGAGGGGGTGAAACAACCAGTGATAAAGAAAAGCATTGTAACACCCCACTATTGCTACCACAGCCCATTTCACTGCAGTTCAGACAGGCAAGCCTAACTGGATTGATGCAGAAAAGCTCCAGGCACCTGGGGATGCAACTACCTTTGAAAGAAGACAACACAATCCTAAGCAGCTGTGATTCGTTAGACAAAGACATGATGGATTCATTTCAGGGAAGGCGCATGCCAGGACCTTCTCTGGGAAGTGAATGAGAGCCAACCCTCACAGGAAAGGGAAAAATGCAGATGGTGAAAACTGTCCAGTTAATCTGAACCACCTCAGCAGGTATAGCCCTTTCTGGTCTTGAACCATCCTGTTTTAACATAGGAATAGTGTACCACAGGGAAGTGATTACTAAAAGCCAGTTAAAATTCAACTAAGATATAACTACTGCAGCATACCTGCCCTTTCCTGCCGGTCATTCTAAAGTGATCTGGAAAAAAACACCACTCCAGACTGCTTGCCTGACCTATTGAATAGTAGTTTCACTGTCTTGCATCAGCTGTCCTGCTATTCTTCTTACCCCCGCCAGGCCAATGTTATTATATTATATTTAATGGATTGCCTTCTGCCAGACCAGCTCTGCTTCCGTTTTTCTGATCCGTGAATGCTCCCTCCCTCTCTCCCCCCTTCCTATCTCAGCTGCTGTGCATGTGCGTGTCTCTTCCTCATCTATCCAGACACCACTGCAGTGCAGTGCTTATGATTACAAATCATCTCATTAAAGCCAGACAGCCACTCAGCTGGATGCAAATTACTGACCTCCTCAATTTATGAATGTCAGGCTTTTTCAGGGCAGGGGAGGGAAATGTTCCATTAAATAGTATCCATCAACCCTATCACATTTATAAGCTAATAAAAAGGTTAAAATGAAGTTCATTGGGATAGGCTAGATCCAGCAGTACCAGCTGGTTATATAAAATATTAATAGAAACAAGCGCTCTCTCTGCCAGGCTCCACAAAGTGAGAAGATGACATAGTTATTGATGACATATCGCCCTCCTCATTCTTCTGAGTGGCATCTTCAGTTTCCCTTCTGGCTGTGTTAGTTCTCCTATGTACATGGTGAGTCTAGGCCAAAATACACATGCTTCTGATTGCAGCAGAAGAAAGAGCACAAGCATCACACAAAGAGTTTCCACTTGCTAGATGACAGCCTGACATTCTGCCCCTCCCCCCACAGCACACTTGGAAGTTGCAATTCTGTATTTGACGTGATGATAGAGTGATGCCATGAGGAAGGGCTGTGGAATGATGGTTCTGGCCCATGAGCAAAGATTGCAAGCTGCGCTCAAGATTTTGAAGTACAAAAAACCCAGTGCACAGGAAGATATGGGAGCTTAAGTCACACCCAAGCTGGGTACTGAATATTATGCCATGATAATTATTTGATAGACTTTATGAACTAAAATGGAGGGCTCAATCCAGACCCCACTGGGGACATAAGTAAACAGTAGCTGTAATACCTTCTTTATTTGCAAGGAATCCATTCTAAAAAGAAATTGACCACGTCTCTGTGTCCCAGAGAAGTACAGTTACTTTAACAGCATTTGTGCACCTGTATAGGAATGCAGGTCTCTTCTGCTGAATCACCCTGTCAGGGGCGGCCCACAAGATTTTGGCACCTGGGGCGGGGAGCTCAAATGACACCTCCATACCTCCTCGCTTGGGCCAAAACTTTGAAAGGTCTCAATTCTGCCTTCTTCCTGTTCTACTCCTCTCATGGTACTGCTCTGTTACCTGCATATGCACCAGCAGCAGACAAAAGTTCCTACACTCTGGGTCCTAGTGGTGCCCTCCCCTCTGTCTGGCACCTGAAGTGGCCACCTCAGTTCGTCTCATGGTAGGGCCAGCCCTGCACCCTGTCCACAGGAATTTGGGCTCATTATATAGCTGTTGAGTAAATTCAGCAGACTCAATGTGCCAGGTGCAACTTGATCTACAAAAATTAGAGCACATGGGAAGATAAGGTTTCTGACCTCCAAAAAAAAAAAAAAGGCTTGGCTTTTCAGAAGAAAAAAAATTGAAAGCAGATATTTTTGTTGAAAAACAGTAATTTTCAGTTGAGGAATTATGCTGTAGTTTGGATGTCCCATACATGTCCCATGATGCCCCACAATCCCCCACTCACTGAGTCATTCTGATGTGTCATCCCAGACCCACAATGACTCCTGGGTGATGTAGTCTGGCTGGAAAGTACAATCCCCAGAGAAGAATGGGAACATGTAGTGTCCAAATTGTACTTCCATGTGGTACTGCAGTTGGATATCCAAATTGAAATTTTCATTTTTTTAGAAGAAAGTTTTTAAGTGTCAAGAATTTTTTATTAAAAGTTTCTGTTTTCCATGGAGATTTTGACACTTTTTCAAATAGCCATGAAATCAAAAGCCCTATTGTCCATATATAAGTTTTTTCCTAACCAAAATAAGAGGGATATGAGTGACTCTTGCTTCAAAGGGAATTGGTACAGAAATAGAGTTGCTTTGGGAAGCTATAAACAACCAGACCTGGGAGAAAGTTTAGGTTCAGGTTTGTGTTCTGTTATTATCTGAGTTACTGATAATGCCAAAACCCAGGAAAAGTGTTAGTTTTGCTTATGTAGGTTTTATTGGAACAAGGTAGAAAAGGAAACCTCTCAAGCTAAAGGAATAGTTCTATTTCAGCTACTGTGTCCAAATACTGTAAATAATAAACTCATGAAGAAAACTAGCTTCTTTTCTTCCCCTTAGTTCTCCTTCCAAGTTACTGACTGGTCCCAAGATTCAAAACAAAGATCAGAAACGTTGGGAAGAATAGCTTCACAGAAGTAGTGCAAAACAGACATAATACCAATTTAGCTGGCTAGGGGAAGATTGTCCATTGTTTGAATTTAATAGCGCTAACCAAGAGAAAAAGGTCCAGGCATGTGGATTGGATAAATTCAATGAGACATGAGAATGATTAGTTATATTCAGGAAGGTTAGTTGCAATAAAGGTAGTAAACATGCACAGTATATTATTTTGTTTTGTTATCTCTGAATCAAAAGCACAAATCCTCATTCAGGATTATATATATGCCAAGATTTTGAGTAATCTAAGTATAAAACAGGGCCTTAAAAAAAAACTCAACTGATCTTTTTAAAACTTTCCTAAAATAATTCAGTTCTGGGCTGAGACCATCCATAGGAAACATCAGTCAAAAAGATAACTGTTTGATAAACATATAAACAGCTGAATATAATGTTTAGAAAGTACAGATGCAAAATGTTCCTAGAATATTGCTACTTTCGTGATATGGCTACTCTTGCTTTGCTTTCTGCTATATAGCAAAGAATATCTGTTGTCCGTAAGACATTATTATACCATATGACATTTAGCAGCTGGAGGTCTCTGCATTCAATAGAAACAGTGTTTGGAAGAATTTATTTGGCTAAAGTCCACTCTGACTAAAAAAAAAAAATATGAGAGTAAAAAGTATCAGCTAAGCATTGATTGCTGTTCAAAAACTACAATTGTAAAGGTCTAGGTGTACATTTCCAGGTAACAGAAAACCAACTTGTCTCTTCAAAGAAAGCATGTATTTTCTCTTTTGTCTATGACTCAGTGTTGCAAACTATGTATACAAAACAGTTTGATTAACAGGATCAGCACCCCTTCAAAGATGAAAATGTAGCTAAAACACGCACCATTCAAACCAAGTGGATGGTAGACAGCTGTTATTGAGAGTTTATGTACTGTGTGAATAATGCACTGTTTAGTCCCAGATGGCCGTGTTCTGGTTTTGAGGGAAACAGCTGATTGCAACACTCTTCTGTCAAAGGTCAATCAGGAGAGCTAAGAATGATACGGATATACTCCAGTTTTTATTTTTCATTGACCAACATCTCAACTTTCTTGGAAGAGCCTCATAAACAAGAAGACAAATCTATCAAATAAAAGCATAACAAGCCTCAGTGCCTGGAAGATGAAGTTAGAAAAATTCAAACTGGAAATAAGATGCAACTTAATAACAATGATAGTAATTAACCGTTGGTACGGCTTGGCGGGGGGGTAGTAAATATGGGATAACTTGGGGTCATTTGATTAAGACTGAATGCTTCAAAAGATCTTTGCCTGTACCTCTATGCAAGGATGATGTCTGCTAAGGGGATTCATTGGTGAGTTTTTAAGTGGCTGAGAAGCCAAATTCTTGCCCTGGAGATTTGCCACACAGAAGTGGACAGGTGTAATCTTAGGGTATGTCTACGCTGCATAGCTATTTTGGGATACTGGAGGTATCCCGAAATAGCTACCCTGCGTCTTAACAAGCCTCCCATTATTTCAAAATAATGGGCACGCTATTTCGGTATCTGGTAACCCAAGGGTTAAGGGATGTCTTGAAATAGCACATTATTTCAAAATTTGGCTCTGTGTAGATGCACGAAATGTATAGCCTATTTTGAAATTCACTATAGCCTATTTTGAAATTCAATCAAAATAAAATACACAATTTGCATAGCGCAAATTGCGTATCTTATTTCGAGTTTAAGGTGTTGTGTAGATGCACCTTTAGAGAAGACACAGTTGTTGGCTGGGGTGTTGTGCCCTTTCTTTCCTCCTTTCTCTTCTCTGACTCATGAGCACATCTGTCCACCTCAAAGTGAGCTGAGGCTTGGTATATGGTGTGGCACCACTGTATTATGTTCAGCACTGAGTCCTCCCAGTTTGTTAGGTTGATGCCTTCCTTTTTAAGGTGTATTTTCAGTATGTCTTTGAAATGCTTCCACTGCCTTCTTCCCTGCCTTAGCTGACGGAATAGTATTTCTTTTGGGAAGCAACTGTCAGGTTTACATACACAATAGCCAGCACATTGGAATTGGTATTTCATGACCTGCGCTTCTATACTGCTGATACTGGCTGCAGTCCTCATCCACCTTCACATCTGCATAGCACTAAAAGGTCCTCTATACGTACCCAATCCACCATTGGAGTATTCTGAAGTTTGAACCTTGGTTAATGAGGAGGCTTTCCTCAGACCTGCTTGCCAAGAGGACCCTACTAGGAGTAGTAAATATAGCTCTGAGAGTCTTTAGCCCATACAAGCCTCTCTACCACAACAAGGGTGCAGTCCATTAAAAGGATTCAATTCACAAGTTATTGGGCTGGATGCAGGATTTACTGGGAGAAATTCCATGGCTTGTGCAGGAAGTCAAACCAGACAATCATAGTGGTCCTATCTGGCCTTAATAGTTAGCTATTAATCCAGAAAATATTTATGAAGTACTTTCAGATTTAGATTTTCCCAATATATTTTGGAATTCTATAAACAAATGTCAACATCTGTCCTGAAGAAGAACTTGAGGGTATGTCTTTGTATAACTGTCGAGGGGCAAGCCCCCTTCGATGGTCCAGAAGTCCCCAAAGTTTGGGTCAGTACTCTCTTTTTGCAGGGCAAACACGGCCCGTAGGCTCAGTTCCTAGCAAATGTCTCTCTATTAGAGCGTATATGGCCTGGAGGCCGGCTTCAAAGCACAGTTCCCTCTATTCAGGTATATATGGCCCTGAGGCCTAGTTACCCACACTGTTCCCTTTGGCAGAGTATATACAGCCCAGAGGCCTAGTCCCAAAACACAGTTCCCTCTATCAGGGTATATACAGCCCAGAGGCCTTGTCACAAACACAGTCCCGTTTATCAGGGTATATACAGCCCAGAAGCCTAGTCCAAAACAGAGTTCCCTCTATCAGAATATATATGTCCCAGAGGCCTAGTCTGAAACACAGTTCCCTCTGGTAGGGTATATACAGCCCAGACTCCTAGTCCAAAACACAGTTCCCTCTGGTAGGATATATACAGCCTAGACTCCTAGTCCAAAACACAGTTCCCTCTATCCGGGTATATACTGCCCAGAGACCAAGTCACAAACACAGTCCTCTCTGGTAGGATATATATGGCCCAGACTCCTAGTCCAAAACACAGTTCCCTCTATCCGGGTATATACGGCCCAGAGACCAAGTCACAAACACAGTCCTCTCTGGTAGGATATATATGGCCCAGAGGCTCAGTCTAACAGTAAGCCTCCCAAATTGCTAGGGATCAGGGTTACTGTGGGGTGGAGGGGTTGGGGGACCCAGGCCCTCCCGCTCCACCAGGTCCCAGCCCAGAGCCCTGTTGGCAGTGGAGGATTCTGCTGCCGGCTCATCAGGGATGCCAGCCGAAACACGCCGAGCTCCCGGAGGACAATCCTCCACCTTGGGCTACTTCCTACCATTCCCGGCGCGCTGCTCAGCGATCTGGGCATCGCTCAGCGGGTCGGACCTTCCTGGATGGCCTCTCTGGCTGAGGCTGCGGCTGCAGCTGCTGAGGCACCTACTGCTGGAGCTCCTTCCCCTCTGGCGGTCAGCCCCAACCGTGTGGCTCTGTGGGCTTTTTATGCCCTGTCTCCCTTGGGAGCATGCCCAACAGGGCTGTGGGAGTAGGGCCTTCTCAGCCAGGGCAACTCTCTGCTCCTTAGTGAGGGGTTGATACAACCCATCACAGTAGCCCAAGCCATTTCCAGGACTGGGGGAAATATGTTAAAAAGTTGACTATATTTACATGATTTAAAATGCTGATTTAATTTATCATGTGTTCAAGTCCCTGTTTCATTTGATGTCCAAAGGCAGCAAGAAAAAACCAGAGTCTATCTGCAGTACTTACAAGCCCCGACTATTATAGAATCTGAGTGTCCCACAATGTGAAAGGTTCTTACTCTCACAATACCCCTGTGAGGTAGGGAAGTACTGTACTCCATTTTACAGCAGGGGACAAAAAGACTAAACAACAGTTCCAGGGTCATACCAGAAGTTTGTGGCAGGGTAGGGAATCAAATGAAGGTCACCATAGCCCAAGCAAGTGCCTTAATCACTAAAGCATCCTTCCTCTTTAGCGTTTGGAGAAGATACTCTCACCCAGTATCTCTGGTTTAGGCTTGAGTAATCACAAGTTGATCTTCCCCCTATACTTATCCAATTTTAGTGCACCATCTGCAAATTTCCCTCAGTATGTTTGGGTGCAGCATAGATTTACATTCTGATATTAGAAGCTGTCTGTGACTGAAAGACTTTGCAGAAGAAGAGGTCATTTAAACAGTGTCACAATCATATGTGCTATAGTCCTTGAAATTTTTACTCAGTCTATAACAAGATCTATCAGGGCTCCTCTGCATCCTGATGGAAGATGTTGGTAGCGTGACATACCCCTTGCTAGTGTAACCCACACACCTTCTGGGTATGATTCACTGTCCCATGTAGTAAGACTTAGACCACTTACAGAGAAGATAAGAATGAGTTTCCTCTACAGCCTTAGCTGAGAGGCAGCTGACGTTTAGCTCCAACTGTAGAGGCTTGTACACTAAGCACAAGAGGTCCCAGGTTTGGTTCCACCTGTTGGTGTTACCCAGGTTTGATGGGGTTGTTCCTAGTGTATCACCAAGATTTAGTCATCTTCCAAAGGTCCCATTTGGCCAGGAAGAGACATTAACTAATCAAAGCCAGCAGGCACGTTTTAGAAGGCTTGCTTGATTCATCTTCAGCTTAAACTGCAGCAAGGGAGGTTCAGGTTGGACATTAGGAAAAAGTTCCTAACTATCAAGGTAGTCAGACACTGGAATAAATTGCCCAAGGAGGTTGTGAAATCCCCATTTCTGGAGATATTTAAGAATAGGTTAGATAAATGTCTATCAGGGATGGTCTAGACAGTATTTGGTCCTGCCATGAGGGCAGGGGACTGGACTCGATGACCTCTTGAGGTCCCTTCCAGTCCTAGTATTCTATGATTCTATCTCAGGGGAGAATTGGATAGACCTAAGAGAGGAGAGGAGCTTGTCAATGCTAATCCTGAGCATGTGGCCTTCATTTAAGTGCTGTGACCAAGTTTTACGTTTTGTGTTTGTTTTCCATTTCAAAGGCACAGTAGCCAAGTTTGAAGTTCACTTTACTTGACTAGTAAAGGACTAATGCTGAGCTCACTGCAGAGGTAATCTTGCTCCAGGCGGGCTGCAACAACATTTCTGTTCATTCCTTACTCAGGCAGAGCTCCTGCTGAGGTCAGGGAGAAAGACGAGACCAAGGTCTCCATGATTTGTGGAACTGTGTTTAGAAAAAGGACAAAAGACAAAGTGAACCAAGTGATACTCAAAATGCTCTGAATAAACTGGGCCGTGAGGAGGCTGAGTTCAACACATTCCTACGTCCAACGAGCCATGCGAATCACACAGGCTGTATTGATCACTGCCATAGTGACCTATCACAAGCTGAAAGCATCGATCCACTCAAGAATAGCTGGAGCTGCTATATCACTCTGATCACTTGCACATGGAATAAAAGCCAAATTTGGATCTGAGCCTAGCTCTGGGCACCTGCCAAGTGCATGTCATCCAAGCACAGCTCACAAACACGCACCTGATGAGGCAGTCTATTTCTGTCCCAGCCACTGCTTAGCAGTACAGCAGGTGCTGGGCTGATGCAACATGCTGGAAACTCCATTCAGATTTTAAAAAGCATTGTTTCCACAAGAGACTTCTTTCTCTTCTATTTCTTCTCATTTTCTCTGTCTCCCTCCCTCCCTTTTCTCTGATGACCTAATGTGTCTCTCTGTCTGTCGATATTTTTGTAACAGTTGCATGCCTCCTTTCATTTTACTGGCTTGCGTCGGACATGCTGACACACGAGAACTTACTCATCCTTGCATCAGAAAAGGGGAGGTGGCACCTGCTACCCAATCATGAAAAAAGAGGGAGTTCACACTGAAGGTGACTCAGCAGCGCTTCTCTGCTGCGTACTAGAAAAGAAAGAAGCCTGCTTTGACAAGTCCAAAAGCATTTTCCTGAACATTTTGGTGTATGAGAGGGCCTGGAGAATCTTCAAATAAGCAAAAGGACAGAGACCGCAGCAGGCTGCTTGGATCGGCGCACTTCTACCCGTACACATTTTTAGTACCGCAGCTTAATCCTGGCACTGTCTCTTCCAAGCAAGGTAGAATCTGAGGCAGTATAAATAAGCTAATTCTCCACCCGCAGCCCCCAACTAAGCAGCAGCCAAAAGAGGTGGACAGAGGAGGATACTTAACACCGAATGTATTTTACAACCTTCACACAGCACAGTCTGGAGCAGCTGCTTAAAGTTAACTCGGCTTATATCTCTGCTCATTTCTCCACACAAGCTGTGGGGAAATCATCTCAGGTATTATATCCATCTACAACACCTGGGTCAAACCCTTTCCCCTGCACAGGGCTGGCGACAGATTTTGCCAGGCACTGGGCAGTGTGTGGGGGGACTCAGGTCCAGGTTCTCTAGAAGGAGCATGGCCGCAGGCAGAAAGGGCAGGACTAGCGCTAGCCCTCAGTGCCACCCGGGCTGCACTGTGCCTCTCCCACTCAGCTCTCAGTGCTGTCTGGACTGCACCACATGCAACTCCAGTGGTGATGTAAGGGGTCCAGAGCCCCAGTCCCTTTTAAATCACCAAGCACCATGGGCAGCTGCCTCCCTTCTTATTCTGCCCTCACCCTATGTCAGCGGGCCTGCCTCGAGAAGAGCCTGTTTAAATATGCATGGCATTATCAGGGGTATAACCCTATTCTCTAAAACATGGGGAGCTATTTCATAGCTTCTGCTGTAACCTCTAGCTTAGGAGTCTCAAACTTTTTTTTATGGGCCCCCCCTTTGAAAATATTTCAGGCTGTGATAATGACCCCCACAAAAAATGATAACTAATTACTTAGCAAATTACTGTACAGACTCAGAGAAGCACTAAATGAACCATGCAATCATTATCCCTTCAGTGAAAGTCACTGAAGCTTTTTAAAAAGTGTAAGCAACGGCTTTCAGGAATAAATGCATGGACATTTAAGAAACACCAGTTGTGGAAAAAATAGATAACAGGATACAAACTGGGGAGCTGGACGCTTTTTCCAGTGATTGCGGCAACAGCCATAACATTGTCCAAGGACTGTGGCTTTATACACAACAATAAACAAACAAGTATCTGGACACTTAAGCTAAGGGGTGCTGCTATTTTGAAGCACATAGTTTCTCCAATTGTGGTGTCAGGGAACTGAGACAGATTTAAATCGTCCTTCACATTCGCCCCCTCTGGCCACCCAACTCTGAAGGCAGCGCTGCCACTAGCACAGCACAGAAGGAAGGGTGGAAATGTTATACCAGGCCGCCCTTACTTCTGCATTGCTGCTGGTGGAGGAACAGCCTTCAGGGCCTGGTGCCCAGCCATCAGTCACTACTCTTACAACCCCCACTTCAGGCTGGGACTCCCAGTTTGAGAAGTTCTATTCTAGTTTGTAGAAGCTACCATGGCAGCAGCATGTGGTCCTCTTAGCCCCAATGCAGAAAGTAGGACCATCCTGTGAATCTGCATAGTTACATGTGTAAGCAGGGCCTAACTACTGCTTGCTATCAGCCAGCTAAAAGGAGAGAATTGTCCTGGGGGTGAGGGTGTTCACTCAAATTGTTTAGCTCTGCAAGATAAATAACTATTAACTGTTGATATGTAAATACAGCTCATGCTGGGATGGGGAAGGAATCGGAGGTGTGGTTATGTAAAGCCAATTCAGCCAGGGATGATGGAGGATCAGTTGTTAGAATGGAATGTGATGTATTGTAACTAATTTGGGCTGTTGTGGGGGGTCACAAATCATGCTACCCCTAAATGTGGGAACTGTAAAATATGACACCAGTGCTTGCAGTAGAGACATCATCATTGTAAGAGGTCTCAGATGAACAAGCCTCCCCCTTCCAGAGTTGAGTGAACTGAGTTGGGGGTGGGGCGGAAAGGACTTGAACCAGCCTGCTTCATGCCTGCCAGGTGTGAGCTGTAAGACTGGTTCAACCTGCCT
>CM057846.1:15068120-15108947 GCA_030068395.1 Apalone spinifera
AATGTCACACTTCTTCTTGGCCAAGCAAGATAGATGCCTTGTCTAATCACAAACTGGCAGCTGAATAATTGAGGACCTTGTAGTCTCTATCCACCGTCCTACCTCTCAGCTTGCAAAGGTCCAAATACCAGATGCAGTGTGTGACGAAGACGCCAAAAGAGGCACACGAGTAAATGACTCATGCAGGAAATGTTGGACTTTCCTTCCTTCTTTTAGTGTAAAATAACTTTTTTTAGAACCTCTGTTTCAGGGTTCCTGACTTCTGATATAACTAATTTTCAAAAAATAGAAGTGAAGCAACACAAAATTTGGACAGCATGTAGGCAACTTTGGGACTAAGATGAATGATGTACATTGTAATGAAGGACATTTGCGAGACAGCCTTCAATTACAGAAGCAAAAATTTCCAACAAAGATACATCCTTAGGCAGAAGACAGATGATGGGATTTCTCCCTTTATTCCTCCAGTCTCTTTATATCAGCTCACAAGGGAACACTCTCCAGAGAACATCATGAGTCAATTGATGTTTCATATCTAATTCCTGGGAAAGGTCAATATTTCAATAGTAATTTCTTTGGAGACTGCAGATATACAATCCTTTCTCTGGCAGCCTGGAAAATGCCAGTATTCTAAGGGTTAAGTTGTCAGGTATAAAATATATACAGAATTTTCCCAACAGGAGATGATGGTGGGAATGGGGGGAAAGAATGAGGAATGCTGAATAAAAATTAACATCATGTAGCAGCATTTCTTCCAAATACTGTGTGCATGATTCGGAAAGCATTTGCATGCAACTGTGGTCAAGCCTGAACTGATTTCAACTCGAAACCCTTACAATCTCAGGGCTCATCTGCTCGGTTTAATCTCACATCAATAATTCTTTGTTCAGAGCTCTGTGATAATTTCATGGTAAAAGTCTGTTTTTTGGGATTAGTGCTTTAACAGTCGGCATTGGGTGATTACAGAACAGAGCCTTCATTTAAATTTTGAGTCTTCTGTTTATTTACTTCGCTGAAGAAGACTGGCATCAAAATGCAGCATCATTTTAGACTGAGACGAAGGGAAGAAACAGACCTGACCTCAGTGACCTAGTTGAAAATGATAGGAAAACTGGCCTATACTGGAAGGGGAAAGAATGGCCTTCTGGTCAAAGCTCTGGGCTGGCTCTATTAGTTGACTTCTTGAATGACTGCAAGCAGCTGCTCGTTTGAGCCCAGATCCTTCCCACACACATTTGCTTAACATTCCTTGCATGAATATCCTTGAATACAATTGGATACTCATGGGAGTTAGATGCTTGCTGTAACGGGACTTTGCCCTATTCTTTATTATTTCTGTTGAGTTCACCCAGCAGCACCAGTTATAGACCAGGAGTTCAGCTGTACCTAGGGTTGCCAGGTGTCCGGTTTCAGCCCGGACAGTCCGGTATTTGCGGTTTCTGTCTGGAAAAAAAAAACCCACAGAAAATACAAGACATGTTTTTCTCAAATGGAAGGCCGCTTGGGACATTCTTCCCCTGACGCATCTGGCCATAACTCTTTGTGTGTGTGTGTGTGTGTGCGTGCGTGCGTGCGTGGTGTTTAGTTTTGTTTTTGTCTTTTTGCTCAACAACTTTGGTCCCAACCAATTTTTTTCCCTCCATGTTTGGTATTTTTTGTAAAACTATCTGGCAACCCTAGCTGTACCAGGCAAACACAGTACATAAAGGCAATCCCCACCCTAGAGAACTTACAATCTATTTCTAAATTCCATAATTGCCAACTCCTTCCAGCTCTTTGCGTAAATGATTTCATGAAAACTTCCTCACCATCACTCCCTGATAATAGCTTTTCTTCATTTTATCCTGCTTAGAAAATGGAAAACTTCATTGTTTATGAGGTGTAGCTCATTCGTGAACTTGTTATCTAGGTGCTGGTAGACTAACTCTCAGCATTTCCCTAGGGAATGCATTTATACAGTGTTGCTTATTTATAATCCCCATTGCAAATGTTATCAAATGAATACAAAGTGTTCTTATAAAATCCCTAGTACAGCATGATGCCAAATCACTACAATTTTCTTAAATGAAGAAGGAAGAAAAGAAGGAACTCTTCTTCCGCTTATTAAACCAAACAGTATTTTTGTATTCCAGATTGAGTAGTCTCGCCAAAAGAAGATGAGATTTATGCATCAAAATCTCATTAGCATGATGGATAGAAACAAAAATGAATGTGCTTGTATCAATCATTACTGTAATTGTTGTTATCATTCATGCTGATTTATATTGTGTCATAAGTTTGTGTGGAATCTTTACAATCAATCTGATGTACCAGACAAAGAGGATCTCTGCCCTGAAGACTTAACAAATTAGTGGACTAATTCTGCCTCCATTGGCATGAATGGGTATCAGATTTGATGCTGTTAGTAAAAACAAATAAAATACAATTCAAATCATGTCCTAAATCTTGCAGTGCTCACTTATTATTCATATCATGGTAGCACCTGGGGCCCTAATTTCAGATGGGAGTCTATTGTGTTAGGCATTGTACACACATATATTAATAAGAGACAGTTCCTGACTCCAAGACGTTTACAATGTAACCAGTCAAGTCATAACAGGAAGTATTACTCACCCCATTATACAAGTGGAGAACTGAGGCACAAAGAGATTTAAGTGACTTTCCCAAAGTCCTACAGGGAGTCAATGGCAGAGTAAAAATGACACGTTCACCTCCTAAGTCTCTATCCAGTGCCTTACTGATAAGGCCTGTCTTTTCTTCCTCTCTAGGCAGAATTCCTAAAGGGAATTTTACCAGAGTAAGGGCTGAAAAGGGATGGCTGCCTGTGGACCAGCGCATACAAATGTGAAGAAGGTGAATGCGGAATGGTGGCTGGTCACCACGGTTGAGTGGCTTGATGAATAAGAGGTGAAAATATCAGGCTGCGAAGGAAGGGATAGTAAAGTGCTATCTGCAATTACTACAGCATAGCCAACATATAATAGAGTTGCATGAGTATTCTTGGTAAAGAAAAATGTACTCTAATGTATTGCCAGAAAAAATAGATTAAATGGCACCCAGTCTTAATCCTGGTATTGATTTTTTAGTAGTTCCATTAACACGATACTGCAGTTAAACACTCTATCATTTTGACCAGTTTGGGAGCATAAATAATTACACAACTATAATCCTAGTTGACAAATCTTATATCTCTCCTATACAGGCATAGTCAGTTCATATCAATCAAAACGGATGTATATTTTGTCTTGGGAAACACCGAGACACATCATGTGTTCTTCATGCTTGCCAACACCACCTTCAGGGTACGTCTGGACTGCAAGCTTCTTTCGAAAGAAAGCATCCACACCTCAAAACCGGATTGGAAAAGCGATCTGCTTTTTCAAAAGAGAGAGTCCAGACTGCATGGATGCTCTCTCAAAAGAAATGGCCATCAGGGCACCTGTGCTTTTTTCGATTGCCTCTTTTTTCGAAAAATATCCCCATTCTGCATCTGCCTTTTTTTGAAAAAGCTCTTTCAATAAAGCGTTCTTCCTCATAATTTGAGGTTTACCCCTGCGTTCTTTTGATTTAATTTCAAAAGAATGCGACTGCAGTGTGGATGAAGGTGAAGGGGTTTTTATTTTTTTTGTTTTGTTTTTTAAAGGGCAGCTTTTTTAAGAAAAACAATGTAGTCTAGACATACCCTCAGATAATAGATATTTGAATCCATCTGTGATTCAGGCTTTCGATATGAATCGTGGCATGCCTTCATGCTGCCCTACAGGTTTCTGAAATACATCAACAATCTGCATGTGGACATGGGGAGGAGGAGAAGTAAATAACTGATCAGCTTGCGCTCTCGAAAGTGTAAAACTTCTAGTAAATTGTTTACACTCTTGCTCTGTTTCCCCTTAAGAAAAAATGAGAAATCTATTCTCAAGTTTTATAAGCCCTGGAGTGTGATCTTAAGCAAGTCTTTTAACCATTCTTAATCAAGCCCACCAACAGGAGGGGAAAAGGAGCCAATTGCCCTGAGACCCAGTGATTCAAAGGGGTCCAGAGCTCCCAGCTGTTGCTACTGCTACTTCTACTGTGGCAGCAGCAGTAGCTGGAGCCTCAGGCCCTTTAAATTGCCACCAGCTCACAATGCATGCCCTCCATGTGGCTCTGAGGGCTGTGGGGAGGGAGTGCATGCCGCGCTCTGGGCAGCACAGAGGGTCTGCCTATGGCCCCGCCCCTTCCTCCCCTTCCAGGCACATGGAGTTGACCCTCACACACTCCTTGCCCCGGGACCTCCCCTGTTCTTAACCTATCTGTTAAAGTGAAGATATTGGCCTACCATTATGTTTCAGGAATTTCCAAATGAAGGCCCTTAACCAAATCCATTTGAAGTTAGTGGGAGACTTTCCATGGGCTTGAATGAGCTGTAGATCTGGCCCCCAAAGCATTATACATTAATCATTTGTATTAGACGTAGTGTGTTATTACAGTCACTAGCTACTTTGAAAGATAAGTGAGGTACAGCGGGTTTGTCTGGTTCACTGTAGAAAGAGTGCTTTGAGTTCACTGGGATATACAAGGAGATAAGCTGGCAGTGTTTCTTACTGGCAAAGTATGGGTCATTGGTGGTAGAGGAGGGCTGATGTGTTAGTTGGAGGTCTGTGTTAACAGGTTCATAGATCAGTGAAAGAAACGTGGGAGGTGAGGGTTTGAGTTCAGGATTGGAATGTGTCAGAGATATTTGGATATAGCACTGAGCGCAGTGGCTGTAAAGGGGTTGTATGTGCAATATGTGATCATTTTTCAGGTGATTTCTCAAATCTTAACCATGAAGTTGTCTCATTTATTTTCAAATACATCCATAGAGTTTGCTGGTAGGATAGAAAAATTCTGATGAATTTAATAGAAAATTGTAACTTTTCTGTGTTTTTAGGAACATCCTGTAGAATTTAATTGATAATTATAGTCCTTCTCTATATGTTTATAGAATGCCTTAAAAACACTATAGAAATTATATAATCTACCATTAAATTCTATAGGTCTCCAGAGTCACTTCTGTAGAACCCCTATTACATGTCTATTGAATTATATTTGCTTAATCCCTATTCAATTCTATAGGATTCTTCCACAGGAGACCCTCTCTGGAGGTTTTTGAACTCTACAGATCTTGTTCACAATCCCCCTTGGATTCTCTCTCAGTTAACCCAAGGCTGGATGGTTCAGCAGAGGTTTGTGGATCAGGAAGTATGCAGCAAAAGAACTATGGAATGTGAGCTCTGCAAGACTAATCCTCAACCTATCTTGGGTACTTATTACTCCTCCCACCACCACCACTTACTGTAATATCTGAGCTATTTGTAATCTTCTGTGAGGTAGGGCAGTGCTATTAGCTCCATTTTACAGATGGGGAAAGATTAACTGACTTGTCCAAGGTCACACAAGACATCTATGGCCAAACTGGAATCAAACCTAGGTTTCCAAAATCTCAAGTGTCTATTCTAACCATTGAGCCATCCTTCCTCTCAGTCTTAACCTCCTCAGGACTGAAACTGTGGGGACAACTCTGTCCTACCCACTCCTCATAGCTCACTCATTCACCTCTCTCTTGTTCATTTCCATTACCCATTCCTTCTCCAGATGCTAGCCTCTACCTTCCAGCCTACAATTCGACTGTCAGCCAGCTCTGAGAAAGTTACAGGGACAGCTCTCAAACTTTCCTCTCCCACTTTCTGCAGTTCCCTCTCCTCCAGAAAATGTTAAGTATCCTAAGAACCTCTTGTTTCCCCACAAAAGTATTAGACCTAAATAAAGTGCCACTGCTTTAGATTATTATTTTTTGTTGTCACAAAATCATTATCTGAAATACAGTGGAATCCCCTTCAATCAATATCTGTTAAAGGAATACACCTATTAAAAAGATACAGGTAAATTACAATAACAACTCAATTTGTAAATGGAATAAAATTTCAGAAGAAAAATAAATCATTGTGATCTTCATCATCATCATATGAAACTCTTCTAAACTAATTATTGATAATAGTCCAAACAAAGTCCATGTAGATTTTCTGCAAATAAAGGTTAAGCATTCAACCAATTTAAAATGTGTTTGGAAATCATCTTATACCTTTACGCAGATTGTGTGTATAAACATACATAAAAGCAAAGACTAAAATAATATTATAGCTTGAAAGTGCTCAGTAGGTGTGTCTTATCTACAATGTTTTCCAAATGAAAAGCCACAGACATGATTTGTTGAGTAAACAATTATCCTTGGGTAGCAGAATTGTTTGATAGCAAAGCATTCAGCATGATCCAAATTCTGTAGTGTTTGCTCCAGTGAAAGCTTCACTGAAATTAGTGAGTCTGTTGCCTGAATAAAGATGTCAGCATTTGACCCCTCTGGGCAACATAAGGCACACACAAAGAAACAGTCTCATCTCCCTTTTGCTCAAACAACTGCACTTTCACTAATTGTGGGTCCAGCCTGTGACCCAGGGGGCCTAATGTAGCCCACAGTGAAAATGCCCCAGGGCAGGGCAGGCTACAAAAAGGAGAGGAGATTCCTCTGAAACTAATGGTTAACACTGTAGTTAGATTCACCAACCAATTACAAACTGTGCTCCTGATCCTGAACGCTGGTTATCAAGTACCCGAAAACCGAAATCACACAGCCTGCTTTGTTGCATTCCAGTTTCGGGCTCCCAATTAGCAGACAGGTCCAGGAAAGTGAGAAGTAATTTAAAGTTCTATTCACTATACAAAATGCTCTTCTGATCACCAAAAGGCCAGCTACATTACCAGATTAACACTATTATGAATGTTACCCAAAATATCATACTGCCAGCCAGTCCTTTAGTGTCTAAAACCAACTGTTTATAGTATAAAAACAAAGAATGAGAAGACAGTTGTTAAATGGTCAAGGCAATCAGATACGCTCATATGATTTCAGGGTTCATCTCTTAGGTTCTTAGCAGCGCTGATGAGTTTGTTGTCTGTGAAGTCTCTCTTGAATGCTTTCAAAGCTTGTATGGGTCTATCAACCCTTTCTTCAAAGCTTCTGTTTGTAGAGAAGGTACTCTAGAGGTGAGAAGCAGGACTGAAGACAAAATGGAGGTGAGGCTGCTGCCTTTTTATATTCTCTGCCATATGGTTTGTACCTCCTTTGTTCCAAACAGAAACTCACAGCATATGGGCATAGAAAAGATATTCAGGAGACCCCTGTTTACAGGCATTATCCTACACGTCTTGCTGACTCATAGTCATAGCCCGTAGCTTTTCTCAGTGACTTCTTTGTACAGTTGATTGACCCCATCGGCATTGAGTAGGCTGGATAGTGCTGATGCTAATCTGTCTTGATGTGTCACCCAGAAACACAGCAAGAGCTGGAATTACAAACATACCACACATATTTATAACTCACACGATAACGCTGATACAAGTATACAAACCAGGTTATCATATTTCCCAAATCATAACTTTTCATCTGTTACCTTTACATGGCAATATAAGATTTACTGCAATTTTGTAATATTGGTGTTAATCATATTGTAAATGGCCTCCTGTATTCCATGCAGCATCACAGCACTCACAAATAACTTGTTTCTAAAATCCCTCATGGACTTACACTACATACAGATGACTTCCTTGTGGGAAAGGGTCTTAATGAAAGGAGAGCAGATTCGCTCATGCCTGCAAAATACTTAACATATAGAGAGAGATGGACTTCAGCCAGCTGTTACAGCTCCCTGATTCTCTGGGTAGGTCTGTACTTGCACCCACTCTGGTACAAAGTACAGCAGCCTTAGGGGTCATTGCAATTGATTCAAACAACACATAGTCCCAACAGATGATTGTCATAGTGTAGTGGAGCTCTCTGCCACCCATACTCCACCTGTCCTGTCACCATTCTCATTTCCTCCCTAAACACCCGACTCAGAATATTGCTGAAACTCTGTCTGCATGTCCTCAGAGTGAGTAGCAGGCAGGTTGAGTTGCAACGATTAGCCACTTGAAGAAAATATGAACACAAGCACTAAGAGAACATATTACAAGAGCCCATGGAAAGGCCAATGTGTTAATTGCACCAAAGTCCAAGCAGTTGCATCAGTGGACTCAAGGGTCTTAAAAGTAGAGAGGAGTCTTTAAAAGAATAGAGTAAAAGGAGGAGAATGTAATATCTGAAACTGTGCAAGAAAGGGTTAAGTGTCTAAAGCCAAGTCTACACTTAGCCCAAGATCGACACTCTAGAGACTGGGGTTCGATTTAGAGGTCTAGTAAGGACCTGGTTGGTTGATCGATCGATTGATTGAATAAAACTTAATTTGGGCCATTAAAAGAGCCAGAAGTGTCCAAAATATGGCAATTAGCTATTAACAAAGGATAAACATAGATTAGAAAGACTGGAAGGACAGAAGACGACAAGCTGTTCTTTAGATTTTTCTCACATGCAATAGATATGGAAGTACTTGATATCTTGTGTGAAAGTCTATTCTAGTGAAATGATCAACTTAGTTCTGCAGACTCAGGAGGTTCAGGGATACTTTGGATAAGAACAGAGACACCATAGGTGGAACACTGAAATGGGACTTAGGAGACCTGGATTTTATTTCCAGCTTTGACTCTGCCCTGGTACATGATTTTGGACAAGTCACTTTATCTCTGTTTCTCTTTCCCACCCTTTGTCCATCTTATCTAGTCAGTCTGTAAGTTATTTGGGAAAAGGACAGTCTCTTACTATGCGCAATGGAGCCAGATCCTAACATGGGATTGTGGGTGCATCCGTATTATGAATAATGATAAGCAGCTGAACTTTTGATTACATAGTCAGGCTGAAACTAAATTCTGAGCCTTCTGAAATGTTTCCGATCCCTAGCTTACAAGTCTCTTCTCATGCTCCTGCAAAAGATGCATCTTCTACCATACAGCCGAAAGCAATAAGGAAGTTGAGCCATCATTAACCAGCCAGGCAGGCATGAATATAGCTGTGGGGTTAATGAAAAAAGGAGCAGCAGATGCCCCTCAGGAATGTCTGTAAAACTGTTTCTATTCTGCAGGCACCACAGAAGCAAGGTGTGGCAAGGTGATAACGGAGTTAAAAGAGCTACCTGACACAGGAACAAGAGAAACATAAAAGGGCATCACATTCCAAGAAAGGGAGAAAATTCTATTGCATTGGTTGATCAAAAATCAGTGGGAACATTTTATTAGAGCCTGCCAAAATGCCGAGCTAATGTTACAGCAGAAAAGTAAACAGTTTGCATAGCATGGCATGCCAGAGCTGAAGAAAAGAAAGCTTAGTTCGTCAGGATTAGACCAAGTCACAGACCAGTGATTAATGGATGGTAGGATTACAAATGCAATCATACACCTGCGTAACACAGCCACAAAGATGGATGGCCAAGCGGCCTGTGAGAAATTAGAGGAAGAGGAGAGAAAATGTTTCAATGTGACATTTTCATTTCAACAGAGGAGAAAATGATTTCTGAATTTCACCTATTGGGAGACATCCATAGGGAGAAAAAAATGAGCTATCAGCAATTTAATAACTCTTTCATTAGTGCCTGTTGTACTGGATACAGCCTTATTATTATTCTCTCCTTACAGATAGTATCTTCTTCCTAGTCTCTCTTCCGTGTGTGCATGAAGGATGAAAAGCCCTGACTTAAAACCTTTAGTAACAAGAATTTAATAAGAATGGGTGAAACATGACTTGCACAGTGACGAATGATGAAGTTAGCTCCTGTTTAGGTGGCTGGCAGGTTTGAACATGTCATTTTAAAAACAATTGGAGGCACAGCTTGCATACCTAAAAATCCTATGAATAGCTTTACCCTGATTCAGATTCTGACAAAACTTAGCCTAATAAGCCTTGGCCTTAATTAGAATGCCACAGTGACAAGCCTATTGTTTCAAATGGGCCTGTTACCAAATTTAACAGCATATTCACTGAAAATGCCACTAGCAAAATGTCTTTAAATAGCACCTCCACATGCTATTTTTGTCTTTCAGCGAGGAGTATGTCTTTAAATAGCCCATAGAACTTTGGGCAAATGTAAGATTACCTAGATTTTCATGGTGACAAGTATCAGAGACAAGGGAACAATTTGCTGTGTTAATCTGTTTCAGCAAAAACAAGAAGTCCTGTGGCACATTAAAGACTAGCTCTGGTATGTCTTTGTCCCTGGATTGCCTTAATTCAGGCCTGTTTTGAAGAGGTTAGTGGTATTTAACTATATCACAGGCCATGCCCTTACCGTCTTCATACTCCTGAATGTAGGATACCGAAAAACTTCTGTTCTGGAAAAATCATACAAATTTTTCTGCACCTCAAAAGAAAAATCCACCAAATGTTCCTACTGCAGAGAAGGCTAGAAAGCACACAGATCCTGTCCCACATATGTCATTCCTTTCCATGCATGCAGCTTCTAACCATTTGGGATGGGCCAACTTCCAAGAATGATGCAAGCGGATGGGTTCACCAGCCTGGGAAAGGAAGTAAATGCTGTGCCCAAATCCTGTGAAAGGCCCTCACCTCAGGGCACACATTATGACCTGAACACAAAAGCCGTGACTCAAAGCAAAGCAACTCAGATCACAAATATTGACTACAGTCCCCAGAGACTTTTCCCATGCCTCTTCTAGCCAAGGGGAAAGAGGACACATACTTCCACTCTGGTCCCTGAGCCCACCTTCTTCCTCCATGTGTGTCCCACCCAGCCACAAGACTGCTGCTTCATCTTGTACCACACACCTTTTCACGAGGGGACAGAGCTTGCACTGCCAGGAAGCCTTCCTGGTTTTTTAACAAGGAAAACAGACGCTGGTAAATAAAAGCAAAGGCAGAGAGCTACTTTGGCATCCATCACCTGGATGACTCAAGAGGCCAGAGCTCTTGTAATCTGAGAAAGGAGGCTCTGGGAACCGAGTATAGGTGAGACAGCTGCTTAGACAATGACATGGACTTGCTGACATTAAGTTTTCGTCACTAGAAAGCATATCCTGATTTACTTGTAACCAAGTACAGTGTCTTCTATTCTTACTTACAATCATTTATACCCTGGGGCGGATGAGAGTTTTGCGGGGCCTAGGGCAGCACAATTTCACGCATGCGCCACGGCCACAGCTGACAGGTAGTAGTGCGTGCGTGGGGCTTATTGAAGCTCTGGGCCCGGGGCAGCCGCCCCACTTGCCCTGCCCTATATCTGCCGCTGTTTATACCTCTGTTCTTTGTTCATGAGATTATTCTTGTTTTATTACACCTTCTCCATGCAGCAGTATGGAACTTCAGTTAAACTGCCAGCCTGGTGTGTGCTCTGACTTTATGGGTGCGTCTACACTGCCCGTAGGTAAAGTAAGATATGCAATTTGAGCCTCACAAATTGCATATCTTATTTCGATGATATTTCAAAACAGTTTATTTTGAAATTTGGCACTGTCTATACAGCACTTATTTTGAAATAAATTGCTATTCCGAAACATCCCTTACTTCTCATGGAATGAGGTTTACAGGGACGTCAGAATAGCAAGCCCGTTATATTTTGAAATAACAGGCATGCTCAAAAGACACAGAATAGCTATTTCGGGATACCTCTGGTATCCCAAAATAGCGCTGCAGTGTAGACTTAGCCTATGAGAGCCCAGTGAGAGGGCCTGGACACTGCAGCAAGAGGGTTTTGGGGAAACTCAGGACTGGAAGGGCTGTTGGTGTCACTCTGCGAGGAGTAACCAAGGCGGGGAAGATAAGGTGAAGCCATTGTGCTGTGAACAGGTTGCTGGTGTGAGGGCTCTGAGCAAAAACTGCAGAGCACAGGAGCTTCCAGGGTCACAGGGGAGGTGGTGACAGATCCCCTTACTGGTCTGGGACAAACCCCAAAGCATCACAGTGAGGTGACCCCTGCACAACAGAGGAAACAGAGAAGCCAATGGGAATCAAGGATGTTCAACATCCTTGAAAAAATCATCTGATTCTCATGTAGGAATCAACATACTGATCGAGTTGACTAACTTTGGGCATCCAGGCTTGAAAACTAGGCATAAAGGAAGGTTTGAGTGTGAATCTTCATCAGTCCACACATGTCAATTGTCACTTTAGTCTCTTAATTTTGAAAGCAGGCACAATTTAGCACATTATTTTAATACGAGCATAAAAAAGTGCTGTATGAAAGCTAAGTGCATCTGATTATTAATCTAAAAAGGGAGATATTTGACCAGGTACCTCCATTCATTTTGCATGTGACAGTACGGGACTTTAAAACATTGGTACCTACTAATCTCTGACTATTAGAATGAAACAATTGCCCTCTACAAGTCCCTTTTTTCTATATCCTACAAATGGTGTGCCATCAGGAGAGTCTTCCTGCACTCCATTCATAACCTTTCCTGTTAGGGCCAGTGACTACCGAGCTAAATCAAAACAAAGGTACATTTTATCAATTATATGACATTGTGGCTCAAGGAGATTTAATAAGAACCATTTTAAAATGTTGCTAAATTATTACATTAAGGAACAATGTCCCTTTTTCTCTTATGTTCATCAAATGTACTCTGTGCAATAAATACAGAGAGGGGTGAATCTCCCAAGAATGTAGATTTGAGTTTTAAAGGAGGTTTAATGTTTGGATTTGACAATAACTCCAATTTCCTTTCATGAATATTTTATTTAAATCCTGTATTAATCATAGACTCACAATGATAGCCTGCCTCCTGCTCTTGCTCTCTCTCTCATTGTCTGTCACAGAAGCACTTTCTCTCAACCTTAAATCTCTCTAATTAAAATTTTCCCTGAAGCCGAGTGATACCTGTGTGATTAATGGGTTGGCTAATAAATAAAACACACCATGTTCCTTTAAGATCATCGCACCAGAAAAGACACAGAAAGGGTGCTACTGGCCTCATCAGTTTGAGAGACGTTTATTAAAGCAACAAAGCAAAGGTCCGGGGGGGTTGAAGTGCTCCATATCATTAATAACTAGATAAGCCATCCTCCGAGAAATCTGCTTCAGACACTTTCATTATTCTAAATGAGGCAGCCATGCAAACAGGAAGGAGATTCCAGGAGAGGCACAGGAATCATTTCTACAACAGATAATTCTCTCTTCCTTCCTCACAAACATGTATGGCTGGTAATGGCACTGGATGCCGCAAGGGACTACTAATGGGGTATGGAAACTTTCAGACCCAGATTGCTGGCTCAGATCCAGCCCTGTTGAGGAAAAGCTGTTCCCAACTGATGGCTGTTCCCAGGTGAAGCACCACAACTAGCTCTGTCCAGAGCAGCTCTCAGGGCCAGGGCACTGTGGAGGAAAATACACCCAGCCTTATCAGCGTTCCCTCGAAAAATCTCTGAGGCAAATTCATCGTTGTGTACTGGGCCAGGTCTATGCACCACGTGAGCCTTAGTCTGCAGGCTGAGGGTGTAAGGGCTTGTGTTGTTCCTTTGCACATGGGGAATTTTTCATCCCATTTGTGGTACAGCACAGGCGCTCTTCATTTTGGGATATTGCATCACATTACCATTGACTCACGGAGAGGGTCGCCATATGGTTGTGTACTTGCTGAAGCAGGCCAGAATGACACCCCCCTCTCCTTAATGCTCCAGGCAGGAGCATTCTCTTGTCTATTCTATACCTGGTGTAGCATATCTTCCCTGGCATGGCTACACTGCTGAGCACATAGGAAGCGGAGTCAAACTGTACATCCCTAGCTCCTCCCATTCATAAGGCACACCAAGGGTGAGTCTCCCAGCCTGGTTCTGTAGACTCATGGTGGCAGGGCTTACACTAGCATGCTAAGAGCATGTCTGCGCTAGGAAGTTATTTTGAAATACCTAAATTCGACGTAGCAACTCTGGATTTAACAAAATGGAAACAGCATGTCCTCACTACGGGGAAGCATCGAAATTAGTCAGAATGATTTTGAAATAGTGCGTTCAGCTGCGTGCAGCCTGCCTCAGATTTAGAGCCCCTGGAAGCACTCTGGGGAGGGCACCATGAGGCGGAGGCTTCCTGTGGCTGCTTGGCCAGGCAAGCTGCGACACGTGCTTTCAGGGGCTCCTCTCTATAGCCGCGTCTCACATGCTGCTCCTCCACTGCCTCCTCCCTTGCGGGATGCAAAAGGGACACAGTGTGCTCTGGTTGCCCCAGTGCAGTGGTCAACAACCAGTAGATCGGGATCTCCCTGTGGATCTGGCAGTCTGATCCAGACTGGTTTGGCCTAGAGGCTATCAAGTGCCCACACTTCAGCTGTCCCTCTTCCCACTGCTGCTCATCTCCTGCCCTTTGCCATGACCCCGCTCCAGCCACAGCACACGGAACAGCTGCCCATCACGCAGCCCCATTGGCCGGGCCGTGTGCTACTCAAAATCAGCTCAGATTCTATCTGTAAATAAGACTTCTGTTTCCTCTATCATGTGACCAATGGATGAGCTTCAGAATCCAGTCAGCTGGTCAGCCAGGAAGTTCGAGTCCCCACTAGGAAAAAAAGTTTCCTTCAGCTGGGCCACTGTGTGTAGCAACGCCATTGTTCTACAAATGACCCCATTGATTGGGGTCCATTTATGACTCTGGTGTTAGTCCTTCAGGGAGGTGTTATATTACAGTAAACTGCCCTTGGTGAGCTCACAAAACTGGCAGGTCAAATTCAATGCTGATAAATGCAAAGTAATGCTCATTGGAAAACATAATCCCAACAACACATACAAAATGATGGGGACTAAACTAGTTTTTACAACTCAAGAAAAAGCTGTTGGAGTCATTGTTGATAGTACTCTGAAAACATCCACTCAATGTGCAGTGAAAGTCCAAAAAAATAATCTAACAGAATGTTGGGAATCATTAGGAAAGTTATACATAATAAGATAGAAAATATCATATTGCCTCTATATAAATTCATGGTATGCCCACATCTTGAATCCTGCATGCTGATGTGGTTGCTCCATTTCAAAAAAGATATAGTGGAATTGGAATAAGAAAAGAAACAGAGAGGGGCAACAAAAACTATTAAGGGTATGGAACAGCTTCCATATGAGGAGAGATTAATGAGATTGGGACTTTTCCATTTGGAAAAGTCCCAATTATGCAGGGATGATAAGAGATCTACAAAATCGTAATTGGTGTGGTGAAAATAAATGACACAAGAACTAGGGGTCACCCAATGAAATTAATAGGCAGCAGGGTTAAAACAAACAAAAGGAAATATTTCTTCACACAAAGTATTATCAACTGAGGAACTCTGCCAGAGAATGTTGTGAAGGCCAAGCATATAACATAAACCTAGAATTGTTCCTGAAGGATAGCTCCATCAATGGCTATTAGCCAGGATTGACAAGGATTCAAAACCATGATCTGAAATGGTCCTAGCTGATGTTTGCCAGCAGCTGGGAACAGGATGAATCACTTGATGATTACCTGTTCTGTTCATTCCCTATGAGGCATCTGGCATTGGCCATAAATGGAAGACAAGATACTGAGCTAGATGGACCATTGGTCTCACTCAACATGGCCATTCTTATCTTCTTATGTCCTTGATATCACTAGGCAGTTAGGTTGTCAAAATATAGGTCACATTCTTCAAAATGGCAGCTATAATATGAATTGAAGGTCACAAATCTTGTACAGACATAAAACCAGACCATTACAGGTACCACACCCACTTACTCCCTCATGCTGGCCAACAAGTCACAATCTGGCTTTGTCTTCACTCTGAATTCATTTGCTCCATCTCTGGGTTCCTCTGCATTCCTCAACTCTACAAATTAATACACATTTTAAAAAACTATAATATGTGATAATAAAGATAAAGGCCAGCAGAAAAATTCAGCCCTACTTACCTAAGTAGAGCTCAAATCCAGCCACCCCTATTGATGAGGTCCAATAATTTATGCCTTGAAAAGTCTAATTGAAATGAATGAGGGACACCTCTTAAAGCAAGGAACTACTAAGTTTGAGACAGAGTAACAGAGCATGGATGATTGATTGCATTTGGAGTCACACATTTTGATCCTGGTCTAAATTTGGTTCAAAACATGGTAAAAATTTTGCCTCTCCACTATACCATTGTTGAGGTGATAACTTATATCACCTTACAGAGGTGCCCAAGCCATGGAAGGGGTATGTATTTTTACTGACATGATATCCTTCACATCAGTAACATTTTGTACACTGGCCACATTTCATTAGCCAGGCACAATTAATTGCATGTGAATTCTGTATTTGCAGGTTATTTCCACTGTAAGAATATACACTTAATATGAAGTTTCCCATGTATTTGACACTCCTATAATAGATTTATGGCTTATGTGAAACTATAATAGGGATGACATGATATCTGTATATAAGAACAGCTTCAATTAATGTAAAAGAAACAGCATTTTATTCTTGTGATTCTCATTGTATTTGTGACATTAGGAAATTGCTCCTTAAAATGAAGAATTAGCAGTAGCTAAAGCACCTAAGAAAGCAGACGGTGTTATAATAAGCGTATATAAAACAGGGCATTTCTGTATTTCTACAGTTGAATAAGTTAGCAGATGACTAGGTACCCCTTCTGTCCATGGGGTTGTTAACTCTGCTTTTCAGTCTCTGTCCTGACCTCACAAAGCTGTTCCAATAATATCAGAGTGCACCCCTCATACAGAAGATGGACCCCCATTTAAAAGTCCAGCTCAAGATGCAAATCCGGATTTCGAATTATCCAACGGTCATCAATAAAGCTTTGGATGTGACCTTCCAGTTCACACCCATATCTACACGTTATTGTATTATAATCTTGGAACATAACACACCTTCCGGCTATAAAATCTTCTGCAAGCAAGCAGATCAGAAGTCAGCTATGAAGCATTTCATAGATCTGAATCATCAGTGGAGACATTGGTCAAAACTGGTGGCCAGCACATTGGATTGGGACGTGATATGGGGGTGGAAAGGAGGCAAAGGTGACTAAAAAGCTCCTTTGTGTTCACTGTGCCCAGAGCAGTCCAGAGCCAGTTCATCCCTGGCTCAACTCAGAGCAGCCTCAGGGCCCAGGGTTCTCAAACAGGGGAAAACTATCCACACAAAAATAAACATATTGTTACTGACACATGTTGGCCTGTAGCCATTCACATGCTCGTATGGGTAATTAGCATGGTTCTCTACAAGAATGCAGACAAACTGACAGCTTTCTGCAAGCAGGACTGCATGATGTATGGATGGCCTGGCCAAAGTAAAGGCAATTAGCTCAAATGCCGGAGCCTTTTACTGTCACTGATCCAAATTCTGACTTCAGTTATGCATACACTTAAGCATATGGAGTTCCTCTATATTTATACCAATTAGAGTTGGTCCAAAAAATATCAGTTGAACCACGGTCTGTCAGAAATAAAGTTCCGTCAAAATCAGAATACTTAATGAAATGTCAATAATATTTTATTTTGGAGGGGGGAAAGTTCTGAAAATGCAAAATTGCCCCATTTTTATATTTTTGGAACTAGATGTTCAGATTTTCCATTTTCATAAGACTTTTCATTTCAAAATGTAATTGTTTATATTATGATATAATATATAACATTGTAAAGGTCTAAATCAAAACTAAATATTTTGATTTTTATTGATGCAAACATTTCAATGGATCTAAAACATTTCCCCTGGACTTTTCTTTCATTTAGAATTGCTAAAATTGTTTGGTTCTTTCCAAATTGGAACTAAAACAAAGTCTGAAATCTCAAAATCCTCAATGAAATTGAACTACTGTTCTCAGAATCTGGCCTATTATGCATCACACAGGGTTTCACTTTAAAGACTGTTGTCTAATCAGAGCTAAGCACCAATTATGTAGAATGGGAAAAATCAACTGATTAGCCTCCTCACTACCACATCCACGTGCAAGAAAAGCCATTTAATTAAATGGCTTCAAAAAAAACACATGAATTAGTCCATCTCTTGGGTGGAATAAAATATTTATGTGATCAGTAGAACATGTACATGTTTACAAGCTGAATTACAAAATTTCATTGCTTTTATCCTTCTCCTGCCCCTATTAAATATCTGTCTCATTGCTTATGGAAATTATGCAGAAATGTCAATGCACTCTTGATAATGCATGAGAATATGGGCAGAATCGATCACGGATGCATTTCCTGACATGCAACACCTTAGACTGCACTGTACACATGAAAATATTATGAACCTGAATTTGTCATTCTGCTAGGAGTGTGTTCTTGATTTTTAGTAGACTGCTTAGGCTTTACCCTTGCAGATATTAAATAAAGTATTCCTGTTGGAGATACAGTATTAAGATAAAATAACCTAATATTTGCTATATTCTATCCATCTTCTAAAGTAAGATACTCAGAAGCTGTTTGCAGGTTTGCTCTCTGTTTCTCTATTCACATCTAGCTATTTTACAAAGTGTTATAGTTTTAATCCATACACTAATGCTACTGCAGTTTCCTAAACAGATATCTCCTGATCTAATATCGGAGGTAGTTCTGTGTTCTGCTGATAAAAGTACTGGTTCATTCTCATTTTATCCTGTTTACAACTTGCAATTCCTTTGGGGCGCTCTTAAGGCATCAATAGGATAATGTCTAGCCAGATTCCAAAAACCTGCTGATTATTATATCACTCATACAACACAGGGAATCAAGCACCAATCACTTGAGTACTGGATTGCAAGTTTAGCTTTGATCATTATTTTGTGCCCCTGTTGTAAATCCATTCTCTCAAGTCCGCACCAGCAGTGAGACATGTTGCATATTAGAAGATGGCTACAAATTGCTGTCTACATCAGCAATGACATCCCTGCTGTTTTCTTTCACTACATGCAACTTCAAAGGGAAGGTCTTTGCATTGCAGCCCAAGAACAAAATGTTTGGGGAATAGCCTCACACAGAAGAATTCTGGAAGAATGATAGAACTAGTAATTTCACAATGATCTCCTGGTCAGACAAGGCATACATGCAGGCAACGAGGACAACCAGGTGACCTACACTGGTAGCATTTAGTGCTGATTTCTTCTGAAATATTTCATGAGAAATTTGCAGCCAGAAAATCTCCATCACATCTTCAGAAATGGTGCTGACATTTTAACTCTTCTCAAGCACAAATGAGGGTTTTAGTTATAAGTATCATTATTATTATTATTATTATTATTTCAGTAGCTCTCACATGAGACAACCAAGACTGGGGCTCTACTGTCCTTGGCCCTGTACAAAAGCATTAGAATTAGTCCTTGATTTGAAAAGTTTATTGTCAATAGATAACACAGACAAAGGGCAGAAAAAACAAATACAATTATCCCATTTTAAATACGGAAGTGAGACCCAGAGATATTGAGGTTGATTCTGATCCCTTTTTTTTTTAAGCTTCAGTAGCACTTTTCTGCACAAATAGTCTCACAGATTTCAGGGGACAATTAATGGACAAAACTACTAGGCAATGTGAATGAGTATCAGAATCTGGCCCTAAACTTGCCAAAAGTTACACAAATTGGGAATTGAACCCATGCTTTGAATCTCAGTTCAGCGTCTTAACCAGAAGACCTTTTTCTCCTCTCACTTGATAGATAACAAAAAAAAATTACATAAATGTGATTTTTTGATTATTAGATGAAAAGGGATTTGATTTTTATGTGAGTTTGGAGTGGTTTTTATTTTGTTTTATACTGACACTGATATCCCAGAATATGTGAAAAACAGAGGATGCTTAAGTACAGGAAATATATTACATTGCAAATGTACAAACACACAGTCCTCTGCCTGATTAAATATTAGTTGATTAAAGGTCACTAACAAAGAACCTTCCACATAACCCTCAGCAAAGGTTTAGTGCAGATAAATGAGGCGTTGTATTTATTATGGCATGTTTACAATCAAGCATGTATTATTAGTGGCAATATTTCTTTTACTGAAAGAGCAGATGCCAATTTGTTTTAGAAATGCTGTGAACGGTAATTAATATCCTCCTTTGGTGTGTTAATAAGACACTCCGCTCTAGTAAATATTGGCTAAATAATTAAGTGGGGTTTTTTCTCTTAAATCCCACATGGAATTTACTCGATTTGATGGATTGTTATATGAAAAGCAGAGGCAACTAATATTTAAAAAAAACACTTATATTGCTTTTACATATCAGCTCCATTAGAGGGGGCTGCTTTTCAAAGGTATTTAGGCAGGTAAAGATGCAGTTGGGTGCCTAACTCCCATTGAATCAAATGGATGCAGACGCACATTTTTAGCTTAAATATTCACAGAAGGCTGTGGGATTTAGGCACCTAATTTATTTAGGCGTGTTTGACAACTCCCACTAGGTATTTAATAGAGCCTAACTACCATTGGAAGCTTGGTCCAAGACAATGAATATCGTCATCCAACTTCCCTTGACTTCATTGGACTTTGGATTATGCCCAGGGTGAATAAAAGGTAACTTATGCATGGTGTTGAAATTCACATATTTAATGTTTTCATTAATCAGTTTCCAGAGCCAATAAGCCCCTTTTATTTTTTAATATAAAGCATATCTGGAGCACCCATAAACTCTCTCTTATAAAAAGAGGCAGAATTAGAAGAGAGGGTTCAACAGCACTCTAGTACAGCCAGTCTGTTTAAAGCAACACTAGTCATTCACACCCACTGCCATTAGCTATCCCAGAGTTAGAGTGCATCATATTTACATTGCAAAGAGACCTCGCTACATGAAGGGCCAAATTCTGCCCTCAGTTACCACTGAGCAACTGCACTAGAGCCAACATAGTAGCCAATGGCTGGAAGCTGAAGCTAGACAAATTCAGATGGGAAATAAGGTGTAAATGTTACCAGTGCGGGTGATTAACCATGGAAACAATTTCCCCAGGAGCGTGGCAGGCTAGATGATCACGATGATCTCTTCTTGGCCTTGGAATCAACAAATACATTTGCATGGTGTAAGACTTGGTTTCTGTTATTTCCACTCCAGCTCATTTGCTGAAGTGGGTTTTACCCACAAAAGTTCATGATACTATATATTTGTTAGTCTCTAAGGTGCCACGGGACTACTTGTTTTTAAAGAATAGGGTTTGATTAGGTTATAGAGCTTGAGATTTTCAAACTCATCTAAGGGATTTAGGGTCAATTCCTATTAAAATTAATGGGCATAGGATAGCTACATTCCTTGGTGAATTTGAAAACCTCAGCCAGAGCATATGCATGACATGGAGAGCTGGGATTCTGACTCCCTATACATGCCCATAAATCCCATTAAGAATAATAGAAGTTGCAAGCATGTCTCTGGGGGCAGTACATGGCCCCCTGCTACCAAGGCACTGCCAATTAACAGCTGAAAATGTAAGGATATATACAAAGCAAACTCTTTGCAAGGCCACATTGAAATACAAGGGGTTTACATGTCATGTTGAGATGTGTGATATGGAGTGAATGTTTGTTAGAGGCTCCGAGGAAAGAAGGGGAGGAAGGCTGCCAAGGGATAGACATAGATTGTAGATTTGTATTAGAAGAGGTTTTAAAGCTGGGGTACAATGAAAGGTCTTTTGCCACAGGATGCTTTGGGGTACTCATTAGAAACAGCTACGTAACAAATCAGCATGGAGGAAATTAGGAACATAAACATTCCAGAGATATCTCTATATTTTGCTTAATTTTAAAATGCTTGTTTCATGCATTGCTTTAGAGCAGTTTTTCCAAAGTGGTCGGCGAAACCACTTTGAGAAACCTGCTAACTGGCTGCTCCAGTGTGTTTATTTACTGACTCTGCGGCCATGGAGTCTCACGGATCCCATTGGTTCCAGTTCCCCGTTTGCAGCCAAGGAGAGCTGCGGGAATGCTTATCGGACAGTCAACACACTAGTCGACTAGTTGCTTCCCCCCCACCGCTCTATCAGAAAGAGGCTGCAAAGGCAGGGGATGAGGAGGGAGCGCTTCAAAGCAGCAGCACTGGGAACTCCCCCACTGACCCTGAGCACCATGTGGTGCTGTTGCTTTGAAACGCTGCAGGGAGCACGGAGTCAGCGGGGGACTGCTTGAGTCCCCCACTGGTCCCGTGCTCCCGCAGCGCTTTCGTCTTTGAAGTGTAGCAAAAGTCCTGGGGCTGTTGCTACATGTCAAAGGCAAAAGCACCCTTATCGACTAATTGAATAGTTGATGCAAATTGCATCGACTATTCAATTAGCCCATTAATCTAAATGTAACATCCCTAGTCTTGAGAAAGCCACCTGTGTACATACCCCAAGGGTCTGGGAAGGGTGGGTACATTCTCAGGCAGCTAGCCTGAGCCACTGTCCAACACATGGTACACTCCTATTTTTGCTAATTTTAACAGAGTTACTGTGGATACATCTACATGAGCTAGGAATCACTCCTCCTGGTTCAAATACAGACATACCCTCAGAGAGGTGTGATTCCTTCCTGGCTCTGGGGGGCACTAATCTATTACTAGTCTCTTCCAGTCCCACCCCCACCCCCACTGTCCAACATTGATTCAGTGAAAGGGGTGGTACTGAGGCTCACCCTCCACTCATCCCTATCCACCAAAAGCCCACTCTGCCTGGGTGGGGAATAGCAGAGAGCATGCATTAGCTGCTTACCCAGAAGCACCTGGACCCAAAATCCAGGGATGTTCTGTAGTAGTTTAAAGATAGGCCTTATTTCCCTTTATGCCAGGATCTGGGCCTAAGTGTTGATTAATTGCTCATTAAGTCAGATTGTTTTGTTTCTGTTTCCAGATTGGGTAGCCAAATTACTGACCAACACTGCACAAATTGCAAAGCTTGTAATTAGTTATGCTATTTGAAATTCACACCACGTCGGTTACATATGTTGCTTACATAAATTAACGACATGCATTACCGTACAAATTGTATTTTGGATTGTAATACCAGTCATTCTTAATGAATACATCAGAGTGATCTCTGCACTCAATTCATTGACTATTTGTGAATAGGAAAAGGGAAATTCATCAAACGTATGATTTATTTTGATTATTCTCTCAGATCTAGCAATTGTCTAAATCCAAACCAGACATTCCCACCCATTCTGACTTTTCTATGTAAACAGAAAAATAACAAAATAAGATACAACATAGGTAAAAGACATATTGATGAGTTCTATTAAATTAGGCCAGCACAGAAGTTAGTTTATTGGCTTTACCATGCTGCCAGGCCTTTAGATTGTAAATTCTTACAGAGGAAAGGACTGTATTTGCTATTATGTTTATATAGCGCCAAGCATACAATCTGTGCGCCAGTCGTGATTAATTATATAACACACAAGATTATCTGTAAGAGGTTTGTCAAGCACTTCAAACATAAAAATATGCATAAGTGCTAAGTTTTGTTATTATGTTATGTTTTGTTGGTCCTGCTTCGGGCAGGAGGCTGGACTTGATGACCTCCTGAGGTCTCTTCCAGCTCTATTATTCTATGAGCTTTTCTGCCACCACAACAGTATGATAAACTCATACTTTATTATCAGCATGCTCTTCCTGTTGAATGCTGGCGACTCAGAATCTGTCTTCTCAGTTGTGCTATTTCTAATTTTTTCCATATTAAATCTCATTTTGGTGAGTGGGACTAAGAAACATCCCACTCTTATGCAATGCTTTTCAACAGAGATCACAAAGTGCTTCACAAAAGAGGTCAATATTGTTGTCAGCATTTTATAGATAGGGAAACGGAGGCATGGAGAGATCAGCCAGTGGCATTGCTAGGACAGAACCCAGGTCTCAAGTCCCAGTCTAGTCCTCAGAAGTGGGCTTTTAAATACTTAAACTGAACTACCCTGGTCCAAGTACTCTGTAATATATAACTCTCTGGCATTGTCAGGCTTAGCTGAACAGGTGGCAGGAAGTTAGGCCAGCAGAGAAGTGCTTATACACAAACGCTAGAAGTCTAAAAAATAGGATGGAGGAGCTAGAGTGCCTCATATTAAAGGAGGATATTGATATAACAGGCAACATGGAAATGTAGAGTGGAATGAGGACAATCAATGAGACACAGTCATACTAGGGTACTAAATGTATCGGAAGGACAGAACAGGTCATGCTGGTGGGAGAGAAAGAAAATATAGAAACAAATGAAGTAAAAATCTTAAATGAACCATAATGTTCTATTGAATATCTATGGATAGTAATTCCATGCTCTAATAATAAGAATATAGCAGTAGGCAGGGCTTGACAAACCCCGGTGAGAGCCACTCGCCAGCCCCGCACTGCGCATGCGCCAGACTAGTACTGCGCATGCACGAAGCGCTGGTGAATGGGGTGCTTGGAGCAACCGGCTGAAAACTACTCGCCACGGGTGAGTAGATTCAGTGGTTTGTCGAGCCCTGGCAGTAGGGATATATTATCTACCACCTGACCAGGATAGTGAGAGTTCTGAAAGAACTCAAATGTTAAATTGCGGAACTATTACCTGTGGTTGGTAACCTATCCATCACCATCCCTTTAATCTTAGCCTGGGGGCTGTCAACCCCAATGGAAGGAGTATAAAGAAAACCAGACACTACCCCCCAGTGGAGAAACAGATGCCAGTTCAAATGTAGGTGAGCTCATTGAACTGGAGTGTTACTTGGATTGGCACAGTTGTGAAGCGAAGTGTTTGATGACATTCTGACATATTGATTGTAGCAGCGCTCACTCCACAAATCCTCTGGGAACAAACACATGAGCAATCAACAGTTCTTTTGAGTCATACCTTCAGGGAAGCCCTATTCTCCCTTCCCCTCCCAGCCATGTCGAATAAGAGTGTGGTCACATGGGCAAAAGCAGGCACTGTGCACATGCTACTGGGTGAGGCGTGCTGTCCCATGTACTGGCACTTAGACCACTTACAGAGAGAAGGAAAGAGTTTGCTCTATAGCATTAGCTGAGCGGCAGCTGGCTTTTAGCTCAAGCTGTAGAGGCTCATGCACTTAACTCAGAAGGACCCAGGTACAGTTCCACCTGTTGGCATTACACTACTCACCTGGGGTCCATCTACACTGCAGAGGAAGTTCAAAGCTGTCACTTTTGATCTTCCAGGGTTCGAATTCACAGTCTAGTTAAGACAGCTTATTCGAAGTGAGAGGGGCACTCTGGTCAATGCCAATAACCCTGCTTTCACAAGGAGTAAGGGAAGTTGAAGAAAGAGTGTTTTTCTTTCGACTTCCTGCAGCGTGAACAGCACCAAAACTGAGTTAAGATACTTTGACTTCAGCTACACAATTAACGTAGCTTAATTCGACTTTGTCCTGTAGCGTAGACATATCTCTGGAAACAGGGGGGAGAGGAAAGGAAAGGACATTGGTGCTGCCCCTCCAGAACATAAGGCAATGCAGCTCAGCCAGCATTTGAGATTTATGGCTAGGGCAGGCTAGCATGAAACTAATACCCCCCCCCATCCCTATAGAACGAGGAGTACAGGACTCCTTGGGGGCACAATTCCCGCTCTGTACTGCTCCATTGGCAGTGCAACCCGTCATGCCTTGTAGAGGGCACAAATGCCAACTCTAGTCCGATGTCTGCCTTACATATGCAGTCACCACAGAGTTAAAAGGTAAGTGGTCTCCTGAAACAAAAACATTAAAGCGTGATAAGAGGGGTGCTTTCCTTACACTGCTTCAACGAAGCCACTGTACCACAGCAGTTCTTTAAATATCATCCCACTCCTAGTGTGAGATACACAGTAACACAAACCAGCAGGTTCTTTCACACACACACTCTGTCACCCTCAGCTGTTTCATGTCTGCGCTATTTGAACAAGCCTCAGCCTCTATAGTCAATGGGCACACGCAGCAACTGAACAAACACAAAGTTAACAAGCTTAAAGGCATGTGACACAACCCTTAGGAGTTCACATCAGGACAAGACAAGTATATCAGGGTTGTAAAATGGATTGGATAACTACCTAGGGCTTGCTTCCTGCCTCCCTTACACCTACAGGGCCAAATTTACTCATGCAGAGGAGAATGCTGCTCTAGAAGTATCACCATCCTTTCTAGACTCCCAGGCTGCTTTGTCTTGACATTTGGGGTCTAACTGCTTGCCAGACTCGGGGTCAGAAAGGAATTTTTCCCCAGGTCAGATTAGCTGGGACCGCGGGTGGGGGTTTCCTACCTCCTCCACAGCATGGGCCATGATTCACCTTCTGCAATCATCATAACAGATCTCACTTAATTCTCTGTCAGTACAGGGCACAGTGGACTGTTAGCACTTTGCTCTCTACTGTTCTCTGCCTGTGGTTTTCCTAGGATTCAAATGTTTTGGCTTAGCTAAGTCTTTGGGGTTAGTACAGCTATATCTGGTGGAAATGAATGACCTGTGATACATAGGAGGTCAGACTAGATGATCTAATCATGGTCCTCTCTAGCCTTAAACTCCATGAAACTACGTGCACTAATCCACTATACAAATGTGGCAGAATTTGGCCTGTACGGAGTTCCACTGATCACTGCACTAGTTGCCACTCAACTCCTAGACCCGTTCAAAGTCCCTATCAGCCTCACCTAGGCTCGGGAATTTCATGACTTGTCCCCCTGTATAGCCTCTCTGTGGTTGGTATGAACAGCCTGCACTGTTTGGCTGGCTGAATTCAGGTTTCAGCATGTAGCAGCAGTAAAGGGATTGTGTCTAGTTAGCTGAAAGCTCAGCTCCTTCCAGGGGGCTTCCAGAATTGCCAGGCCCCTGGGCAAGGAGAGGGAGGGTGGTTGTGTGTTCCTGGAGGGGGTGGAGCCTCAGGCTGAAGGGGCAGAGTGAGGCACCAAGTTCTCAGAGCCAGCCACTCCACACCACACAAGCTAGCCCTTAGTGCTGTCTGAAGTGCACCACCTGGGACTCTGGCAGAGATTCAAAGGGCCTAGGGCTTCAGTTGCTGCTGCGGTATTGGGGCAGTTGCCCCTTCCAACTGCCTCTCCCTCTGATGGTGGACCTGCCTTCCGAGTGCTAGAGCCAGCTCCTGCTCTGGGACAGCCTCTGTTAGCTGTTCAACTGCTCCTAGGGCAGGGGCAGGACTCAAACACCAACCGCTGCCCACCCCAGACAAATGCCCTATCCCCTAGGCCACTCCAGAACCTACCCTACCTCCTTTCCTTCAGGGCACTGGTTTCAGCAAGACACCCTTGTTTAAAGAAATGTCCTCAAATGATCGTGCAGCAGTGACAACCAGAAGAAATCAACTCTCAACCTCTTCCCATAGTAAAAAGGTTCCAGATTGAAAGATAAAGGTGGCTATCTTGATATTACTGGGATGAAAAGAACTGGATTTCCATTTAACACAAAATTCAATAATTTCAAAAAGAATTTGCAGTTCCAAAGCAGAATGGAAATTTTCCCCCAGGTCAGGACAAAACAGGAAATTTCCTGCAAAGCATCATTCTGAAAAAAATCATTTCACATTGATCAAAATAGTTCATTTCAATAAATCTAAATGTCTTGTTCCAATTTTGACCTTTTGTTTTTTTTAAATTATATGAAAACAATCATGTTTTGAAAAGTCATTTTGAAATGACAAATGAAATACTTTGTTCCAAGAATGTTGAAATGGGACATTTTGACATTATGAAAATACTTCATTGGTGGGGAGGGGATTAAACACAACTCCACTGAGATTAACACATTTTTCAAAACACTTTGATTAACGAAACCAGCACTTTTCATCAAAAACATTTAGACAAAAAAACTTCCGATCAGCTATAGTGATGAATGCAGTAGAAATGAATAGTTATAAAATAAACTGCATATATGCTTGCATTTGTAAGGCTATTACAATCATGTGTTTCACAGCATAAACTTTTGGATGTATAGATTTAGACCATCAGACAGATGTAGGGTGAGTGAAATTTTGTGAATTTATGGCAGAATAGTCCTCATTTCAAGTACACAGAAAACCTTTAGATTTGAGTAGTTGCACCTTTCATTGCAAATATTAAGCAACATCTATTAAAATAGCATCTGGGAAAATAGGGGACTAAATTGTGATTAATAATAAAAGAAACCCTTAGGATCTGAACTTGAAGAACTTTATGTATGTGAGAAGTCCATACTCACATGAGTAAGGATTGCAGGATCCAGCCCTACTACAGTAAATGAAAGGGTGCCACATATTTCAGCTTGTGTGAATTGACAAATCAGTGAAGATAGCTGCTTTCGAATGGTGTACAGGTTGAATCTCTCTACTCCATCACCCTCAGGACCAGACCTGTTCTGAACCAGAGAATGTGCTGGACCACAGGAGATCAATATTGTCTGGCAACATTATCAACGCTTTCATTGCTAATTGGTCTGTTAGAGGACATTTAGGGGTAAATCAGAGCTAAATAACAGCACAGACCACTGAGAGCTAGGATTGGTGGCTATAAACAAACTTTATGGGACCACAGGAAAGTTGGCCAGACCCATGAAAAGTGGACAACCAGCTAACTAAAATCATTCTAGATGATGAATGTTCTGGACCAGAGAGTTCTGGAGCAGAAAGGTTCATCCTGTATCTCTGTCGACTGGGTGATTCACACCAGTCAATGATCAGGCCCTTTATTTTTTTAATAAATGAATGAGTTTTTCAATATAGGTGGTCCCCAAGTTGCGAACGGTCAACTTATGACCGTTCGCAGTTACGACCAAAGCTGTCATAAATGGCAGACCCTGAGTTATGAACGCGATCCGCGCTTACGAACAGCGCAGTTGCATGTAACTCAATGGGGTCCAACTTACGAACGAACCGAGTTACAACCAATTGCTTGATCCGTAACCGGTTCGTAAGTCGGGAAGAGGCTGTAATTGCTTCATGTTATTTAGGATTTATAAAAGGTAAAGTATATTCAGATTATCCATGTAATGCACACATACACATACACATACACATACACATACACATACACATACACATACACATACACATACACACAGAGCTCCTGTTTTGTAGTGAATGTTTTAGTGCATGTTTCAGAGTGCTGGAATTGCTGCGAGGGGAAAGCTTTGAAGATTTTATTTTCTGCATCACTGGAAAATGCTGATATTTGAAGGATACATCAGAGAACCTCATTAGAACTGCAGATCTTTTTTTGTCTACATTAAAGGCTTTCTTCAAAAGGTTTGCATCATGTTGTATTTCGTAGCTGGATTAGGAGCATATTTTTCCATCCCTCGTACCTAATTACCAATGCTCAGAAGAGGAGGTCAGAGACAGACACCCTGAACCCAGAATTGGCTGGAACTGGAGCATCTCATCAGGCACACAAGTGTTGTTTCAGAGTCTGTATTGCATGAGCTGCCCAGTAGCTGGTAAAACAAGTTAACAAAACACACTGTGATTAACACTCTGCCGGGGGCCTTTAGTTCCATGAAAAGGAGATAGAGAGAATATAACTCAGACAAGAATTTTAGAAATCTAATTTTCTTCAATATACATGGGCCAGATTCTCAGCTGGTGTAAAACCAATGAAACTTCATTGAAACCAATGCCAACTTTCCCCAACTGAGAGCCCAGCCTATGCAGACTTCCTCAGTTCTTCTATTTGAATTTACATACGAATTTAAGGCTCAATTGTATCTAGGCAAGGTCACCAACAAGAGGTGGGATGGGGCAAAAGGATCGGAAGAGCATGAGAGCAAATGAGAGCATGAGCAAATGAGAGCATGAGCATTAGATATGCAAATGAGCACTCCATTTGCATTTTCTCTTCTGGAAAAAGTTCGTAGTCTAGCGGTATCCTGTCAGAGAAGTAGGGAATGTACAGAAATCCTTCCTGGGCCTTGTACAACTCCCACAGGGGTGGGGAACAGAACTGGACACACAACTGTTTTCCTGTCCCATGAACACACAACTGTTTTCCTGTCCCATGAACATTTCTGAGATTTAGAAAAGAAAAATCTGTCCTGAATCAGGCTGAACATTTTTTTGCAAATCAAATTTCTAGGGGAAAAATGTTAGTTGGTTCAATATGAAATCTATCAAACATAGTTATTTAAAATTTCTAAATAAACATCTGTTTGAACTAAAACCCCCATTTTTTCCCTTTGATAACATTAAAATAAAACATTTCTACAATTAGAAAAAAATATTTTTGGTCAAAAAATGACTTAATCAGCTCTTTAGCATAGTTTTTGTTTTGACAAATTATCTTTTTCCAGTGAAGAAATATTATGTCAAATTTTCCTGACTGGCTCTCATATTGAAGCTCTCTGGGCACTCCTAACACTGATCAGCACCTGGAGGAAGCCAGCCCTTTACCCCATTCGATGCATTCAATATTAATATTGTGGCAGAGTGACCAGATGTCCTGACTGTATCAGGACCATCCCAATTATTAGAGGCTTTGTCTTATGTAGGACCCTAACACTCCTTTGTCATTCCCTCTGTCTTGATTTTTCATACTTGCTGTCTGGTCACCCTATACATGCCTCTTTTTATACAAATATCTAAGTACTTAAATGACATTAATAAATTCTAACAACACCTCTTTGAAGTAGGCCTCACTTTACCTATTTTGATAAATCAAGGATAAGTCCCAAAAGTCTTCAGGGAATCAATTCAGCTGCCTTTTTGGTGGGTACATCCCGAGATCAGGTAGATAGCCATCTAAACAAATGCCAAAAACACATCCATTCCCACCATACTCTTCTTTCCACTTCTACATTCTACACTCAACTTTATCTTACACTACCAGCACTATATAAGCTCAGTCAACTGAGCCTACAGATATGTTAATAGGTTCCCAGGCTAAAAGGGACCACTGTGATCATCTTTTCTGGCCTCCTGTAGAACACAGACCAAAGAGGTTCCCCAAAATAATTCAGAGTGTATCTTTTCAAAAAATATTCAATCTTGATTTTAAAAAATCACCAGTGATGAAGAGTCCATCCCAACCCTTCATAAATTGCTTCAATGCTTCATTGCCCTCCTTGCTAAAAATGTACACTTCGTTTCAAGACTGAATTTGTCTACCTTCAGCTTCCAGGAATGATCATGTCATTCTTTCTTCACTAGATTGAGTTCCCTATGTAAGACCTGATAGACTGTAATCAAGTCACTCCTTAACCTTCTTTTTCATAGAATCATAGAAATGTAGGGCTGGACAGGCCTTTGAGAAATCATCAAGTCTAGTCTCTTGTGCTGTAGCAGGAACAAGTAAAGACAGACCTTCCCCTATAGGGTGTTTCTCCAACCTGCTCTTAAAAACCTCAGATGACAACCTCCTTTGGAAGCTTTTCCAGAACTAAACTACCCTTTTAGTTGGAAAGCTTTTCCCTGATATGTAACCTACATTTCCTTTGCTGCAGATTAAGCCTCATACTTTTGGTCCTACCTTCAGTGGACATGGAGAACAACTGATCACTGTCCTCTTTATAATAGTATAATAGCCCTTAATATTTTGGAAGACTATTATCAGATTCCCCCCGGCCTTCTTTTCTCAAGACTAACTTAAACCCCTCCCAGTTTGATGTCATCTACAGAGTTTATAATCACACTGTCCATTCCATTATCCAAGCCACTGATGAAAATATTGAACAATAATCTGATCCAGGACTAACCCCTGAAGGACACTACTAGATACACCCTACCAGTTTGACAGTAAACAAATGATAACTATTCTGAGGGGCTGTGTCTAGACTGGCCAGTTTTTGCGGAAAATCAGCCGCTTTTGCGCAAAAACTTGCCAGCTGTCTACACCGGCCGCTTGATTTTCCGCAAAAGCACTGACTTCCTACTGTATGAAATCAGTGCTTCTTGCGGAAAAGCTTTGACGCTCCCGTTCGGGCAAAAGTCCCTTTTGCGCAAAACTTTTGCGCAAAAGGGCCAGTGTAGACAGCTGAGATTTGTTTTGCGCAAAAGCGCGTCTAGATTGACCACGGATGCTTTTCTGCAAAAAGTGCTTTTGCGGAAAAGTGTCCGTGACAATCTAGACGCTCTTTTTCCGAAAATGCTTTTAACGGAAAACTTTTCCGTTAAAAGCATTTGTGGAAAATCATGCCAGTCTAGACGTAGCCAGAATGATTTTTGAACCAGTTTTGTGTCCATCCAGGAGTAATTTCATCTAGACCACTCTTCCCTAGAGAATTTCATATGAGATTGTGACCAAAGTTTTAATCAAGATATATCACATCTACTGTTTCCTCCCTGTCCACGAGACAAGTAACCCTGTCAAAGAAAAAAAATTAGGTTGTTTTGGCAAGATTTGTTCTTGACAAATCCATGTTGGCTAGGCCTTGTATTTCTATTATCCTTTAGGTGCATACAAACTCATTGTTTAAAATTTTGTTTTAGTATATTTCCAGGTATCTAAGCTAGGCTGACTGGTTTATAATTCCTTGGGTCCTCTTTGTTCCCTTTTTCAGAGATAAATATAGATTCTATATTTGCCCTTCTCTAGTCTTCTGGGACCTCACCCAAACTCCAGCAGTTCTCAAAGATAATTTCTTTGAGTTCTGTGATTTCTTCAGTTAGGTCCTTAAGTATCCTAGGAGGAGTTTTATCAAGCCCTGCCAACCTGAGTACACATTGGACATCTCTTATCTGGCACCCTTGGGACCTAACCTGTCCCAAACCAGGGAATTTGCCAGACTAGAGATGGTTCCCTGCCACAGCCCCCCGCTGCCAACTCTGACAGCTGGGGAGGGTGGGGAAGAGGAAGAAGGACTCCCTCCAGCCCCTGCTGGGCTGCCTCCTGGGTCACTGACCCTGCTGCTGCTGCTGCTGCCCCAGCTACACTGCTTTCCAGGCCCTAGCAGCCCATGCTGCCATAGGCTCCAGCTCCGCACAGGGCTGCCGGCTTTGACCCTGGTCAAGCTGCCAAGGGCTGGGGCTCTGGTTCTAGCCCTGCGACAGACTTCAGGCTCTGGCCCCTTTTCCATGACCTATCTGGGGCTCTGGCCCCACAGTGCCATGGGCTGCTGGGGCTTTCTCCAGCCTCGGGCCCAATCCCTCTGCTGCAGGCTGCCAAGAGCATGGGCTCCTGCCCTGCAGCAGCCCGTGGGCTCTGGCCCCACTTCTGCGGGCAGTCCGGGGCTCCAGCCCCACGTTGTTGGGGGCTGCTGCCAGTCCCAGTGTTGGTTCCACTACCACGGGCTGCCCAGGGCTCTGGCCCTGGCCTCACACTGCCATGGGCTGTCCTGATCCTGCGCTGCTGGGAGCTGCCCTGATCCAGTCCCAGTGCCACATGCTGCCCCATGCTGCTGCTGCTGCCCCATGCTGCTGCTTCAACCCAGGCCCACCTGGATTTCCCTCCTGCCACTAGGTTACCCGGGTCCTCTGATCAAGGAACATCCGTGGTCCAGCAGGACCATGGATGTTGCTCGACCAGAGAATTCCAGTTTTGGGAAGTGTAAACTGTACATCCAACTTATTTAAATAATCTTTAACCTATTATTTCCTTATTTTGTCTCACATACCTTCCCAGTCATTGTTAATATTAATTATGTTAAATGTCTGTTCATCATTAAACTTTTAATGAAGACTGAAGCACAATCGGCATTAAATACCTTGATTTTCTTGATGTCGTCAATTATTAGCTCTTCTTCCCTGCTAAGTAGAGGGTCTACTCTTCCCTTCATCCTTCTTTTGCCTTTTATATCATTTGTTAGGTGCAACTCATTTTGTGCCTTAGCCTTTCAGATTTTGTCACTACATGCCTGTGCTTTTCTTTTCTACTTCTCCATTGTAATCTGTCCATGTTTTCTAATTTTTCTGGATTCTTTTTAATTTTCAGGTCAATAAAGAGCTCCTAATGGAGCCATATTCACTTCTTACTTGTCTTCCTATCTTTGTTAAGCTAAATATATCATAGTCCTCTAGTAGATCATGGTTAGGCATGTTTTCTTATTCTTTAATCATTCTCATGGCTCTTCTCTGAACCCTATCGACATCCTTTTTGAACAGTGGACATTCTAACTGGACACAGTATCCCGCCAGTGATTGCACCAATGCAGAATACAGAGGTCAATTAGTTAGCCATAACCCCCCGGCTGTTCCAGCCATGGCTGGTTGTGGAAGTCTATGCTTCATGTGCAGGACAAGCATTTCACTGTGATCCAACCAACTCCTTGTAGAGCTTCCAACACTCAACATCTTCTGCCACAGACAGGATAACCTCCTAGCTCATTTGGGTCTATTGCTATAACAGGCAAAACTTGAACGTTGGAACTGAACATCGTAGAGATTTGGGGAAGTTCAGTTTCAAATCCAGTTACTGACCTGAACTCTGAGTCTTGCATCACTGATTAGTACTTGGGGCCCAATCATGCAGCCCTTACTCACCCAAGTCGTCCCATTAATTTCAGAGATGTTAAGGCCAGAAGGGACCATCTTGACCATCTAGTGTGACCTCCTTCAGTAGGGCAACTCAGATGGGGGAGAATGATGCACATGGGAAAGAGTTTGCAAGAGTCCATACAAAATAGTAATACCCCCAAATGTATACTACATGTTTTATAAGATCTTGCGCACAACAGGACTGAAATTCTTCAACATCAGATTTTAGGAAAACATGAGTGTGCTGTAAAAAGTGCAATGAACAACAAGTTTAATTCATGCTTCAGAATTTTAAACCGAGTTCTGCTGCTGACTGAGGGTTTTGTCCCCTGGATTTTACTTACGCCACATTTCTCTGGGATCACCTAAAACTCTACAACCGCATCCCTTAGCTGGTATAAATCAGCTTAGCTGTATTAACTCCACAGAGCAAGGCTGATTTACACCAGCTGGGAAGCAGGATCCTGAACAATGCACAATATACAGACTGTCTGTCTTGTCTCCTCTGAATCATGTCACAAAAGCCCCATAAAGATTTCTTTTTTGCAAACAGTGCCATCCCAGGCAAGTCACGCCTGGGAGATAAACTGCTCCCTCCCCAAAAGGTCATGGCCTTCGAGACCCTGCATCTTACTTCCTAAAGTTATAAAAGGAAGACATATCCATCAGCAATCCCAGGCCATTCTGGGAAGAAGCAATAGAGCCCTCCCCCAGAAACAAAAGGCTGCCTGTGTCTGTGATCTGTTCAGAGCCTACATTAAGTGTTATATATGACATGATCGCTTTTAATGATCTGTCTTTCACTATGTTTAAAGAAGCGAGATTAGTATTTGCCCGAAAGTGCCTCAATATAAAATCATTGTCTCACTGAAGTCAATGGGAGTTTTGCAATTAACTTTAATGGGGCCAGGATTTCACCCTGATATTTAGCACTATCACTTGTCAGCATGTACTTCAGACAGTCAAGCACTGGGGATTCAAATGACCCATTGCAGTGTTAGCCACAAACAGAGTAATGAGGTGTTTTTCAACTGAATTACTGACAGGATTTTTGTAAAGGCTGCACAGTATTTCTCAAGTTGGACACTAACCTTAGTATGCAAACAAGGCACAGTGCAAAAGGCAACCAGTGCAGTGCATTCCTCTAATGTGTATTCTGTATTTAAGTGTCTTTGTTTATTGGGCTCCGTGATGTTCCTACAGCTGCTAAATCTAATGACATTCAGTGAAAAGTACGCTTCGGGGGGAGCCAAGTTAGTCTGTACAAGTAAACTGAAAAAACAACAAATAGTCTGGTAGCACTTTATAGACTAACAAAACACGTAGATGGTATCATGAGCTTTCGTGGGCACAGCCCACTTCTTCAGATGATCGGAGTGCTGGATGTCTCATGATACCATCTACATGTTTTGTTAATCTATAAAGTAAAAAGTAAGTAAACTTTTCTGTGCAACCCCACAGATACTATCAGCTGTTTTCCAGGTGCAATTTTCCAGTGTACCTAACCTGACATATGGAGAGTTTGGGAGTCGCTCGATAACATAACAAACCTAAGTAATACCAACATTAAGAAGAACCATATTCAGCTCTGAATTTCTTGCTACGTTCAGAACTTGTCGCGGGAAATATATTGCAGAGAACAATCTTGTATGAAAAGGGGAATGATTATATGTTCCTGTAGATCTTTTCCTTAGCGTTGGTCAAACATTTTCCATAAAAACATTTTTTTTAACAAAAGAATGGGTTTTAAACCAATTTTTAGAGTGTCTTCTTTCTGCAACACAATTCAATTTTTCATTTGAAAACACAAGTCAAAATAATTTCATGCAAATCGTAAACAGTTTCCGTTTTCAACAATTTCCAGCTGAAAATAATATTCTTTTTGCTTGCTAACCTGCCTCCCTCAATAAATAATTTTCAACAAAAGATTTTCAACAAAAAGTCAATGTTTTCCATGTGAAAATATTCCCATTTTCCAACAACAACATTATCTAGGTCCACATTTTCAGACCTGCTTTTCCTGTGCTTTTATCTTTTGACAACAGCTTAGATTACTTAATTTTCTGAGTATCTGACTCAGCCTATCAATCAAGTACTTAGACATCAGAGAGTATGTCTACACAACAGTGTTATTTTGGAATATCTGACATTATTCTGAAATAACATAGTCCACATCTATACTACAAGCCATTATTTTGACAGAATGTTGAGCTGGAGGACTTCTTACTCCGACTCCTGTAACCATTTTATGAGGAGTAAGGGAAGTAGGAGTAAGGGAAGTTGGAGTAAGAGGGCTCTTCTTCACACCTCTTGATGTATAGACAGCACCAAAAGCCAAAATAAGCTATTTCAACTTAAACTGTGCAATTGACAAAGCTCAAGTTGCATAATTTATTTCGGCTTTAGCCCTGCTATATAGACGTGCCCTAAATGATCTAAATGTGAGGCCTCAAAATGGAGTCCAGGGGCATAATCTAACCATTAAGGTATGGAAAACTATTTCAGGTCCTAGGTTTTCTATTACAAGTTATATATATAAGATAAGTGATGGAATGCATCATAGGAGTGTTATCCCCACTAGTTGGTGCTTAGCTGCAGAACTCACTTATCAGTAATAAAGTTGCCACAGTTCAGGGCAACTGCACCTGTATTTCTCCACAGTGGTTCAGTGAGGGCACCCCACTCTCAGGGTGCATCCACACTGAACCCTTCACTTGAAATAAGATACGCAATTTGCGCTACACAAATTGTGCATCTTATTTAGATTCTTTTTCAAAATAGGCTATTTTGAAATCTGGCGTATCTACCCAGCGCCAAATTTTGAAATAAACACTATTTTGAGACATCCCTTATCCCTCATGTAACAAGGTTTACAGGGATGCCAAAATCACGTGTCCACTATATTTCGCAATAGCGGACGCATTCAAAAGACGCAGGGTAGCTATTTCGGGATACCTATGGTATCCCAAAATAGCATTGCAGTGTAGACTTCCCAGTCTTTCTACCTGTGTCTTTATTAGATGTAGGCCTGCTTCACTTTTCCCCTCAAAGATGGCATACAGTGTGACTATGTCTAGACTGCAGGCTTCTTTTGGAAGAAGCTTTTCCAGAAGAGATCTTCCAGAAAAACTTCTTCTGAAAGAAAGTATCCACACCACTAAAGTGCATCAAAAAAGTGATCTGCTTTTTCAAAAGATAGCATTGTCAAGGCTGATTCCCCACTCTGGCATGCAGAAGTGGGGGCCCACAAAAGTACCCCAAAACCTTATCTCTCCAGGCTTTGGTATAAAACTTCCCCCCCCAAAATCCTAAAAACCTAGATTTTGGGGATACAAAAATCTGCTGCCACCATCAAGTGCTTTTGAACCCACAAATAGAGGTGGACACTTGAAACCAACCCCAGGGTACCCCAAGCTCTTTTCTCCAAAGAGTTTGAAAAAGAAAGAGAAAATATAAATTGCAGCCTGTGGCTGCTGCCCTCTAGTCAGAGGCATGCAGATATCCACAGACAGATTTTCCAGGACACAGAACTGAACCAATACCAGGTTAATAAAAAAGAAAGAACTTTTATTATCAAAACAATACTCCTGTTGCAAGCATAATGACTAGATGGAAAAAGTCACCAATTAATATACTCATGGGGATTCCCATGGGCTAAAACTTAATTACAAGAGAGAGGAAAACCCCATTTCTAACAGCACAGACATCAGATCCAAAGTCCCACACCAGAAAACAATAAAACCTAATGGATTTATCTAAACTTTACCCTGCTTACACATTGTGAAGAGTCTTTTTCTTGGAGACAGACATGTCTTCTGTCTCCCTCAGTATCTAGAGCAAACTGGGCAGAGATAAAGGAGGGAAAACCCAAAAATTCCTTTGTCTCGGTTTGAAACCCCTATCTGCATGTCTAGTGTCTGACTGCTACCTGGCTAGGTACAGTTAACCCCTTAGTCCCCAGGTTGCTGGCCATCCCTCAAATCCATTACAAGGGTCCACACTGAATGGACGCTATCTCGCATTTCAGCTGTGATTACTATGGACAGAGTAGCCAGCAGGGCACCTGTGCTTTTTCTTCTTTCCTCTTCTTTCGAAAGAACTCCCTCTTCCCCATCCACACATGCCTTTATCTGAAAAAGCTCTTTCAGAAAAAGGCTTCTTCCTCATAGTATAAGGATTACCAATGTCAGAAAAACCCCTCTTTTCTTTTGATTTTCTTTTGGAAGAATGCGATTGCAGTGTGGATGTAATTGAAGTTTTCTTGGAATAACAGTTGTTTTTCCGAAAAAAACTCTGTAGTGTAGACATACCTTGTGATTGCTAACAACTGCAAGTCACCACACAATATTTGTGCATAAGCCCATTTTATTCTTAAGGAAAAAACATCACAGTGAGAACATATTAAAAGTTATTTTAAAAAACTATAAGCTTGCCAATAAGTTTACCAAAGATCACTCTCAACTGTCTCCAACATGGGCTCGGGTAGGAGAGTCATTCAACCCACCCTGCCTCAAAAAAGGGGTTTCTTTTGTGGTCATATGTTCATAAACTGCACTCACTCATATGGGGCCTCAGTAGGTCAATTCCTTCCAATCCTTCCCTGAGGTCTGGGGCCCACCATGAACAAGAGGTCCTGGCTGTTTGATGGATCAGCACAAATCTCTTGAGACAGTTTAAAATCAGGCAATTTATCCAAAAATCCTTTCTTTGCTTATAGGTCCCTCAAGAATCCTGTCTGAATGAGTATAAAAGGACCAATCCAGGGTGTGGAGTTTCTCTGGAGATGTTACAACCTGAGTGGATTTATCTAATCACCACCCTGCTGTTCTCATATTTATCCTTCCCCTGGAAAACCCAGACTCCAAAGACATTGTACTCAATTAAATAAGATTTGTCCAGGATATTTCAGCATACTGTTATATCTATCACAGCAGCCATCCCAACCTCTTGGCAATATAACATTTGTGCCTCTGCCTCAAGTATTCTATATAGGTATAATTGTAAGAGATAACTACCTATCATGCACATATGTTCCCACCACCACACTAGCCAAGCTCTTCACAGCCTTTGATGTATTTAGCATCATACCACCCCATTTGAAGCAGGGAAATGCTACTTTTCCCATGTTACAGATGAGAAACTGAGGCACAGAGATGCTTGCTTGTCTAATGTCACACAGGAACTCTGTGACAAAGCAGGGAACAGAATACAGGTCTCCAGAGTCCCAAACTATCACCCTAAATTCCTGGACCATCCTTCCACTCTGCCTCATTACATAAGGCATAGAGAAGTGAGATTTATTTTTTCCAGCACAATAGGATGGAGCCAAAGTCTGGCCAAATGAGAATTCCCCCTGCAGGAAAATCTCATGAGGTATAAATCGGCTGGAGTTGGCTCATACACCAGTCACCCAGATGGAGGCTCTGCTTTACAAATTCACAGTTGTGTAAGAGGACAGAGTAATTGGCTGATGGGAGAAAGGGGTTGGCACGAAACAGACCTCAAAATCAGGGAGACTTAACTAACTCCCTTGGAAGTTAAGCATACTTGGAAGAGCATACTTGGAAGAACACTACCAGTATCTGTAGCCTGACCAGAAGTGGAGAGAATCGGGTTTCATGAGAATATTTGCCCTCAGAAGCTTTCCAGACTAAATTTGCACACCAAAGGGTTGGATAAGCATCCTGACTTTTGGCTGCTTAATCACCAGGGCTCGACAAATAATACAATCTACTCGCCCGTGGCAAGTAGATTGTAACCTGGAAGAGCCGGGTTCGGGCGATCTGCACATGTGCAGAATGATCGGCGCATGCGCAGATCGCCGGACAACGCGGCTGGCGAGCGGGGCTCGCTGCGATTCGGCGAGCCCTGTTAATCACCCACCATTAAACATTTCATTTCCAAGAATGATATAAGCACAATTATAACCTGTCCCAGTAACAGAATGCTGTTGTCTACTCCAGCTCTAAGAGAACTGTAATTAGGTCCAATTCTTCTCCCACTAAAAACAAGGGCAAAACTCTGATGGAGTTCAATGGGACCAGGATGGAAGCCTTGGTGGACTAAGTGTAGTAGGACACTTTCTATTGGGATAACAGCTCCTGCTACCCAGACATTTTCAAAGAATGACATTGTCTTCCTGTGCTTTTTCAAATGCTATTCTTTGACTTTGTTTACATGGAAATGGAAACAAAAAGAATACAGAAGAGGTCTTTCATCTCATGTCCCAGAACCATAACAGCTCATTGTTGTCCATGTCACCAGGCCTATGTCTAGATTTCTTTCTCATTCCAGACCCATGGGCATTTTCAGAGGGACACATCTGTTTCTCTATATCAGTAATGTAGGATACTCTATGAAATAATCCTGTGCACCGTGACTATTGTTTGAGTTATGCTACTACATTCAAGAAAGGGAGTGGAGCCAGTCTATGGTGAACTGGGACACAGAGAAATGCTATTTATAGTGGATGTGATATCACAGTCAAGGACCTGGTTCATGAGTATAGAGAGGCCTGAGCAGCAAGTCTCAATTTTCCAGACGTCAATGTATTTACAATGTTGCTCCCTGCCTTCTCTGGTACATTTCAAATCTAGGGGTTATAGTTCAGATCTAGGGGTTATAGTGGACCACAAGTTGAATATGAGACAGCAGTGTGATGCT
>CM057846.1:15109047-15129898 GCA_030068395.1 Apalone spinifera
GAAATCACAAGAACATCACACCCAGCTTCAAATGGCTCTCATTTCCCAGCCTGCCTCAAAATTATCCTTTTTATGCACAAACCTCTCCACAGACCTGCCTCATCCTTTGTCACAAACCTCTACTGTCTTTACTTGTTCCACTAAATCAGCATCTTCCCCCTCTCAGTTCTCACTGACAATCCCACCAGACCTCCTCCTCTCCATTACGTTCAGTATCTAAGGAGGTTCTTACAACAATGTAACCAAACTGGCTCGAGCCTCCACCCAGTAAACTGGGAAAATTCCAACCTACCTACTGGGCATCTTTACAGGCAATTCTTTCCCTCTCACAAGCACTGAGTGGAGATAGATTACTATTATTAAACAGACTGTTTCTAACATCAAGCTATGGAAATACACAAGAAAAACTGTTACATAAACAAAGAAAACCCGCAAGCAAGGTACCATCTCCAGAGTCTGCAGGGCAGAGTCTTTTGCTTAAAGATTTTTAGTATAACTCCCAACCCATATAGTGTGGTTTCCCCACACTTCAAACACCCCAACTCACAGCTCTGTCCAGTCCGTGGAGGCTTAGAGTTCATAGGTCATCATGACATCTCCCTTCAGTAAGCATGTGGCAATGCCACCTACATGCTGCTCCTGCCTGCCGCTGCCCCTGCCAGCCGCTCCTGCCAGTTGCCTGCCACTGCTCCTGCCAGCCACTCGCCACCACTCAGACAAGCTGCCTGCCATTGTTTTCACCATCTGCCTGCCACTGTTCCCACTGGTTGCCCTGCCAGCCATTCACTGCTGCTGGCCTTGCGATGGATTTGGCTCTGGTCCAAACATAGTGATTTCAATCTCTGTGATTTCAGCTTCTCAGTGATTTTAGCTCTTGGCCCATAGCACAGTCGAGCCAAAAGATTCCAGCAGCCACTGGAATCAATTTTTAAATTATAATAAAGAGACTCCCTATGGAGGCTGTTTTAATTCTATCATTAGAATAGGGGTGTGGGGGGAAGAAAAACAGGTTGAACCAGTCTTACAGCTCACGCCCAGAGGGCATGCAGCCTGCTGGTTCAGAGTTCTGCCCTTCCCCTCAGTTCACTTCACAGAGTCTGGCAGACAGAGAGCCTTGTCCAGCCAAGATTCTTTATACTGACAGTTTCTCTCCTTTGAACTGAGTAAAACACAGTCTGACTTTTCTGCATTCCCAGTAACTGAAAATATGGGTGACCATATCTTACAATTCCTGCATTTAGGGTTACCACAATTTGTGACCCCACAATAGCCAAATTGGTTACAATAAGCAAAACACCATTCTAACAATTGAATATCTAGTAGTCCTAAGCAACCTGAGTGAACGTAACCACACCCAGTATTCCTTTCCCATTCCAGCTGTCTGTAATGGAAGCATTGATTCAGACCCTCCTTACATCTGCTATTCACAAAAGCCTTCATTCTGTCAGGGCAACTGCAGCTCTTCAAATTTCATCTTAAACATCTTTTTGCCTGTACTTCCACTTCTGTCTCTCCCTTTGCTACTGAGCTTTTATTTATTCATCTTACACTATGTAATGCCCACAGGCGGAAAGGAATGTGGGACCTCTGGAGTTTAGTGCATGAGCCTCTACAGCTTGAACTAAAAAGCCAGCTGGCTCTCAGCTAAAGCTGTAAACTCATTCTTCTTCTCGTTTGCAAATTCATTCTTCCTCTTTGTAAGTGGTCTAAGTGCCACTATATGTGACAGTGAATCACACCCAGGAAGTGTTTCAGTTACAACTGCACTTGGTTTATTCTAATTTATCCTATGTATGATCTATCTTGTATTATTTAACTGTTGAAGCACTGTGGCTTACTGTTTACATGCAAGCTGCCACACAGGATAAAGTTGCATTATATTGTGCTATCACAGTTAAACTATCACACAATTTGTTTCACTGACAAATTGGGTATATGTTCTAAGAAATGGAAAAATCAAACACTGGTTTTTAGTCTCTTATACCTATTAATTCGCTTTTAACAAAAGTAAATTGTGCATCTTAACTGGAAACTATCTCTTTGTGAGTAATTCAGTAGAAAATGGTATCCAAAAGATGCAAAACAAAAGTAAATTTCACTAGTCAACCAATATATTTTTAAATGGCATTTTAATTTATCTTATAATAATGTACCAGGCATTTGAGTATTCTGGATTCAAAGCTGTATTCACTTATGCTAAATTACATCAGAGGAGGAGCTGACCCAATATCATATTTTAATAGAAGTTTACTTTTTTTCCTCTACACTTCTGTCTTGAATCGTAATACTCCATCAGTTTGCAATAAATCAGTGAAAAAATAGAGAGATGTAGTCAAATGCAAACATGCAAAGGAGACAACAGGTCTTCTCCAATCAGTAGAGTGTATTTATAACTGTGGCTTTAGTGGGTGGGAAAAATAATAACCAAGTGAGCTAAGATCCCTCAGAGTACACGCAACTCTTTACAGTAAATCTGAACTTGGCTTCTGGAATGGCATAGTATCAAGCTGTCATCTCATAGGGGTTTTCCCTTGCAGTTTAGTGTGGTTCTCATATATCAAACTCAAATGCATACCAGTAATTAACAGGTTTAATAAGCACAAAAAATAGGTTACATACTATCCTACACATCTAGGCAGCCCTGTATATGAAAGTACTGCATGTAACCACACCCACTTCTGTTTATTGGAGGATGTTGTATGGGGTTATGTAAAGTCTGTTGTTTTTTCTGCTAAACACTTGCAAATCCAGCATATAGGACTGTGATCTTTCTAGCACTCAGACTCAGCTGGGCTTGATCTGGGCACCCTCCAAGAAAACTTAGGCAGTGTAGATTATGGTGTGTGCTACAAAATGTGGTGCTGATGTTAATCAGTCAGTGACAGCAAAGCAATACCACATCATGTTGTCATGATGATGTGCAAGACCCCCAGAAGGGCTGTTTTTGAGATTAATCACAAAAGAAAAGTTCACTCCTGACTTCCTGATATTCATTAAAGCCCATACCACTTCCTGCTTTATAAGAAGTTAGCTCTGTCCTAGCCAAGTTCCAGATTGGTTAATAATCCCTGACTCATTATTACCTATAGCATTTCAAATGAGAGAAGTTATTCCTTGTTTCCTGTTTTGTTGTTAGAATCTATTGATATATTCAATTTTGTTATAGAAAAATCTCCATTTTTGTCAAAATTCTTTGGGTTTTCATAAAAAAGTCAGTTATTGAAAACCAAATATATATTCAAATTTTTAAGGTAAACCTAAAAGTTTCTACAAAATATTTTAATGAAAACAATTTGCTTCAAAAATTTTCACAGAAAATAACTTATTCAAATGTCTCTACTTGTCATGGTGTTATGTGCTGTTAAACAGCTGCTACCTTCCATCTTACAGGCCTTGCCTGTTATAAGGGGGTTTTTTTACCCACAATTCCCAATTGTTACACAACCCTCTGAGTTCCGCCAATGGTAGGAATGATGGGTGCCATATTGTAGGGTTAGAACCACCATGATAGACCTGCTGTAAGTAGATTTTTGACAAGATGATGTTTAAAACATTAGCTGCTGTCTGTAGAGCCCTGTGGTTCCAAGGATATCTATTTTATATCCATTGGTATTCACGTCTGCGGATATGGATGCACATATCTGAGGATCATTTTTGTGGCTATAGATGCAAATACCAATTTTATAGCCTCTCAGGGCTCTAGCTGTCTGAAACTCTTGCTCCATTAACACTCCCACTGTTGCAACCACCAGTGGAGTAGAACTAATAGTAGAAATGGCAGGAAATTGAAGACAAAAATTGTTGTTTGGACAAGGTCCGTAAGAGGGAAAGTGCACAGCAACTGTATAGGGCAGGACTTGGAGTGCGGTTTGTGTCTTTGGGCTAAAATAATGGGATAGTACAACCGGATTAGAGGTAAGCTGAGAGGGTGGTTGGATCAGGTGCTTTTGGTTTCTTACAATGCACTCCACCTCTTCAAAGCACTGTGCAAACCTGAACTAATGAATTATCCCCACTCCCCTGGAAATTCTGTGTTGTTTTCTAATATCAGAAAGAAATGGCAGATCTAATGTAACTGATGCTTAGGAAAGGCCACATCCAGGATGTTCAAAGCAGTAGTTTTCCTGAGGGCTGGATTGCTTTTGGCCATTTAGCAGCTCACTGCAGAGTGTGACCCAAAAAGACACAATGGGACCAGTTCTCACCTCAGAACACCTTCAGGGGAAGCAGCTATAAGCAAGTGACAGGAAGAGCAAGAGGCTGAGTCATGTAGCACTAACTACTCCATTATAGGAGTAAGCTATATCTGTATACATGTAAATGTCAACAATTTCTACCCCACTATCAACCTTACCTTGGACCAGTCCACATAAGCGATCCACTTCCTTGGCCCTACAGTACAAATAAACGATGGTCACATAAATACCATCCTATACTGGAAACCTACTGACCACTAGTCTTACCTACATGCCTCTAACTTTCATCCAGGACACATCACATAATCCATTGTCTAAAACCAAGCCCTAAGATAAACCGGATCTGCTCCATTCCCACGGACAGAGTCAAACACCTACAAGATCTCTATCAGGCATTCTTAAAACTTAAATACCCAATTGGGGAAGTGAGGAAACAGATTGACAGAGCCAGACAAGTACCCAGAAGTCACCTACTTCAAGACAGGCCCAACAAGGAAAATAACAGAACACCACTAGTCAACACCTACAGCTTAAACGCCTCCAGTATATCATTGACAATCTACAACCTATCCTGGAAAACGATCCCTCACCCTCACAGATCGCGGGAGATAGGCTAATCCTCACCTACAGACAGCCCCCAATACTTAAGCAAATACTTACCAGCAGCCACGCACCACATCACAGACACACCCACCCAGGAACCTACCCCTGCAACAAACCCCATTGCCAACTCTGTCCACATATCTATACAAGCAACACCATTACAGAATCTAGCCACATAAACTACAACATCAAGGGCTCATACAACTGCACATCCTCTAATGGGATGTATGCCATCAAGTCCCAGAAATGCCCCTCTGCCATGCATATTGTCCAAACTGGACAGTCTCTGCTACAAAGGATCAATGAACACAAATCAGATATCAGGAATGGTAACACCAATAGCGGAACATTTTAACCTTCCTGGGTGTTCAATAATGGATTTAAAAGTAGCCATTCTTCTACAAAGGAGTTTTATCACCTAACTACAAAGTGAGACTGCTAGATTGGAATTCATTTACAAGTTCGACACTATCAACTTGGGCTTGAATAAAGATATTAACTGGTTAACGCACTACAAAGCCAATTTCCCCCACCTTTGATATTCACATTTACACATCAGAGGTTATGAATGGAACGTATCCAGCCTGAGTCAATTAGCTTCATTAACACTGATCCTACAAAGTAACTGCTTTTGCAGTTATATACACCCTACATTCTGTAATTTCCGCTCCAACTCATCTGATGAAGTGGGGTTTACCAATGAAAGCTCATGATATATTTGTTAGTCTCCAAGGTGCCACAGGACTACCCTTTGTTTTTATATGTAAACAGTTAGTAGATAATATGCCAGCAGGTGACACTGAAGAATCTATTGCCCTGGTGCCTGGGATTTGTAGGACCAATAAGACTTGCTCTGCACTAAAAGTGGCATCCTCTCCTTGCGTTTTACATCAGCTCTTTACACATTCCAGATGGAACATGGCTGAGGAATTGTTATGGATCATCTCACCCCATTGCAGACCAGATTGTGCTACCAGGTGGTGGGGTTGGGCAGACCACACCAATCTTTGTACTGGAGCTAGACCCCTCCTCAGTGTGTCCTCCCAGCAGGGGCATTACAAGAGAGAGAGAACGAAGGCTCAGTTTCTGACAGGTGTCATGTTTTAAAACACGCTTAGAAAGGAATAATGCCAATACTGAGGCCAGTAGGGAAATAGATGAACTGTTTAAACTTGAGATGGGGAAAAGCTGTTCTTTTCTCTAACAGGGAAGAGGAAAGTAGTTTCTTGGATTAGCCACTTCTGCAGAGAACTTCAGGCACTACTGAATGATGACAAATCACATGTGATCATGGGCCCTGCACTCCATTAGTGACTGAGTAGAGATCACAAAAGATATTTCAACTGGGTCATCAGGACAAATATATTGCAGTCTTGCAAGCGAAAAGCCAGTTTCTTTTTACCACTAATCAGCTGGGTGATGACTGACCTTCGGGTAAACAAGGAAAACATCTTTCAAGCTACCAGTGAGTTTATGTGCCCAAAGTAATTTTTGTTTGGCAAAACTTATGAATCAAATGAAACACTTGTAATGTTATTTAAAAAGAATATTTGTGCATGTCTCTTCATCATTTCAGCCCCACAACTGCCTAGGCCACCCTATACACATTAAAACCTAACAGGAACACTGTTTGCTTTTTCCTTTTCATAAGAATACAGGTGCTTGGAAGAATACATTTAATGAAAGTCACCTATTATTGCTATCCAGGTTCTAGGTAAACAAACATGATCCTTGTCCCAGAAGACTGACAGCCTGAGAAGTCATGGAATAAACAAAGGACAGAGGATGAGCCGATGTGAACAGCACATTTAGGTGTGTTGATCTTTCATTTCTAATTCTTTTTCTCATTAATATTTGGTATTGATTTCACATATTGGTGGCCGGGAACCACAGTGATCGGCAGCAATATAAATCCTAAGGATATGTCTACACAGCAGTATAATCCTAGGGTTCAAACTCAGGCTCCAGCCTAACACACACATACACCTCTTTGTCTACACACAAATTGTGCTAATCCAGAACTCAGATCTAGTGTCCCAGGATTCCGTGGCGGTCGAGAAGTCCTATAAGCTTTGCAGTGTAAACCTGATTCCATTGGACAAATACTCTGGGGCCGTGTCCACACTGGCGGCTTCTTGCACAAGAACATCTTGCGCAAGAAAACGTCCATGCTGCCATGTGCGAGCTGTGCTTTTGCGCAAGAGCGCCCATGGCAGCGAGGACGCTCTCTTGCGCAAGAATGCTCCGATGGCCATTTTAGCCATAGGGCTTTCTTGCACAAGAAACTCCTGCCGAGCATCCACACTGCCCTCTTGCGCAAGAGGGCTTACACCTGTTAAAAAAAAAAGAGCATAGCTCTTGCGCAAGAAGCCCTCTCTTACCACACCGTACTGTAAATCTTCTTCCGCAAGAGAGGGTGGGCAGTGTGGACGCTCTGCAGATTCTTGCGCAAGAACCCGCCAGTGTAGACATAGCCTGGGAGTCCACCAAAAGTATTCCACAGTTCCAGAGGCTAATTTTTTTGGCCTCTGGAAGTCAAAAGTTTTCCACACTGCACCACGAACAAGAGGCTAGAATGGTCACATTTGGGGAAGATGCTAAAGAGTCTGGAATTTGAATAGTTGGCCTCTGGCCCACATCATGCAGAGTAGATGCTGAAACCCCACTTGTGGTTCCAAACCTGGGGTTACAGATGAAAGTAGATGCTCAAACCTTAGGTTAACAAGCTCAGGGGCTTCTAACTTGAGTTCTGCTAACCTTGCGCTTACATTGCAGTGTAGACATAGCCCAAGTTAATACTTGGCATTTACATAATAGCTACTATGTACAGCTGTCAAGGCACTTTTCAAAAGTGGATAAATGTTATCAATCCCTACGTCACACAAGGTCACAGAGGCATAGAGAGGTCAAAGTGACTGTACCAAGAGACTGTATTCACCTAAGTAAACCCATTTACCTCTATTGGAAAGCCCACCTAGGTAGGATTTGACCCACTGTTGTCTTCAAAAGCAACCTTGGAAGCCTTGTCCCTGCGCTGCTCATCCCATGATTAATCCACTAGACAAGCATTTCTCAAACTGGGGTCTCCCTGAGGATACAACAAGGGGTCCACAGGCTTCCCCATTCCTTCCTAGCACCTCCTGCACACGGAAAGGCTGGCAGCACAGGCATACAAACTGCCCTGACTCCAGGCCACTCCTGAAAATGGCCAGCATGTCCCTGTGGCCCCTAGGGAATCTCCATACACTTCCTCCACTCTAAGCACCAACTCTGCAGCTCCAATTAGCCAGGAACTGTGACTAATAGGAGCACCAGGAGTGGTGCCGGAGAGCCGTTGCCAGAGAGATGTGTACGTCGCTTTTGGGAGCTGTCTGCAGTAGCACTGCTTCGCAGGAGCCTGCATCACTTGTTCCCACCTGCCCCCCAACCTCCTGCCCCAGACCAGAGCCCACATCCTACACCCAAACACCCTCCTAGAGCCTGCATTCTTCACTCCCCTGCACCCAGACTCCCTCTCAGCACCCAAAGCCTGAACTCTTCGCCCAAAGACTCTCCCAAAGTCCTTGCCCTGCACCCCTTTCTGCACTCAGACTCCTTCTCAGAGCTCACACCCACATCCATTCCTGCACCCCAAACCCTTGCCCCAGCCAGGTGAAGGGGAGTGTAAAATCATGATAAAAAGTGGCCTATACTGTCACTATTGCAAATAATCACCAAGTCCTCAGAGAGCAAGAAAAGGAGGGGCAGGAGGAGGAGGAGTGGGCAGGGGTTGGGCCTCAGAGAAGGGAGTGGAAGGGGGCGGACAATGGTTGAGCAAATCCCTATATATCAAAATGGGGGTCAAATGCAGCCACTATGGGGCTTCTCTGGTTGCCACAGACTCCTAAACCATGACTGCAGGGGAGAGGGGCAAAGCCAGCAGCTCCTCCCCCAGGGCTACCAGCAGAGATTGGGCTCTGCTCCCTTAGGGAACTACGGACATGGAAAGAGCAGCCGGTGTGTATTCTCTAGCTTCCATGGGGTGGTTGAGCTTGGACTTCAGGCTCCAGCCCTGGGATGGTGGGTTGCAGGCTCCGGTCATGAGAATTTGGGCTCCAGCTGCATGGCAATGGGCTATACCCCTCGGCCCCATCTCCCAGCCACAAGGCACCAGCCTCCAGCCATGAGACCCCAGGATCCGGTGGTGGGTTTGGGGCTCCAGCCCTGACTCCTGGCCATGCAGTGGTGGGTGCCAGCCCTAGGCTCACCACCACCTCTACCATCCTGGCCTCCACTGCCCCCCTTTCCATTCCCTCATCACCTCTGGTACCTGCTGCCTCCCTGCCCATTCAGTGCTTCATTTGGGACCCAGTGTGCCAGGGCTGAGTAAGTCTGTTCTGCCTAGGGTGACCACGTGTCTCTACTTGGGCAGGATAGTCTGAAATGCACATTTCAAGTCCCAGTCCTGGCCAAATGACTCCAGGACAACATTCATCCTGGATTTCCTGTGGCGCTGCTCTCTGCCTGCCCAAGGCTCAGGCTCAGTGCCTGCCTCTTCCTGGTGCAGGGGGCTGAGGTGGACCTTATCACCCCTCACCATGAGGCCATGGACCTGCTCCTCCTCTTTTTCCAAAACTCTGGCTGGGCCAAAAGGCAGTTTAAGAACCAACCATGGAGCCCAGGATGCTATGGGGGGACCTGCAGTCCCAAGCTCTCCACCTGACCTGGATAGTGCGCTCCAGAGATGGAGACATGGGGCCAGGGCTGCTTTTTTGGCATCCCACCCCTCCACCCAGGGCAGGTGAGTGTTCTGGGACTCCCCATAGTAGCTTGAACTCTTTGGGCCAGGCCTCAAGAGGATGAGGAGGGCACTATAGAGAGGGCAGAGCTCTTACAATTTACAGTAATAGGACACATCTAGTCAAAATATATTGGGCTTCAGAATTCCTCTCCTGAAGTGTATCAGGCTGCTGTGATGAGCACGACACACCTTGATCTCCTGGCACCTATTGTGTTGCTTTTCCAAGGAGGAAAACAAGTAAACAGACCAGCTCCTCAGCTGGTATAAATCCACGTCCCTTCCTTGAAGCCAATGGAGCTATCCCAATGTTTACCCACTGAAAATCTGGCCCAATGAGATTAGTGCTGTGAGGTTATGAATCATTGTTATCACACAGCAGTAAACTTAATTGCCTGCTCCCTCCATGTGTCTCCACAGGGGCTCTGGACTGTGCTCCTAAAATACTGCCAGATGGGAAGGGAAGAGACCCTGACTCAAGTGTAATGTGCAATTATCGCTGTATGTTTTTTCAACAGTAAATCACAGCATGGGAGGTAACCCCTGCTAATTGGAATTCTCATCCCATAGGGTTTTCTACTTTGCTGCTGTTCAAAGATCTATGTTTTTTATTAAATATTGATATATGACAACTAGGAAGAGGCAATAGATTCTTCATACTTAAGACTGTAACCAGTGTTCTAATATGAGCCCAGTTTTTATCCGGCTTCTAAAACCTTTAAAACATAGCCTTCCTACTTCAACTTTAGCCTGGGTGGCCTGAAGCTAACGGAGAGTTGCCTGGAAAAATCTGAAGTAAATCAACTCAGCAGTTTCTCGGATACAACAGTGCGACATTTTTTTTACATAGCCTTTCCCACATTCTTAGAGCCCTTCTTTGCTACTTTGTGTCTCAGAAAGGGGGGAAGCCCAGAAACTGAAATATGGTACAAGGGCAAGTTCTTTGACTAGTGCACCAGCAGGCCGGTTCTGGGGATCTTTTTAGACTGTAAAAATTATTCTCTACAAGTTAATTCACGCCTCAACCAATGAACCACATGAATCCCATCTGAGTGCAAAAGTGAGTAATGTACAGGTCTTATGCTTACCCTCTACAAAGTGATGAATTTCACCAAAGAACATTATTATCACTCTCTCAGGTAACCGTCATCTTTTAAAGGCAGCCAAGCATGTGTTGGAACATTAGACAGGTAGGTCTAAAATCAAAATAAAAGATGTTTCCTTAATAAACAAATTAGCTAACTCATAACTAATTAATTTTAAAAGCTGAATGCAGACAAGACTGTTGTACTTCAACACATATTAGTGGGACAAAGTGAACCCCAAAGGAAGTATGAGGAGTGCAAAGTAAACTTGCCAGCCTGGAGAAATTAAAATTTCTAGCTGACAGAAATTTTAATAGGAATTTGGGCCCTGATTCAATAAAGTATTTAATCACATACTTAACTTTAAGTTTGTGCTTAAATCCATCTCTACTCAGCCCAAATCAAGCACATGCTTAAGTGCTTTGTTAAATCAGGACCTAAACCAATCTTCACAGGGTTTTAATAGAAATTACTCTAAAAGCCATAATGTTTCATAGGGAATGATCTCTGTCCTTTCTATTTCAATCCAATTCTATGGTGTGATTAAACAAAATCTGTAACAAAGTGATCATTCTGTGTCAAATTATATAGGACTTTCCCAGAAGGGGAATAGCTTTTTAATCTCAAATGGCAGGATTAATAATCAGCCCTTGTATGAAATCTAAATTACAATAAATTGGAGAAATGTGACATGAAAGTATCCACATGACACATCAAAATGAGATTTTATAAACAGCGCTTCTGCCTTGTTAAAATCAGAAGTGATTATGAACACAAGTCGCAGCTGTCTAACCACTATGCGCTGCAATTATTAAAATGGGAATATTATAACAGAAGGGGGTAAGAGGAGGTAGATAGATACCACAATGATGGTGCAGCATATGAACCTGAACAAATTACAAAAGGTCAAAGAATTGGCTAGTGAATGTTAGTGTAAGAGGCTATGCTGAGTCACACCATTAGGATCTGTTCCAAGAAGAGGTGAGGAGAGATGGCAATTTAAGAGCCAAGGTGAGAAACCACCACCAACCAACCTACAGCTCAATCTAAGCTGGGTAGAGGAAGTCAGGCTAGGTCTACATTAAAAGGGAAGGTTGACTCAAGATATGCAACTCCAATTAATTATGTAGCTGGAGTCGATGTACCTCGTTTCAAGGTTCTCTGCCATTTCCACACCGGGAGGCCAGTGGGAGCACACAATCCCATCAGCTTTCCTTATTCCTCACAGAAGCAGGAGTACTGGCCGCTGGTGGGAGTGCCCTCTGAATTCAATGTAGTGAATCTTAACTAGACTCGCTACATTGAACTCTAGAAGATAGATTGTGGCAGCATCAATCTTCCATTTAGTGAAGACATGGCTTAGTTTGGAGATGCATTTTAAGGAGGAAGGAAGGGAATTTGTGAGGCAGAAATAGGCTACAGGCTGCTCCAAAGCTTTTGCAGGGGCAGCAAGAGAGGCCTCCAGCAGAGAAGAGGGGTCAAAGAGACAAATAGCAGGCCATCATGGAGGAAGAGAAATACAATAAGATCATATATTTGTGCAGTTTACTTTAAAGCAGTGCTACTCAGACTGTAGCAAGTGGCTTTTTAAAGGGTCTTGTGTGGCTTTTTTTTTTGTCCAACACATGATATCAAAACATTGTGGGATTTAGTTCCTCACCAGTCAGGATGCTTTTACTGTGCTATTAACTAATTGTGGTTGACAAACAATACCGATGAAGTGAGTTTTGCTCACGATCCTATGTATTTGTTAGTCTCTGAGGGTATGTCTACACTACAGCGTTATTTTGAAATATCTTGTTTCGAAATAGCTTATTTCGAAGTAACACGTCTAGACACAAAATGCATTTGAAATAGCGCTTTGCTATTTTGAAATGGCACGTCCATACTGATAGGATGCTGAATTGCATTTAAGGCCGGCCAGAACCAGTTCTAGCAGGGCATCAGGTCAGGATTTAGCCTCAGGCAACAGCCACACAAGGTATCTGAGACCTGTGCTTAAAGGGACCCCCCCCCCGGGCAGCCAGTTCTAAGGTTTCCTTGCTTGCTTGCCTACCTTGCTGAGGGACAGCAATGCATTTTTTTCTCTGCGTGCTCTGGTTGCCCTCACTCAGGACATGACAGCACTCTGCAGCATGGAGCCGGAGCCACCCCTGGACTGTCTGGTGCTTCTCCTGGACGTGTTGCTGCGAGCCTAGCAGCACATTCTGCATTCTGCAGGCTGTAACAGTCTCCCTGGTGTGCCCCACTGGGGGCTTGTGCCTCATTCCTCCCTCACGTCCTTCCACTTGCCCCTCCCTAACCTCCCTTTCTGCTATACAATAAAAGACACATGTGTTCATTACAACAAAGCCTCTTTATTGAACAAAACTGGGGAGAGGAGGGAATGACACTGAGGTAAGACTGGGGAAAGAAGGTGGGAGAGGGGAGGAGGGAGGCTGGGAGAGGGGAGGAGGAAACCTGGGAGGAGGGAGCTGGCAGGGGGAGGCAAGGGGAGGAAGGGGGAGGAGAAGCTCAGGACTCAGGGTTGGGGGTCTCGCTGGCCCAACTGTCTCTCAGCACCATGAGTGCGGGCGCCTCGGCATCCCTGGGGGTGTGGGGAGGAAGAAGCAGGAGGGGAAGAAGGAGTGGGAGGAGGAGCAGTAGCTGGGGAGGCAGCAGAGGCTGGAGCAGCAGGTGGCATCAAGCTCTGCCCCAGGGTCGATGACCACCTGGGAGGCACGGACCATCCTGCCCTCCAGGATGAAGTCCACGGCATCAAAATAGGGGCAGGGGTCTGGGTCTGTCCCTGGTTGGGAGCTGCCCCCTGTGGCCCTGGCATACGCCTGCCACAGCTCCTTTATTTTCATGCGAACCTGCTCCTGGGTTCACATGTGGCCTTTGGTGGCCAGGCTGGCAGCCATCTGACTGTAGACAGTTGCATTCCTCTGTTTAGTGCAGAGATCATGGACGTTGGAGGCATCCCCCCAAACCTGAATTAGGTCCATGATCTCTGCACTGGACCAGACAGGTGCTCTCCTTTTCCAGCCCCTGGCAGGCTCCTGGGAGCTGGCAGACTGGTCCTAGGAAGTGGTTGAGGGCTGGCTGACACTGGCTGCCTGGCTCATGCTGGGGCCACTGGGTCAGGTGCAATGACTGCTGGCTCTGGGCTGGCAGGCTTGGAGCTGGCACAGGCACTGTGGCCAGAGTCTACTCCTTTAAGGGCTCCGGGGAGGGGAGGAGGGAGAGGAGTTTTCTTGGTTGTGCCCAGAGTAGCCACCAGGACACCCTGGGAAGGGCTGGAGGCCCCTTATTTCAAAATATGCATCTACACAACACGTATTTTGAAATAGCAATTTCGAAATTGGTGCTATTCCTAGTGGAATGAGGTTTACCAATTTTGAAATAAGCCCTCCGCTATCTCAATTTAATTTCAAAATAGTGGTTTGGCTGTGTAGACGCTGGTAAAATTATTTCGAAATAATGGTTGTTATTTCAAAATAACTTTGCTGTGTAGACATACCCTAAAGGTGCCACAGACCTACTTGCTATTTTTAATAACACTTGGTCAGTCATTTTGCGTGAGAATTATAAATAAAATGGGTAGCGTTAATAGCTCGTTTGGCTGCTGAACCATTAGATCACAGTATCACTGCTTTGAAGTGTTTCCAAAAAAAGAATTAGTGAAACAGTGACAAGAACCAAGGACTCAGCTAAGCATTTTATTGTAAGAGGCTTGTCTTCTATTTCTGTCCTTACCAAACCTGCACTTTCATCTTTGCACAATCAAGGCTCCTGAACCTCATACCACTTTCGCACTTGTACAGAGGTTGCAGCTCCCTGCTCTTCCAGAAATGTGTCTGCATTTGCATTTAGATAATAGACAAAACAAAGGTGTGAACCCATCCCGTACTCAAACCCACCTCCCCTTTAACCTCAGAGAGGTGCAACTTCCACCACTCTCTCCCACTCCCCCCACTCAGACATATGCACAAAAACCCTTGCTTCAATAGCGTTACCTCCAAAGCCTGCTTAAGGTCATTTAAATGTTACTGCTATTAAATAGGAGCAGTCAATGACTTCCACCCCCTGCATCATGAGACCGAAGTGGCTCAACTGGAGGACTTAAGGGGTGCAGAGAGTACACAGATGAGACTTTCAGGGACACAGCAGCCTCTGTGCCATTGAGGAGGATAAAAGTCTTGGGAGGGAGAACATTACACTGGAGTAGAGGGGGATGATGCCATAGCTGGGATGCTCGCTCCAGATGATGTCAAGAAAGCCTCTTATGCTGAAGATACCCCTCCGGGTAGGGAAACCCAGTTACAAGGATGAGCCAGGCAATAGTAATGGGGGATCTGATTATTAGAAATATAGATAGTCGGGCTTCTGGTGACTGGGAGAACCATTGCCTGCCTGCTGCAAAGGTTGTGGATGTCTTGAGACATCTAGATAGACTTACGTGCAACGCTGGGAAGGAGATGGTGGTCATGGTACATGTAGATACCAATCACATAAACAAAGGTAGGAAAGGGATCCAGGAAGCCAAGTTTAGGAAAGAGATTGAAGTCCGGGACTTCCAAGATAGCATTCTCTGAAATGCTCCCCCTTCCATGCACTGGGTTAGACAGACAGACAGAACTGTAGGGTCTCAATGGGTGGATCAGACAGTGGTTTGGGGAGGAGCCATATAGGCTGATCAGGAATTAGAAAACCTTTTGGGAAAGGAGGAGTCTGTACAGGAAGGGTGGATGCACCTAAACCAAAACAGAACCAGAGCACTGGCTTGTAAAATTAAAAGGGTCATAAAAGAGTTTTTAAACTAAGGACTTCAGGAAAGTAGCCAGGTGAGGAATAGTTCATGGTTTAGACAGAAACATCCCTTAAGGGCAGGGGTGAAAGTAACATATTTATGACAGAGGGCAGCACAGGACTGGGGGTTTCTTGAGATACCTGTAAGAAATATAAGTGTGGGATGGTGTGCAGGGGGCTGATGGGAGAAGGTTGGGAAGCGTGTGAGTGGGAGCTCAGAGGAGGGAGGTGGGAGGGGGCTCAAAGCAGGAGGTGGGAGGGGGCTCAAAGTAGGGATGGGGATGCAGAAGTCGGAGCAGGAACAGGTGGTTGGGGTGTTGGGGACCTCATGGCAAGAGATGGGGGGAGAGATCATGGCTGGGAGTATGATCACCATGCTGCCTGGGCCCCAGATCCCCAGGACTGGCCAGGGTGGCAGAGACAATGCTGCCCAGCTGCCAAATCCCCAGGGCTGGCCTGGGTAGTGGGGACCACCATGCTGCCCAGCTGCTGAATCTCTGTGGCTAGAACTTGGGAGTGCTGTGGCCACGCTGCCCTCCACTGCTCAGCACTGGGACGGAAGGTTAGGGGATGTGGTTTGGGCTCCTGTGGGGTAGAGTAGAAAGAGAGGGGTGGACTGTCCATGCTCAGTATGGCACTGGAACCTTACCAGTGTTTGGTGGCTGGCAGCATCCAAAGAGCCACCTCCAGCCAGCCACTCTGGAGGGGCGCACCAGCTTACTCTCACCTTTGCTTAGGGGAGGATTCAGTAATGGGAATACTCTATATCCTAATATAAAGGAGATGATAGAAGTTGTCAAAGTACGGGTAGGAACTAAAGAGAAACACTCAAACAAACAAAAAGAGTCTCATCAATTACATCACAAGATGGTAGATAACTAAATAATGACTAATTTTATAAATGCTTGTCTACAAACACAGGAAGTCTAAATTTTAAGATGGTAAACTTGAGTGCCTGGTATTAAATGGGTAGTAATAGAGATGTAGCCCTGTTAATCTGGTCTAGCTGAAACAAAAGACAGGACTATGTAGCACTTTAAAGACTAACAAGATATTGATGTACAGCCACTCTCCGAGTTACGAACAAGTTACGGACCAACACTTGGTCCGTAACTCAAACTGTTCATAACTCGGACCCCATTGAGTTACACGCGACCGCGCTGTTCGTAAGCACGGGTCGCGTTCGAACTCGGGGACCGCCTTTACGACCGCTCCATGGGAACTTTGGTCGCAAGTGCGAACGGTCGTAACTTGACCGTTCGCAACTCGGGGAGCGGCTATAATAAGCATCATAGAAACATGGAGAAATTATGACAATCAATAAGACAAGTAATACCACTGTATGCAATATACAGGATGACAAAATTGGTCAAGTTGGTGGAGGAGTGACTTTGTATGAAAGAAAGTGTGGAGTCAAATATAGTAAAAATCTTAAATGGTCAGTTTTCATGGTGGAGAGAAGTAAATAGTGGGGTTCCCCCCAGGATTTGTACTAGGACAGAGCTATTCAAAGTAGTCCTAAATGATCTGGGAACAGGGGTAAACTGTGAGATAGCAAAATGTGCACACAATAAACAATTACTCAAAATGGTTACATTCAAAGTAGACAAAATGGTAAATGAAATGTAATATTGATAAATCAAAGTAACGCACATTGGAAAACATAATTCCAATTGTTCATACAAAACGATGGGGTCTAAATTAGCTGTCACCACTCAAGAAAGAGATTTCGAAGTCATTGCAGATAGTTCTCTGAAAACAGCCATGCAATGTGCGAGTGGCAGTCAAAAATGATAACAGAATGTTAAGAACCATTAGGAAAAGAATAGATCATGAGAAAATATCAGAATGCTGCTACATACATTCATGGTCTTCCCCCATCTTGAAGGCCATTTTGATTGCCCCATCTCAGAAGAGCTATATTAGAATAGGAAAAAACGCAGAAAAAGGACCAAAAGACATGATTAAGAATATGAAATAGCTTCCATATGAGGAGGAATTTAAAAAGACAGGGACTATTTGGCTTTGAAAAGAGATAACTAAGGGTGGTGTCACGGGTTCACTCACTTTTACGCACAGCTGATTCGCTTTTACGCACGGCTTCTTCCTGCTGGGTGGCTTGTGGGGAAGCCCCCTTTGGGTGAGGTGTTCTTGGTCCACGCTCCCTTCCAGGGGGGGAGGCGGGGAGGAGTCATTGTTCTTGCTTTGGTCCTCCTCTAGGGTCCTCCCTACTCCCTGGGACCCCTAGTTCTTCCCGGGAACATCCAGCTTCCTCCTGGAACACCCAGTTCTGCTGCACCCTCCTGGCCTCTGTGGCCCCCTGTCAGTCCCTCTCTTGCCCCTCCGGACAGACTGCAGTTTCTCCAAGCCCCTCCTTCCTGACCACGGGTGCGCCTCTGCCTGCTCGGTTGCCTCCTGCAACACTGCCTCGCAGTCTTATGGCCTGGGGCTTCCCTGGCTCAAAATCCCCCAGCCTACCGCAGCTGCCTCCGTGCACGCCACGGCTGCCTCCTTGCAGCCCATCCTTCTAGAGCTGCTTCCATGCGAGCCCCGGCCGCAACTGCCTCCTTGCAGCCCTGGGCCTCAGGCCAGGTAGCCTGGGTTTGTTAGGTCGAAGCCTCTTTCATTGCAGGCCAGCAGGCTGATCTCTCTCCTCCTCCCAGGAACTGTTCTTATAGCCCCCAGCTGGGCCCTCCTTAACTGCCTCAACTGGGCTCCCCCCTAACCCCAACTCCTAGCCCCTTAAAGGGCCAGTGCAGGGTTGCCCTGCCACAGTGGATTTGATACAAGTCTATGCAATCATGAAGAAAGTGAATAAAAAGTATTATATACCCTTTCACATACCACTAGAACCAGGAGTCACCAAATGAAATTAATAGGCAGCTGATTTAAAATAAACATAAAGGAGTGCTTCTTCACCCAACACACAGTCCATCTGTAGAACTCACTGCCAGGGGATGTTTTAAATGTCAAAACTATAACTGGTTTCATTTAAAGCATTAGATAAATCCATGGAGGATAGGTCTATCAATGGCTATTAGCCAATATGGTCAGGGATGTGACCCCAAACTCTAAGGCTTCTTCTACACTGCAGGGCTTTTGTGCAAGAAGCCTTTTGCGCAAGAGTTTTTGCACAAAAACCTTATCGTGTATAAGTAGCCTGAGTGTTCCTACATCTCCGCCTGCACCAAGCTGGGACTGGATGTCAGGGGGACGGATCATACAATTATTGGCCTGTTCTGTTCATTCCCTCCGAAAAGTCTGGCACTGGCCAGTCAGAAAACAGGCTACTAGGCTAGGTGCATGATAGGTCTGAGCTATCTGGTAGTTCTCATGTTCTTTCATACAAAAATAACCAAGTTACATAAGTGAACCCTACTGACTTTCAATGGAGCTACTCCCAATTTACACAAGTATAAATCCTGGGCTACATTTAGGCTACGGCTACACTGTAGCCTTCTTCCACAAAAGCTTACGCATTTTTTCAGAAAGAACGGCTCTTGCTCAAGAGGGGGGTTTTGTGCAAAAAGGAGCCATCTACACAGCTCCTTTTTGCACAAAAGCCTCTTGCACAAAAGTGGCTGCTAATTAATTATGCAAATGATGGGCGGCAATATTCCAAGCCGCGCTTCATTTGCATAAGCTTTTGCTACCAATTGCCAGCCAAACTTGGAAAATCTGGTAGCATGTTTCAGAATGAATATTTAATAAGGAAATTTATACCACATGGTTCCGTTGTTTCAGACTGTCTATAGACAACAGTTGCACTCAGATCATATTTCAAGGTATTCTTTGCACCCAGGAAGGCTGGAGACTTTTCTTTTTTAAATGAAGGCTGAGTTTCAGATATTGTCATACGATTCCAGACAATCGGACCCAACACTTTGACCCCCAGTGTTGGTATGTCTTAATCTAGCACTAACCGCTAATGAGAAGCCCCAGTGATAGCAACAGTGAGACATTTTTAGAAAGAAGACTAGCATGGGGAGGAGGATTCTTACAAAACCATGTTGTAGTTTTCATAGCTACCAGATTTAGAACCTGGTTCTCCATTTGGTTCTACCATGCCTACCTGGGCAAGGAGAACCATGCTGTTTGGGTTCAAGCATGTTTACATATTACAGTTCCTCAACATTTTTCAAATGCTGATGGAATTTCTAACTACAAAAAAGTGTAACTTTTTTTAAAAAATCATTACCATTTTCCATGAATTTTAAACCAAGTATAGAGCTATCAGAGTTGTTGACTCGAGTCCCATGACTTGAACTCAAGTCTGACGTTAAGTTGCCTAGGTGACTCAACTTGAGACTCAACTCGGGTTCATTGTTTGTGACTTGAACTCGCTAATTTTGTTAAATTGACTTGGTGAAATAATTGTCTGAAAATGCCAATATTGATGGCTTGTACAAAAGTGACTTGACATTTTTAAAATTAAGACTTGAGACTCGACTTGGGACTTGACTCGAAAGTGACTTTAGGGACTCGAGACGCGACTTGAGACTTGAACTGTAGTGACTTGAGACTCGACTTGGACTTGACAATGACGACTTGAATACAACACTGAGAGCTATGCAAAAATCCTTTATTACTAAAATGTCAAAAAAAAAAACCCACAAAAATTGTTAATTTTTCCATTCATTCCCCAAATAGTTCTAGTAAATATAAGTGTTGTCCTAGTGGTAATGGAGAGTAGGAAATTAGCATCCAACTTTATGCTGTGTCTTTCCATTCCAGGCTGAGAAGATCTGGAGGACGAAAAAGGTCCAGTTTTGCATATCTGAAGACTCCTGTCGATGAGCACAGAACTGGGCAATAGGAATGCCTGGATTCTTATTCTGTCTCTGCTACTGAACTCCTGTGTGGCCTTGAGCCAGTCATTTCAGCTTTCTGACATGGTTTCCCCATTTGCACAATGTGAGGATAAATGAGTCAGTGTCTGTGAAGGACTTCAAACACACAAAGTACCACATAAGTACAAAATATTACTACCATGAGTTAAGCCTTACAACACTGAGCCTACAGGTAATGAACTGTGGTGGACATTTTCTTCTATGTGGGCTTTAGTTGTATATTTTCCCACAGAAAAGTTTCCTTTGGTAGAAATGTAGAATTCAAAACTGTCAGATTTGATATCATGTGCAGTACAGAAAGTAAGAGTAGATGGTATGCATCCTACAACTCTTATAAGACGTCTTTACAATTACCCTTTGACCCAGTCTATGAAATTGCATTCCACTTGAGTGGAAGTTTCTAAATAGAAAATAGGAGGGGGTATATTTCTTTTCTGGTGAGGATGTAATTTATGCACAAATGTTCTTTGGGTTTCATGTGAATAGAAAAACCAAACCTGAGGGGGAAATAAACAGAGGTGTAGCTAGGGGAGGTCGGGAGGGGGAGGG
>CM057846.1:15144299-15166467 GCA_030068395.1 Apalone spinifera
GGGGGGGGGTCGAGGCTTCCGCTGCGGCGGTGCCCGATGCCCCGTCACACTCTGGTTGATACAAAGCCTGGTGCTGTTGGGTTCTAGACTTGTGGGGGAGGGAAGTCTTCTGCTAGTGGGTCAATGTGTTGGATGATCTCATGGGATAGGGCAGGAGGCCTCAAGGGATAGAACAGCAAGGAACATGTGGGGAAAGCTCACTATATTTGGGGCAAGAGAAAAGGCTGATGCAAAGGGTTTGAGTACAATTATGGACTTAAATGGAACAGGCTTCACATTGGACTCACCTCCCCTGGATTCTCTAACTGTGGTGTTTGGCTGATTCACCCAGCTGCTGTTTTTCTGCCAGCTCCTTAATTACATTCACCACTTCCTTCTAATTCCTGATTCCCTTTGGTTTATGTGCTGAGCAGTTTGTGACTAATCTGGTGTTAAATTAGAAACGTGCCACCCTCATGAGGAAATAGTAAATAGATTAAATATTAAAATAGAAGAAAATTCTTCTTCACACAACACACAGTCAACCTGTGGAACTCTTTGCCAAAGGAGGCTGTGAAGGCTAGGACTATAACAGAATTTAAAAAAGAGCTACATACATTCATGGAGGTTAGGTCCATAAAAGGCTATTAGCTAAGGGGTAAGGAATGGCCCCTAGGCTCTGTTTGTCAAATGCTGGAGAAGGATGGCAGGAGACAAATTGCTTGATCATTGTTTTCGATCCAACCCCTCTGGTCACTGTCAACAGACAGGATACTGCGCTAGATGGACCTTTGGTCTGACCCAATATGGCCATTCTTATAAAGCTATTCAATTTAACAACTATGGGGCTTTTAGAAACCCAGAGCTTTACCCCCTTCAATATATGATCTTCATTTGGACTGTCTTCTTTGTTCAGGAGAAATAAAACTTCCATATCACTCCAAATCTTCACTTATTTCTAAATCAATTCAGGTGAGTCCATAGGCTCCTCACTTTCTCTTCCAGTTACTGGGGGGAAACTGGTCTTCTGCATTAGAAAACAGGGGTTTAATAGATATTGGCAAGCCTTGTTCTGGCCTCTTTGCCAGAAAGCTAGTGATTTCCCCTAGCATAAGGGAACCTCTGGGTGGCGCAGAGCCTACAGACAACCCTAACACACCTCTCCTTGCATAAGGGCATGAGGAGGACTTCCTTGAACAGGGAGTGTGAGCAAACCATGCTGTTCTCCAGCTGGTGCACCAGCGCCCTGAAGTCAGAGCCAGCCAAGCAAACTATGTCTGGGGACAAACTGGTACCCAACCAGGCCTGGGATCAGGGAGGCAGCCACAGCTACTGTGGATCCCCAATTCCCTTCACTGCATCCCATGCTGATACTGGTTACAGGTGATGGTTAAACCCATGTACTTCAGACCCTGCTTTCATCAACAGTAAAAATCTGCATGCTTTCCCCTTCCTTCTGAGCTGTTTCTCGCGCTCAAGGATAACGTGAAGCATGTTACGATCTTCTCCAGCAAACAGACTCAAGAACAGCTTTTCCCATTACTTCCACATTATTGATAGTCAGTATGCACAGGACCCCTCCATCCAGCCTGCTTTCCTCTCCCATGTGCGGGCTCCCACGCTGATCATCATTACTCTACATTTATCTGCCTGGAATGGGACGCACCCTCTGCCAGGCTGGATACTTTAAAGGATCTAAATCCTTCTGTATGTAACTGTGATTTTCCTCATTGTCCTCCAAATTTAGTGCAAGATCTGCAACCCCATAGCAGTCTGGTTTTCAATTGAGTCAAAGCCAATTACATCAATAATAATAATTTAAATAAATAAATAAAAAGCTAAGGGTCCCGTCACCATCCCTGAAGCCTAGAAAATATTCTGTTCCTTGCAGACATATGCAATTCCTGGTTTAATTCTACAGCACTCACTCCTTGACTGCACTCTAGGCATCAGCCTCCTACTTGTTAAACATGTTCCTCCCTCCCCCACACTCCCCAGTCTCTGATGCCCACATCCCCTTTTGTCTCCCATAGCAGCAATATACTCAAAGAATTCCAGCGAGTTAATGAGGCATGCACTTCCTTTCCTGAAACCATATTAGATATCCTCAATTAAGCCATGCTTTTCCAACTGTCCCTCCTTTGGACTCTCACAAGAGGACCTAAGTCTTTCAACCACACAAAGCTGAAGCTTTCCAGTGCATCCCTAAACCATTTATAAAAATATAAAGAAGGATCACATTACCTCCTTGCCAACCCTACAAGCTCTCATGAACTTATACAAATAGATAGTTACAGCTTCTCTAGTTTCCAGCTCAAATCTATTTCAGCTTAATTGGAGGTGTATTTTCTTTCCTAGTCAAGTGTGAGCATCAGGGAGTTTGGAAATTTGCTTCATATAAACATCCAAAAGTTAGGGTCCAATCCAGGGTCCAATCCAAGGTCCAATTTAGCTTGGATTGTTCACTCAGCATCTATGAAATCTTATAAGAACAATCTTTCTCCTAAGATTTCTCGTCCAATTGCTTAGGATCCTGACTGCTGAATGCCAGTGAAATGAACCTATCCAGATGTTACAAAACCTTGGCTTGTTTCTAGAAGTGGCCAAAAGTTTCTGAAGGTTCTTGATTTTTTTTTCTAGAAACAGGCCCAAGCCATATGTCCAAACCTCTGCTGGTTTGGATAACAGACAAGTCTGATCTGTACCACACTTGGGTTGGGTTTTGCATTACCAATATCTAACAAACAACATTTTACTACACCAAAATCACCCCAGTTGAGAGAACAAAACTAACACCATTTATTCAGAATTTTCCCCCCTTACTTTGGTGGTTTGAATAGACTGAAACCAAACAATTTGGTGGTTAGTTTTGCAAAAGTAAAGAACAATCTACCCCTCCTTTATTGTTTGCTAATTATTTCCTACAATGCTCCACTATTCCTAGCCCTGTACCCTCCTATGTTGGTTTGACAATGCCTAACATGGTTCCATAACAAACTGGAAAATGATTTGCTAATAACTCCCTTGAGTTTTTAAATGTACAATTCTCTTTTCTACCAAGAACATTCTTTTCCCTATCTAATGTCTTAAAAGCCACTGCAGGCTTTTGGTCCTTGCTGGTGCTTAACATCAATAGAGTGAAATTCACTACACATAAAAGGGCAGAAAGGCCTAAGCACAATTTAAAGCCAATTTAAGGTCTATTTTGAAGGTTTAAGTGAGACTCATGTGGTACCTAAATTTTGTATTTTCCCTTCCACATTTCACTCATGGATTGTCTACATGGGGAGAATTTAGCTCATACTAAAGCTTTGTCTACACTGGTAATTAAGAGACAAAGTTTTTGTCATTTAAAGGTGCTTAAAAAAACCTGAACAACAAAAGGTTTGCCCTGGCAAGTGCTAGTGCAAACAGAGGTTTGTTGAAAAGAGGACATTTCCCTCATCACCTTGGAGGGCTATGTGCACTATTGCTGGTGCTGTGAGTAGTTCCATGCACAAGCACTCTGAAGCTAAAGTATTAATAGGCATGGCTTGTTTAAAATTTTAAGGGAGGAATGGAAGGGAATTTTGAGTTCTAACTTTTGCTCTCCACTGAGACCACACTGAAAATGGTACCTCTGTGTTTTATCTGCTGCCACTGTGTCCTTGAGGGGTTCCCCCCCTCCCCATTGATAGAACACTTGAGCCTGATAAGGAGGAGACAGAAAAGAACTCAGAATGACCTGATCAGTAAGATCCTGTAAGCCAGCATTGCAACAAACCATGAGCAAAGGGCCTGGACAAGGAACAGTGCAGACCACCTGGAGAAGGAAAGAACAGAGAAGAGAAAGGTCCAGAGGTTCCAGCAGGAAAAGGAAAGGGAGATGTACCAAGACAGGATGGGGATTCTCTGGTAACAGCCACAAATGCAGAAGACTCGTGTGAACTTATAGGGATTACCTCCCTTTGAGGTCCATGGATTACTACAGTATAAATCCTCTCTTCAAAAAAAACATTTTGCACGGGCCAATCCTTAACCCTACCCCTCCCCTCCACTCCAGGAGACATTATGTTCAAACAGAGTTGTGGTATGTGTAGGTAAGCATGGACATGAATGTTTTTTACTCTTGTTAATAAATTAATGGAACGGAACTTCAGTTTTGAATGTTTTTCTTGACTCAGGTTTTGTTACTGATTAAAATTCTATTTGAAAAATAAAGTTGAATTATTAGTTCACAACAATTGCTACAGAGGGCCTAACAATTCTGAAAGCACCCGCTTACTTGTTCCGGTACACTGTTACAGTTCATCTGATCAGTGACAAAGAGTCTAAGAATCTTACATTCAGCAAGCACCACAAAATTAACAGATGCACTGAGCGTTATATTCACCAAGCACCACAAAGTTCCTAAGAGTCCCTAAAATAGTAGGGCCATGTAGAGACCAGAACACAGAAATACATTACTGACTCACTGTTAGTGCTTTTTCCAAGCCTCCCTGAAGCACAAAACTCTGTACTGAGTTCTTCTGATAGCAGACAGCTGCTCCACCTTTTCCCCTCCAACCCAATGGCAACATTTTAAAGAGAAACTAGATAATTTCATGGAGGTTAGGTCCATAAAAGGCTATTAGCCAGGGGATGAAATGGTGTCCTTGGCCTCTGTTTGTCAGAGGCTGGAGAGGGATGGCAGGAGACAGATCGCTTGATCATTGTCTTCGGTCCACCCCCTCTGGGGCACCTGGTGCTGGCCACTGTCGGCAGACAGGATACTGGGCTAGATGGTCCTTTGGTCTGACCCGGTACCGCCTTTCTTATGTTCTAACATTTCCCGCTTTGCTTCGCAGATGTTATGTAGGTCACATTAGGCAGCTAAAACCATTGTGAGCTTTTTTCCCCTGAAATCCAATCTTCTGCGTAGACAATGCCAGCAATCCTTCAATCTATCAAAAGCACATTCAACTACCATACTATCCCTGCTGAGCTGGTAATTGAATCTCTCTTTGGTCCAATGGAGGGGCCAGTGTATGGTTTCATAAGCCAGATAAGCAAGATATAAGCTGGATCCCCCAGAATCATAAATGGCATTTCAACATAACAAGTGGTGATCTGCTCGTCAGGAAAGAAGGTTGCTGCTTGTAGTTTTCTGAACAGCCCTGCCCTGACTCCTGCATCCCCCCACACATCACCAGCTCCCTGCCCTGAAGGATCCAGAAGAGCCCTTTTTGTTGATGCACTCTATGGCAATTTGGTCTGGAGCCAAAACAGGGATGTGTGCATAATGTACTGCTGTATCATGTTCTGGAATCCCAGTGCTACAAATCCATCTACTATGTCCTACACATTGCTGAAATTCATGGTCCTGCATAGCAGGAGATCATAGAATCATACAACACTAGAACTGGAAGGGACCTTGAGAGGTCATCAAGTCCAGTCCCCTTCCTCCATGGCAGGACCCAGTACCATCTAGACCATCCCTGATAGAGGTCTATCTAACCTGCTCTTAAATATTTCCAGAGATACAGATTCCACAACCTCTCCAGGCAACTTCTTCCAGTGTTTCACCACCCTGACAGTTAGGAATTTTGTCCTAATGTCCAACCTAAACTTCCTTTGCTACAGTTTAAGCCCATTGCTTCTTCTCCTATCCTCAGAGGCTAAGGAGCACAATTTTTCCTCCCTCCTCCTTGTGACACCCTTTTTAGACACCTGAAAATCGCTATCATGTCCCCTCTCAGTCTTCTCCTTTCCAAACTAAAAAAGCCCAGTTCTTTCAGTCTTCCTTCATAAGTCATGCTCTCTAGACCTTTAATCATTCTTGTTAATCTTCTCTGGACCTTCTCCAATTTCTCCACATCTTTCTTGAAATGTGGTACCCAGAACTGGACACAATACTCCCATTGAGGCCTAACCAGCACAGAGTAGAGCAGAAGAATGACTTCTCGTGTCTTGCTCATAATACTCCTATAAATGCACCCCAGAATCATGTTTGCTTTTTTTGCAACTGCATCACACTGTTGACTCATATTTAGCTTGTGGTCCACTATAACCCCTAGATCCCTTTCTGCCGTACTCCTTCCTAGACAGTCGCTTCCCATTCTGTATGTGTGAAACTGATTGTTCCTTCCTAAGTGGAGCACTTTGCATTTGTCTTTATTAAACTTCATCCTGTTTACCTCAGACCATTTCTCCAATTTGTCCAGATCATTTTGAATTATGGCCCTATCCTCCAAAGCAGTTGCAACCCCACCCAGCTTCATATCATATACAAACTTAATAAGCGTACTCTCTATGCCAATATCTAAATTGCTGATGAAGATATTGAACAGAACTGGTCCCAAAACTAACCCCTGCAGAACCCCACTTGTTATGCTTTTCCAGCATGATTGTGAACCATTAATAACTACTCTCTGAGAATGGTTATCCAGCCAATTATGCACCCACCTTATAGTAGCCCCATCTAAGTTGTATTTGCCTAGTTTATGATAAGAATATCATATGAGACCATATCAAATGCCTTATTAAAGTCTAGGTATACTATGTCCACTACTTCTCCCTTATCAAGACTCATTATCCTATCAAAGAAAGCTATCAGATTGGCTTGACATGATTTGTTCTTTACAAATCCATGCTGGCTGTTACCTATCATCTTATTATCTTCCAGGTGTTTGCAAGGGAATTCCTTAATTACTTGCTCCATTATCTTTCCTGGCACAGAGGTTGAACTGACTGGTCTGTATTTTCCAGGGTTGTTCTTATTTCCATTTTTATAGATGGACACTATATTTGCCCTTTTCCAGTCTTCTGGAATCTCTCCTGTTTTCCATGATTTTTCAATGATGATGGCTAAAAGCTCAGATACCTCCTCTATCAGCTCCTTGTGTATTCTAGGATGTATTTCATCAGGCCCTGGTGACTTGCAGACATCTAACTTTTCTGAGTAATTTTTAACTTGTTCTTTTTTTAATTTTATCTTCTAAACCTACCCCCTTCCCACTAGTATTCACTATGTTAGGCATGCCTTCATCATCAGACTTCTTGGTGAAGACCGAAACAAAGAAGTCATTAATGGCCCAGCACATTTGCATGATGACTGTTCCCAGAGTAGATTTTCCAGCCCCGAAATAATTTCTGACCAGCACCAATCCAGCGCTGCAAGTTTCCACAGTGTGAGCACCATTCACTTCATTATCATCAGCGCAGTTCTCATTTTGGTATCTCTGTGCTGGAGAGCTGGGGTAAACTCAGCACACAGATCCAGGAATGTGGTCTGGCGCATCCAAGAGTTCTGCAGCCATGGCTCATCATCCCAAACTTGCATGACAAAGTGCTTGTTTCTTTGGCCGAAAATTGATGCTCCACCATCTGTAACTCTGTGAACACCAACAGCTACCTTGAATAGGTTTTGACTATGTCTCATAGCAGCCTGTCCTCCAAGAAATCACCACGGTCTCTGCTGTGCAGGTTCTTTTTACAGATCTGTAAACACTAAAGGGTCATACATTCTGTGCTTGCAAGGCCCATGACAAAAGAGCAGAGTTGTGCAGGCTCCATGTTTCTGCCAGAGGTAACAGACAGTGAGAAGGGCTGCACGGAAACACAGGGGACCAGGAAGAGGGTGAAAGGCAGAAAGTTATTGAAAGATAGATATTATGGGGTGGAGACAGTTGCTTGCTGGGAAGTTGGCCCCTTGCTCCCAGTCACCCCATGTGACTCATTTCTGCCCTACCTTGCATTCCCAAGACATCCCAAAAAAGAGAGAGTCTGCTGGTCAGGGGGCAGGTTACACTCTGGGATACCTACCTTGCACATTGCACCATGTAGCAATCCAAGCACTCCTGGTATCAGCCTAAGACACATTGATACCCTCAACCTAAAAAGCCAAGTACACCACATACAAGCTCTATAGTAACTGCAGCTGCTTGTTGCCAACATAACTTGCATTAACCAAGCTTGTAGTGTAGACATGGCTCAGTCTCGTGGAAACATTTCCTTTACTCCAAGGTTAGGGCTTCTATTAAAGTATAAATGTAAACAGACACGCACATGCCAAGGAAGAATAGGCTGGTCCTTGAGGATAGACGGGTAGGGAAAGAGTAATGGGATTGAAGTTATGTCATTACCATGGATTCTCTTGCCTACAGTTCAGAGATTGCCAATTAACTCAACGTAGTTCATACATTTGTAAAGACCAGTGTGGACTTTGTTACAGAGGGCCTAACAATTCTGAAAGCACCCACTTACTTGTTCCTGTACACTGTTACAGTTCATCTGATCAGTGACAAATAGTCTAAGAATCTTATGTTTAGCAAGCACCACAAAATTAACAGATGCATTGAGCATTATATTCATACATTCACACCAAGCACCACAAAGTTCCTAATAGTCCCTAAAATAGTAGGGCCATGTAGAGACCAGAACACAGCCCTAGTGACTGGGGAGAGAATGTAAACAGAGGTAGCCTAGATCTAATATGTGGGGAGTGTTCATACTAGCTTTTTCAAATGCATTAACTGCTTCCTTAGTAATCATTTAACTCTAGCTGTAAAAAAATAAAATCAACCTAATGAAGACAAGCCCTTAATTGATCAAAGCTAAAATTCAGGATGAATAGCAGAAAAAAATGTCCAAGAGTGGGTGGAATTCCCTTGACTGCCTGAGATTAATCCAGGATGGGTACACCACTTGAATCTCTCCCAGGTAAGTCCCACTGTGGAAAGATCTCCAGGGAAATGATGAGAGACAGATAATTTAAAGCCAGATTGGACAAAACAATAAATATACCTGGTGAAACAATCCCGTATTGGCTGGGCAATGGACAAGATGACCTAATTCTTTTCTCTCTCATTTCTAAGAGCCACATTCCAAGCTCTGCATCCAGGCTGACCTAAGTAAGAATTCCCATTGATTTCTTCTGAAGTTTTGCCTGAGAAAGGGTTGAATGAATGAATGGCACACTGATCTTAGAAGAGAGCCCATTGCAACATGTACTCTAGAAAGGTCTGGATCACCCAGATCTTTGGGATCACTTGCTAACTGCCTCACTATTCATTCAAGATGAAATACACCCCTGTGCATGGGGTCTCTGTCCCACATACATCTCATATGAAAACAACTTGGAAGGTATAAATGGGATCACACACTTCAACACCGGCCCTCTGCATAGGAGCGAACTTTGCCTTCACAGCTATGATGCCACATCCCCCGCTGCACCCATAGCAGAGTTTCATTTCAGCTTCTGGCTTAACAAGCCCACTGCTGCCAGCAGCCTCAGGTGTGGTTGTGGTTTTCATTTCTGTTTCCTTTGTTACCGTTTTGTTCATAGCACTGTTCATTCTCTTTTTGGGCTGCTGTGGAAGGACAACATCTCTTTCACTTCAACATTTGGTCATGCTGTGTGAAAACAACATTGTGGGAAGTTGTCCGCCTGGAGGGCGTTCAGCCTCGCCCAAAGCTGTGACTCATCCTCAGAAGTCAATCTTTGAAGAGAGGGGGCACTATTGCTTCACCTTCCTCTGCTGATCTCCATTCCCTGCTATGCTGCATGCTCCCAGCTGCTACTGCTACCTGCTTTCACTTTCTATTGTCACCAGCCCACTTCTCTGATCCTCAGGGGCATGACCAAGCTCAGACAGACCTTCAAGCACTAATTCGAAGGAGGAGCCCACTTTGAAAGTATTTCCTTCATCTTACACCATTGGCTGAAGCTTCCATTCTAACCCACAACCAGCATCATGATACCGTCTTCTTTACCTCTGGTTCGGCCAGATTAGCGCTTCTCCTCGCCCCAGTCCCCCACCATCCTCATAGTGTCTGAGTACTTCACTTTCCAATGTATTTGTCCTTGCAACCCTGCCACAAGTAGAAAAGTGTCATTATCCCCATGTTATAAATGGGGAACTGAGATACAGAGAAGCTAAATGACTTGCCCAAGGCTACACAGGAAGCCCGTGGCCATGTAAGGACCTGACTCCATCTCCAAGTTCAGCACCCTAACCACTAGAACATCCCTTCTCTCCTATCTCTGCAGCTAAGAAAAATTGTCGTATGGGAAGTAGTCAAATTAAGTACAATTCAGAAGCAAGGGTGTAGGGCAAAAATGAGGGAGAGAGAGCATATCTTTGTCTTGCCTTTAGAACAGGGTTTCCCAACCTATGGGTCGATTTCAAAAGGTCGCTAAGTGTTTCTCTAGGTGGCTCTGCCCTCCCTCCTCCCCTCATTTTTTAATTGCCTTGGGTCACCAAGTCTTCCTGAATTGTCAAAATGGGCCCCCATCTGGAAAAGGTTGGGAACTGCTGCTTTAGAAGAATGATGTGTTGTAAGCACTCTGGATGGTAAGTGCTTACAAGGTGGGCAAAATGTGCCTTGCCCGCTGATCATAGCAGAAGGAAGGATGATCCTGTGGTTTAGGCACTTATCTAGAACATTCAACTCAATTCCCTGGTCCACCACAGACTTCCTCTGTGACCTTGGGAAGGTCACTTAGCACAATGCCGAGGTGCACAGCAGCTGTCAAATGGAGAGAAAGCTTACCTATCTTACAGGGGTGTTGTGAGGATAAATATAATAATAAAAAAAAAACAAAAAACATTGAGATCTACTACTGAAAAGCCCTGTAAGAAATCAGCATTAACACCACCACCACCACCACATGTTTTTTAAACCACCACCCTTAAAAGTTTGTGTTCCTCTCTGCCTTCCCTTTGGAAATACAATCTCATTTTAGGCCTACTTGAAGAACAAGGCTGATCTACACCTAAAAACTTAGGCTGGCCTAACTATCACTCAAAGCTGTCAAAAACGTCATACTCTGGGCAACATAGTGCCCTTAATGTAACCCAGGGTGGGCAATAAGCAGTCCATGGGCCAGATGCGTTTCGCTAGGCAAAACATGTCTAGTCCACTTATTACCCACCTCTCATATGACCCCACCTGCTGATGCAGCTAAAGTGTACATGTGCCATCATTTCTTGGAAAATTATACTCAGAGTAAGGAATTGCTAGGGATATTTCACTTCGGCGCAGAAATATTCTTGGTTAAATTACCATAAAGGAATGGATTGATTTGGGGAGGGAGGGAGGAGAAAGGACCAGAAACCTCAGTCTTTACCATAACAAAAGAAAATTTCTCTAAGATACGGTTTCCATGGTACCTTACACGAAAGTCAGATTAAATAACTATACAGCGATCCAATAGGGATGAAAGAGGAGATTTTATGTATATATGGTGGACATATACAATTACTGGAAGAGTGTTGGGATGAAATCTTTAACCAACTATCACAAGTTATCGGATATTTGTTACCAAATGATCCTTTGATAATCCTCCTGTGGCTTTCCAAAGGAAATGGTCACAGAGAGGAAACGAGGAATTACTATTTCATCAGCTAGAAGCTTCATACCTATCTTTTCTTTTTTTTTTTAATATTAACATTTGAGACACATACCTGGTCTGTTAAATTGTTAGGCTTGGAAGGATTAAATTTTTTTATATCAGTAAATGTCAGCATGTCAATTTCACCAAATATACACAAACCAATGGGGAGAAAATATTTCTGTTAGCAATAACTGAAATGTACAGATAGGCAAAGTAAGAAAAACGGTGCTTGAGACATCAGAGTTTAAGAATATTTATTTTGTATAATTTGTGTGTTAACCATTTAAATACTTAACTTCTAACATTTACTGCATACGAGGGTCCTGAGGGAATTGACTGATGTGATTGCAGAGCCATTGGTCATTATCTTTGAAAATGTGTGGTGATTGGGGGAGGTCTCTGATGACTCAAAAAAGGCAAATGTAGTGTCCATCTTTAAAAAAGGGAAGAAAGACATTCCAAGGAATTACAGACCAGTCAGCCTCACCTCAATCACCGGAAAAATCAGAGGGGATCCTCAAGGAATTAATTTTGAAGCACTTGAAGAGGGGAAAGTAATCAGGAATAGTTAACATGGATTCCCCAAGGGCAAGTCATGCCTGACCAACCTGATTGCCTTCTATGAGGAAGTAACTGGCTCTGTGGATATGTAAAAGGTGGTGTACATGATATACCTTGACTTTATCAAAGCTTTTGGGAATTTGGGAAGTGATTATTCCTCTTTATTCAGCACTGCTGAGGCCACATGTGGATGCATTGGAGAAAGTCCAGCAGAGAGCAACAAAAATTATTAGGGGCTGGAGCACATGACTCATGAGGAGCGGCTGAGGGATTTGCACTTATTTAGTCTACAGAAGAGAAGAATAAGGGTGGGGGAGATTTGATAGCAGCCTTCAATTATCTGAAAGGGGGTTCCAAAGAGGATGGAAAGAGGCTGTTCTCAGTGGTGACAGATGACAGAATGAGGCACAATGATCTCAAGTTGTAGTGGGGGAAGTCTAGGTTGGATATTAGGAAAAACTATTTCACTAGGAGGGTGGTGAAGCACTGGAATGGGTTACCTCAAGAAGTGGTAGAATCTCCATTCCTAGAGGTTTTTAAGACCCAGCTAGATAAAGCCCTGGCTGCAATGATTTAGTTGGTACTGGTCCTGCTTTTAGCAGGGGGTTGGACTCTATGACCTCCTGAGGTCTCTTCGACCCCTATGATTTCAATGTCTGTTGTTATACAATTTGTCTGACCTCTCACCCCATAAATTTCCACAACTGTGAAATTTAAATCAGTAAAAATAAAAAAAATACTTAAAAGTAACCATTAATATTATCCATCTAATATATAAGTTTTCTGCTAAACGTGTATATAGAGATTTCACTCCATTTAATAAAATCTCTGGAAATGACTTTATATGTGTTGTAAGATGCACACACTGTAATATAACACCACCCAGTTAAACAGAAAGATCTGATTATTATAATCCTGCACAATATCCCTAAACAAAAACTTACTAGTGGAATGATTGTTTGATTTCTGGTATTTACATAGCAGGGATTTAAAATTTTCCTATATAAATCAGTAGGTATATTTAGCCTCTAGAAGAGCTTTTTCAAAGATACCGATACAATGAAATGTCCTTACCTTTCTAGAGCGTAGAAGCCATCTGAACTTTCCATTGTATCAGTCCCAATCCAAACAGGCAACTCTCAAACAAATACCTTGCGAAAGACCTTTGCTAAACAGTAACAAACTTCTTTACACCCGTTGCTTTAAAATTAAGAGTAGGTGCAGACTGTTAAAAGAAAATGACCTTAGCATGCCCCTTACCAAATGGTAGTAATTAAATAGTGATTGGCCTAACAAGCATTTTGGTCTTTCCCACTTTTTCCTTTTAGCCTCTTCCCTGTTGGGGATCATGCTGAGACGTGACAATATAGACCATATCATGATGTTAGTAAATCATTGTACAGATGATTATAAGATGAGACACAAGTTGGGTGAGGTTTTATCTTTAATTGGAACAATTTCTGTTCTTCACAAGAGCTCTGTGTAGCCTAAAACTTGATTCACCAATCAAAGATATTACATCATGCACTTTGCCTAATATCCTGGGACCTGCCTGACCACAACATTGCAAACAACATGGTTATAATCTGGTCAAATCCCAACTACAAAGGCAAGAATACCATGCTACAACATACTTGGGGCACAGATGTATTGATGTGCTCATAAAACAGTCAATTTGGTTCTGTTGCCAAGCCCTAAAATACGTAATCATGCTTGAAATGCTTCCCCAAGATTCCTACATAGTCTAGGGGAGAAAGAACTAAACTGGATTTCTAATGCAACCTCTGTCTCTACCTTTGTACAGGTGTGTTCCCTTCTCTGTATCTGCAAAATGGGAAGAAATGATGCATTGTAAAAAAAACTTTGAGATCAGTCATATAAAAGCTATGTATGGGCTACAGCTAAACCTGGCTCTAATTCGTCTACCTGAAGGAAAAATTCAGGATAACCTAAGTGGAGACTTTAAAAGGATATATAGCAAAAGCGTTGTTATCTGGCACTCCTGGGGCATGCGGGTTGTCAATTAATAGAATGTGCCTGATAACAAAGCTTATTGCTCTGCCCCCTACCCACAGATCCAGCTCCCCTCAGCTTGAAGCTGGCTGAGGAGGTATGAGGTGCCTGCTGATGATGTCAGCCCACAGTGCCAACTGTCAGAAGCCCTGCAGTGGCCAGCGGGACAGATGGGAATAGGGCATGCATACCTGAAAACGTGTCTGGGGGCAATGCTGATTAACAAATTTTTCCAGTTAATAAAGCGCCGAATAGCAAAGCTTTCACTGTAGTTATATCAGTTAATCCAGCTGTGGAGACCATTATACTAGTATAAGAGTGTGTCTCTTTTTAAGTTTGTGTTACCTCAGAGGATGTTGACGCTAAACCAAAAAAAGACACATATACTGGACTGTGTCCACATGGGAGTATACCAGTGTCACTGCTCAAATGTTCTCCATGTTGACAAGGACTACTATTTCTGGGACATTACAAATGTCCTAACTGCAATGGGAATTGAGAACACTTGGTACCTTGCAAGGTACCTCGGTCCTCTTCCAACAACGGTGTACAAAAATAGCCCTGCAATGGGTGAGTCTGTAGCACAGGTTCTTCAAACAAATCATTTCTTTAACAAACAAAAATCCCTGCACTGAAACCATGTGGTAGTGACAGTGTCTGGATCTGGTCGCAGTTGTCTCTCATTTGAGAACCCATTTGGGCTCATAGCATGGCGTGGATCTCTTCCAACCTACATGTTACTACTTTCAGGGCCCAATTACTTCATTGTTGCATACCAGCCAGACCCATTGAAGGAAACAGAAGTTGCTTCCCTTGGGGTCAAATCCTATAGAATTTCCCTGCAATGAAACCAACAGGGTTCCATGGAAATATAACAGGATTTTATGGAAATTACCCTAAAATCCAGTAGGGCCTGACTCTGATCTAACCTGTACCATTTTTTCACTACTGTAAATCCACTGACTTCAGGGGCTTTTCTCCTGGTTCAACCCATGTATGATCAGGATAAGGCACACAGAATTAAACTGAAAATAATGCTTTGCATGGCCCTAATTCTCCATTCTGTTACACCAGCCTATCTCCATTGACTTCAAGAGAGGGCTGTTGTGGGTGTAAAATTGGTGTAGCAATGAGGTAAACCTTTGCCTCTAGCTTTGAATCAAATGCAAGAATTCTACTATGGCTATATTAAATGAGCCAGATTCTCTTTTCAGTTAAATGGATGCAAGTCCAGAACAATTCTGTGAAACTACATAGCTGTAAAACTAGTGCAAGTGTGATGAGAGTATGGCTAATTATTTCCTAACAAATTATATAGGACAATGCATGAAAACCTCGATCTCCCTAATTCTATAGGGTTTCCCTATCCAAAGCCTATGCAGCAGTGGCATACTAGACACATCATTATTTTTATTACAGATTTCTTGTTTGACTAGCACAAAAGCAACACACTGATAGCTGTATCTTGTCCCCCTTCCTACAGCAAATGACAAAGCAATGTGCAGTAGAACCTATACATTTCATAAACCCCATTCCTTGGATTGTGTTAACACCTCCTCCCATTAAAGGCATCGTGCCTAAATGCATTGCTGTTAATTTTTGCCCTGTGTTTCACTCTTTGCATGAACGCAGCACATAAAATGGCACTCAGGTGTCTCAAAATAGGCAAGAATTAGCTGCACCAAAGTCAGGAAGGAGCAGTTGATTTCTGAAGGTTGATGCAGGCAAAAGGTTAATGTGTTTGCAACTAACTCTGATTCAAAGGAAGCGAGCTTTCCTATTGCTATTCACAATGAGTCAAAGAGCTGAGACAATTAGGCCAAGTTGTGTTTTAGTTCACCATTGCTATAAAGTCTGGGATTATAAACTCTTTCCTTTCAGACAAGCAAACACTGAGAGCCCTGTTCTGTCTTCTAAGGAATGGATGCTATCACTCAGACAAGATTCCAACTCCCAGGGGGTGATAAAAGCTTATCACCTCCTGAATAAACCAGTCTAGTAACTGGTGCAGGCCTCTATCTCACTGCTCCAGATGCTGTCATCCTTCGCCTTGAAGTAAGCGAAACATAAATAAAGTGCTCGCCATATGGATATTGCATTATGTAAATAGCTGTGGCTGTGAGAAATGCCATTTAATATATTATGGGTGGGGGGGCCTGAATTTATCACCCGCGGCCCAGGGTTGGTAGAACTGAGCGAACTGTTTCTCCAGCACATTCTTGCAGCAGCAGGGGATGGCTGCGCATTATCTCTGTGACAGTCCTCCCCACCAGCTGACACATGGCGAGAGTTTGAAGCTCTCAGCAGGGGGGTGAGGAACGATGAGTCCGTCTGTTAGCCTGTGATGAATAGGGCTCAGTACCAGGAGAAAGGCCTGGTGTTTCTTGCCTCCAAGTGGCTGTTCCACTTAATGATTTCCAGTGGCCAGGCCCCAGGGAGTTTTGCAACCTCTCAGACTCAGAAAGCAGCCTTGGGGGGCTGATTCCCTTCGCAGTCACACTGGTGTAAAAATCAGGAGTAACCTCCTTGAAAGATAAGAAGAGAATCAGATCCTGTGACTCTAGCTCCTGGGTGGCAGCAAATAACCTATCATACACAAATTAAACAGCAGTGTTTTTCTTTGTAGCCTCAAATGGGACTAAGCTTAATTTCCCTCTTGTGTTCATTCGGGGTCAAATTCTGATCTTCAGGTAAACCAATGCAAAACACAAGTAACTCCACTGAAGTCAATGGCCATTTGCAGCGGATGTCTCTTGTAAAGAGGAAACAAAAAACAGGACTATGTAGCACTTTAAAGACTAACAAGATGGTTTATTAGGTTTATCTTGTTAGTCTTTAAAATGCTACATAGTCCTGTTTTTTGTTTCAGCTACACCAGACTAACAAGGCTACATTTCTATCACTATTCTTGTAAAGAGGGTGTGATTCACTCCTATGCCAAGCGCCCAAATAGGACTGAGACACAATTTAAACTTAAAAAAAACAACAACAAATAGTTTGGTAGCATTTTAAAGACTAACAAAACATGTAGATGGTATCATGAGCATTCGTGGGCACAACCCACTTCTTCAGTTCTTAAGAAATGGGCTGCGCCCACAAAAGCTTATGATACCATCTACGTGTTTTGGTAGTCTTTAAAGTGCTACCAGACTACTTCTTGTTTTTTAAGTTTATCCTGCACAGACTAACTCAGCTACCCCCTGAAGCTTTTTCACAATTTAAAAGCCTGTATAAATCAGGAGTAACGCCATTGACTTCTGTGGAGTATTTCCAGTTTACACCAGTATATCTGAATTTGGCCAACCAGCATATTCAGAAATTCTGCCTCCACAGAGGTTAAGAGGAGGGGATGCTGGTCCAGACACGCTGGCATTATATGATTTAAAACATCTTTGGGAGTGGGCCTGGAACATTCACTTAGGCCTTGGCAGAACTCGCTGCCCAGCTGTGAATTGCACAATTACAGAGTTTGAGCCATGTTTAAACAAACTATGCTTAAATGAGCCAGTTTTACAAACTTGCTATTCTTTGATATGGTTTTTTTTAGCTTGTGCAGTCTGATTGTAAGAATGAAAAATGAGTGTTCGTACTGGTAGTTTTCAGTTATGCTAGCTGTTTCCTTTTTCAGTGATAATTTTGTTTTTAACCTCTATGACTTGGTTTTCTTAATGACTTTAAAAAAAACTCTTTCATTGTTAATAATAACCTTGAAGACATCTTGAAACAGTGTAGCACATCCAATTTTACAGAAATAGCAGACGTCTGAGTTGTCTCTTTGCTGAAACCTATGTGATCATATCAGTTGGGCTGTAAAATACATACATAAGTATTATTAATACTGACAGAACACAGTGAGTAACAACCATTATACAGTAATTTTCTGCCAGTCATCATCAATACTGTATTAATACTTCTTTTTTACCCCTTCCTCTAGATCTAGCTCCCACAGAGCTGGGTTTTAAATAAATGAGAGAACAGAGGTTCACACATTAACAGGGCTCCGATGCCAGTTGACCTTTTTGGCAAACATGTCATAAGGAGAGGGGCTAGACAACTACATGAGGAAGTTTCTCAAATTACGTCCAGGACATATAATATGTCTACATTGCAGAGTTTTTCCAGAAAAACTATACTTATGTCCACACTACTATTGCGTTCTTTCTACAGAAAGTCAAAAGAACAGAGGTTTTTTTCCAATGGTGGTAAACTTCATTCTATGAGAAAGAAGCCTTTTTCTGAAAAAGCTTTTTTGGAAAAAGGTGTGTGTGGACGTGGAAGAGAGTGTTTTTTCGAAAGAGGCGGCCTCCAGGAAAAAGCACAAGTGCCCTGGTGGCCACGCCATCCACAGTAATCACAACTTAAATGTGAGATAGCATCCAATCAATGTGGATGCTATCTTTTGAAAAAGCAGATCACTTTTTCATTGTGCTTTTGCTATGTTGATGCTTTCTTTCGGAAGAAGTTTTTTTGGAAGATCTCTTCCGGAAAAGCTTCTTCTGAAAGAAGCCTGCAGTCTAGTCATAAAGCCCTTCTATCTTTATGAAGCCTATCAAGCACACAGAATCCCAGCCATCCAAGTTAAGAAGGGATCAGTACATTACATCATGGTGGGTCTCTTACAGGTCCAAGGCCATCGTCTTGAGTTGAGCATGTATGTCAGAGAAAGTGTACAATATGGGGCTTTTACCAGTAATAGAGTAAGCATGACAAATTCAGCACAGACAAATATTTCACCTTCTCTGAGAGGATGCAGCTTCCTCATTATCTGGATAGACAATTCCAGTAGATCCAGAAGTTATCCTGATGCTGACCATTGTTATTATGCCACCGCTCTTATATCCCGAAGGGCAATATTAGAGGCCATTTTGAAAACCAGATTGATCTTTTTCAATCAAGGTGGTTTTTGTTTTATTCTCTTTTAACACCAGATCAACAAAGCCCCAGCTGGCTGGTGCATCTGCTATCCGATTTTTAAAAAGAGCAGATGCATCTGCCTCACCACATAGTAAGACATCTTTACTCTTGGGGGAATTCTGCACCAAAACATTACAAATTCCACATAATTTATTTGTCAAAATAATGCAATATAATCATGCTGGTTTTAATTATTTTTGGTAATTAATTTAAACTACAAAGCAGGAAAAAGTTACAATAATTATTCAACATTTCCTGAGCACATGAAAGTTAAGTTACAAATACTTGGTTACCATAATGTGTGAGAGTTTAAGTTCTAATCCTGACTGGCTACTTTGGGAAATGCCTGGTTCTGACTGTCCTGACATTTTGTTGATAAACATTTTATTTGCTCTCAGTCTTTTTTTTAAATTGGATAAAATAGTAAAATAGATCCTGAGCTGTAATCTAACTCCATTCTGCCACTCTGGAACAGGAAAAGAGTAAGAAAGGAAATATATCTTCCTAGCTAATGATTCCCATACTGTCCTTTACAATAATACTCCTGTGCACCACTCTGGCAACGTAAAAGTTTTAAGGCTCTTTTACACCTGTTTTATGCTTCTGGGGGAATTCGCTAAGGCTATGTTTACTTTATGCAGGTTCTAGCAACAAGGCTGTGTTGACATAACACAGTCACTAAAAGTCAGGGGGTGAAGCTGCTGTATCCCAAGAAAATACTTCTGCACCAGTGGAGTTCCACCTGAATGGAGTTCACTTTGTCAATAGCAGAGCAGGCCTGCTGTCAAAGTACTGTTCACACCCGCAATTTTCATAGCAAAACTTTTGGCTTTCAGGGAGAAGGACTTTTTAGCACCTTTGAATGATAAAAGTTGGGTTGCTCAATTGCCAGTGTAGAGACAACCTAAGAATGGAAACAATTAACCAATAACAACAGGAACAACTAAGTTGGCAGGCTGCTTATATTTTCTGCTCTGCCTAAGCAGACAGAGCCTATCCCACGCCTACCTCCCATTCTCTGAAGCCCTACCCCTCCACATCATGCTTGCCACAATGGTGAGCACAAGGACAGAGTCTCTCTCCCTCACTTAATTCTACTTTCCCATGGTGATTAACACTTACCCATACATGCCCTGCCCTGAGTTACATCTCTGCCAGCTGCTTTGGGTGCTCAAACAGACGTGCCCAGTCTGCCAAGGAAGGCGCACGTGTCTATTTTACTGCAGGGAAGCAAAAGAAATCTGCAGGGGACATGAATTCTGCAAGTGTAGTTGTACAGAATTCCTGTAGGATATCTTCCTCTATCCCACAGAATGATTCTCACATCTAATATGTGGCCACCATCAACTCTGTAGCTGTTTTCTGTCCTGTCCCTTCACAACTCATAGCCATAGGGCAGGACTTTGTTCTGTGACCATACGCCTGGTATTTTGGACTTCTGTAAGAATATTGAAATTTTCAAGATGCATAAATCTTCCATCATTTTCTGCAGTACTCACATTTCTTTGGAAGAAACTGATACCAAAAGAAGGTGAAATAGTACTTTGGCATTCTTAGAACACCTTTTCCTCAAAATGCTTTTTTCCTTTTGCCACAGCCTGGCCCTTTCTCCTTTAAAAAGTACAAATGTGAGTAATCCAGAAACTATACAGAGATTTATGGATAACATTTACTGAATTTAATCTTATATATTGTACTACAGATTCTTGATTCCCCTCCTCCCCCCAATTTTAGCCTGCAAATCTTCAGTAAAATGAACCTTAGTAGCATTTGCTAGTTAGGGTATTAATAAAGTGTAACGTCTCTCCAGCGGGAAGAGGTATCGAGTCTCACCATTACTATTTCCCATTAATTCAAGTTTTGAAGCTTCTAACAAGAGGACATCTAGATTTATTTAAATGGAAAGAATTTCAAGATAACTTCTTTAACTGGGAATCTTCACTGGGAATTAACTGCTAATCACTGTCAACAATAATGGAATATACCCCTGGGTTCTCCAAAAACTGATCAGCTGTTAGAGCAGCCTTAAAAGGAGTAGTGAATCCTTATCCAGGACAAAGCAATACTGTCTGTATAACTAAAGCCATTTTAGATACACCTAAGTTCTGAACTTGTGTTCCAAATGACAGCTACTGTCCCTTGACTGGGGTGTCAATTTAACATCAGCCATGTATACCAGCTGCTTCCCCCAACCTACTGATATTATCTCTGTCTTATCTGGATGGAGTTGCAGCCAGCTAGCATTCATCCAAGGACATCTAAAATTCTAGGTTATTTATTCCACAGCACCAGACAAGCTATAGGGGAAGGAAATGCACTTGATATGCAAATGATACCTTACCCATGCATTACAGCACACAACCTTTTACTGGCCCTTCCAGGGGCCTCTTCTGCAAGGTAAGAATATAAACCCTACAGTACCTCACAAGAGAACAGATGCTGGGAGAATAGAACAATGTCCATTCACCCTCTAGATCCTCCCAGAAAGACCGGGCTAGTGTAACACCAACAGGCAGAACCAAGCCTGGGACCTCTAGAGCTTCTATCACTTGAGCTAAAAGCCAGCTGGCTCTCAGCTAAGGTTGCAGAGCAAACTCATTCTCTCTCTGTAAGTAGCCTTAAATGCCACTACATGGGACAGTGAACCACACCCAGTAGGTGTGTGGGTTACAATAGCACTACTCAAAGTAGTAAGTAGACTCAAAGCACGTACTAGTCCTTTTCCCTCATCTGACAGCACCACAGCAACTACAGCTCATAAGGCGGCCTCAGGGAACAAGAAGGGTCCTGAACAAACACACTCCCACCTTGGAATAGTCTGCAAGCTCCTCTACTGAACCTCGCAATCAGTGGACTCATGATGAGTCTAAAAGACTCAGCACCAACACTACCTTCATAATGGCAAGGGATATCATGAACCAACCAACCTACACAGTTTCTGTCCTGTGTCCAGGCCTAAAACTGGATTAAATAATTTTAAGGTTCTCATATATCCTTAGCCCCAGTCTGATCACATGACTGGCTGATTCTGAAACCAGTTTTCCTTTAAAATGAGAGGGGCATAGGTAGCTATGTATGAGTTACAGTTTTGTTTTAGCCTGCTGTTTGCTGGAGGCAGCTGCCATTTTGTGTTGTTTAGAGATATCCTGGTGCAGAACTGCCACACACATGGTGCTTTCCCATTGCTTGCTTTGGAGCAATCTGAACTAAAGATTTGACAATTTTTTGGTGAGTCTCTCAGACTCATAGACTTTAAGGTCAGAAGGGACCATTATAATCACCTAGTCTGATCCCCTGCACAATGCAGGCCACACAATCTCACCCACCCACTGCTAGAATAATCCT
>CM057846.1:15166567-15180930 GCA_030068395.1 Apalone spinifera
TTTCTTAATCACCTCTCTGAGATGCTTGCTCATCCAGCTTGGTCTAACACACCTTCCCATAATTTTTTTCCCTTTTCTTGGGATACAGGCTTCTGACAGCTTCTGCAACTTTAACTTAAAATAATCCCAGGCCTCCTCCACCTCAAGATCCATAATTTCTTTAGTCCAATCAACTTCCCTAACTAATTTCCTTAATTTATTAAAGTTAGCCCTTTTGAAATCAAAAACCCTAGTCTCAGATTTATTTTTGTTTATCCTTCCATCTAATTTGAATTGTATTAGCTCATGATCACTCGAGCCAAGATTGTCCCTTACAACCATTTCATCTATGAGGTCCTCACTACTCACCAAAACCAAATCTAAAATAGCATCCCCCCTTGTTGGTTCAGCAACTACTTGATGAAGGAATTCATCAGCCATCACATCTAGGAAATCTGAGCCCTATTATTATTACTAGCACTTGTTCTCCAGTCTATATCTGGAAAGTTGAAATCGCTCATGATTACGCAGTTTCCATGAGTATTTACTTCATTAAAAACATTAAAGAGGTCTCTATCCATATCCAAATTGTATCCTGGTGGTCTATAACACACCCCAAGCACTATCCCAGGGGAGGATCTGATAGTTTTCTTCCCCAATGTGATTTTTGCCCAAACAGACTCTGTCTTCTCCATTCTATCACTTTTTATTTCTTTACAATCTCTCATATCTTTGATATACAATGCGACTCCACCACCTTTACCCTTATTTCCGTCTTTCCTAAATAGCACATACCCTTCAATACCTGTACTCCAATCATGCCTAGTATTCCACCATGTTTCTGTTATTCCTATAAAATCTGGTTTCACTTCCTGGACCAATAGTTCTAGTTCCTCCATTTTGTTACCTAGGCTCCTCCTATTGGTGTACAAACATCTTAATTTTTGCTGTTTGGCCTCACTCACATTCTTTACCCAGTTTGGCATGGACGTTGTACCTCCAATATGACCTATTAGACTAGTATCCACCCTACCCTTCCTCATGTACATTCTCCTACCCCCAGCTATATCCTTTCTTACTTCGTTTTCCTCCCTCTCAGTGTTAAAATCTGGTGTAGAGATTACCTGGACATCTCCCAGGTAATCATTGTGGGAAGCTAATTATCAGCACTTCTGAAGCCCCCATCACTATAGGCAGGCCATTTCATAGGGAGAAAAAAAAAATCAAATGAACCATTTTATCCAAATTTCAAGGATGGAAGGAAGACTTAGAGTTCTTACATTTAAGATGCACTTGAACAGGTCTCCTATACAAGGCATTCTTCTCAATCTCCTCTGCTTGTGTCCTACTATTGTAAAATGTTTTCTTTCACTGTGAGGGTATCCATGGCCTTGTCTTCATTGGCATGTTTTGTCACCAAAACCTGCCTTTTGATGACAAAACAGTGAGAGCATTGACACAATAATGCAACTTTTGTCAGTGGGGGGGAAAAAATTCAGTTTTGACGACAAAAAAACTTCCAGCCCTGAGAGACACTTTTGTCTTTCCCCATCCCTCTATTGTTGACCAAGGGCCAATGTGGACTTTGCTCTTTGTTTTGTCAAGAGAACTGGCTTCTACCAGTATCCCAGGCCTGCTGTGATGGCTGTGCTCAGTGTTGTGTGATCTCTGCCTCCCCGCAAGCGTGCGCCTCCCCTCTTTTCAAAGCTGCTCTGTTTGGGGAACAAACAAAAAACAGATCATTGGAATGCTCCTGTTCTGCTGCTACCTGGGGCGGGCTGGTGAGACAGCCCTCAGAGCAGCTCTGCCTTCCCACACACTGTGCCGTGGGATGCCTACCCATAGTGCTTGCTCTATCTGTCGATAGCGTGCTAGCAATGTGACCATGAAATGTTGACAACGGGAGGCAGAAAAAACAGTTTGACCAGTTTTCACTCTTAGCGACTTTTGCATGTCGATAGCATTTCTGTCACCAAATTTTCCTAGTGTCGATATAGCCCAAGAAACTCAGCCCTGTGGCTTACAGTCATTTGTCTTATCCAAACAGCTCACAAGTTCCCTTTAGGAAAAAGGCTGGCAAGAAAAATCCTTTTTTTTTTTAAATAGTCTTACTCATTCTAGCTTTCATTATGTCTGATGATTTAAAAAAATCCACATTGAAGTGCTTCACATAGTGCCTCTCCACAACATGATTTGGCTTTTGCTTTTACATGCAACTGAAGGTCTCTCTATAACCACCTATGCAAACCCTGAAGAAAATAAGTACTGTGTTATTACCTGCAAATATGGTAATTGGGGGGTTGTGCTTCTTCCGTGACAAGCTACAGGATCTCAAAGCACCTTGTCAAGGCATGTTGAGTGATCAGTAATGTTAATACATTTTATTTAAAGTCTACGTAGACAGTACGTGGGAGTGCTCAGAAAATGTACTGACAGAACTAGTGACAGACAAATGCTAGCTGTCTGAGCAGACATTAATTCTCAGATTCTAAGCCTTGTTCTGGTAACACAGGGCTCCAGTCAGGGTGTCTTCAGTTCTAAAGTTCTGCCACTGATTTACTGCATGGTCTTGAGCACAGCACTTCATTTACGTGCCTCAGTCCCTTCCTCTGTAAAATAGGAATAATGACATTGACTGAGTAATCCTGTGAGACTAATCAATGCTTATAAGATGAGGGATACACTGAAAACAGAAGATGCTAAACATCATTGGAGAGACAAAGTCAGTGGTGGGAAACCTGATGCCCGTCAGGGTTCTGTGTGTGGCCCATGAGACATTTTATTTCTCTCTGTCCACACACAGGGTTGCTAGATTCCACTGGTTTCTATCTCTGTAGCTTTCCCCCCACCAGTATTACTAAAGTGACATGCATGTTCTGATTGCACACAACATTGATTGTGAGAGCTGTGTGCTCCCTCTGCATCCAGTCAAAGTGCTGCTACCATTCAATCAGCACGCTCTGCAAATTTTAGGTACGCAGGCACAGTTAGCAAAACTGCCCTATCCTGGGAGACCGTCTTGGTTACAGCAGTCTTGCAACCCACTGAAATGAAGAAGGGCCACTCATGCGGTCTACTCACTACAGCAGATTGCCCATCTTGGGGCTAAGTGCTAAGAAGTTAAACATGATTTCCTGATACCCAGATATGACAAGTTTTACCTTTATTAAAAAAATTAGAGTTTACAAGACATTTTTAAAGTTACCCTACATTGCTCTTGCATTCATGATGGAGACAACAGGGCATTCTCCTCCTTCCCTTCCCTCCCTCTGCCTCCTGTAATATAGCCCACACCAGGCGAAAAGCAAGTTTCCAGCATGAAATGTGGGTCAGCATGGAACAGAAGGCCAGGTCCCAAAAGGTGCCAAACACTCCTGTTTCCATGGCATTGCTGAGCACTTTTCACATTTCTAGCCTGAACCTAAAAGACGCAAACAGTGTCTGGATATTATTTCTTTTAAATTGTCTCTGAATTACAAAAGGAGTGTGCTGAGCACTGGCACCTTAGAAATCTATGGAAGAAATGGATTCACATATTTTAAATGAACCTTGCAATAGATTTAACACATTTGGGGGAAAATAAAGGGCCAAGTGGCCACGTACAATATTCGGTTATCAGTTCCTAGTGGGGGAAACAATTGGCTAGATAGGGTTTTTAAAGCTGAAATGCATCTGCATCTGGAGCTTATGTCTCACATAACCCAAGTCCCAAATGTTCAAGAAAGTGAGAGAGGAGTGACTCCAGGAGCAGCAAAACTTCTGTATAACGCATTAAATGTCTGGAAGTGTCTGGCTCTCTGGGAATACATTGAAGCTTTCAATTGTCATTTTAATAGCAGTAATTGAAGTTTGCACTACCAGTATATTAAAGATGAGTAATTAGATGGATTACAGTCTTTCTAGTTCTACAGCGTTCCTCAGACAACTTCAGCTTGTCATACAGTTAACTCTCTAGCCGCAATAAATGACACGTTAGTACAAAGTCAAATGTGATTTAAAGCAAAGAATGATATCTTCATTGAGTATTAAAGATCAGAAATTGCAAAGGTGGGAGGGTGGTTCCTTTCCATTTTACAGTGTCCTATTTTTCATAATTTACGGCCAGCCTGTGAGAAGGTGTAAAAGGGTATATTCCTCGGACTTTTCTATTCACACCGTTTCAGGATCTGTCCCTTAGTATTGAAGAGTAGATCATATTGATAGGTTCATAAGGAGGATAGTCTGATTCAGCAGAAAATAAAAGTATGGGTCAAGGTATGGGTAGAGGTTAGGGAACAATTGTAATAGATCAAAGGAAAATTCACACAGCAAATGGTGGGAGTAAATTTCCTCAATGTGCTCTAAACTTATAGTCATCCAAAGAAGGCAACAGAAGCCCCATTGCTTGAGCCATTTAAATTGACCATAGGTAAAGGAAGAGACTCTCAGGAATCATCCATCTGTCACAGGGGAACAGAAGAGATGACCTATAATCTCCACAGCCATTGAGTCAAACTCAAAAACTAACAGCAAAAACTTTTTTTTATTCTCCGTTTACCAAGAACAGGAAGTCTGACTCCCTCCCCCCCAAAAAAAACGTAGAGCCACTGGAAGATTGAAGTACCAAAGGAGCACTCAAGAAAGATAAGGCCATTATGAAGACACTAAATGAATTTTTTTGTATCAATCTACACTGCAGAGGATGAGAGGAAGATTCCCACACTTGAATCATTCTTTTTAGGTGACAGATATGAGGGTCACATTTGAGGGGTCAGGAGGTTTAGAACAAAAACTGATAAATGAAACTAGGGGTGAAGAACCTCAGGCCTGGGGGCTGGATGCGGCCCCCAGCTTGTCTGGATCTGGCCCCCCAGTCTTGAGGCCCCCCCACGCACACACCATTCTCCACAGGGTTGTAGCACACAAAAAGCTCACAAGGTGTTTATTGTAGCCCAGGGAAGAGCATCGTGTTTGCAAAAGTCAACAAAACAAGACTTGAATGCCATCAGGATCTCAGAAAAAAACCCAGGAAGCTGCTGCAAATCCAGGCTGTTATTTGGATTCTCTCTCTGATATGAATCACAAAACATTCATAATCTTTTAAAATGTGCCAGTCCACCTGTGTCAATATCTTTGATGGAGACAGTCAATTTTGACTCAAATCCAAACACTGCCTGCTACAGAGTCAGGACTGCATTTCCTTGCCCTTGTAGCTTACAGTTCAACTCATTCAAATGATTGGTAATGTCAACAAGACAGTAAAACTTGAGCAACCAGTCACAAACTAAAAGCTCGGTGTGTTTGACACCCTTCATATCAAAAAATGATTTAATCTCATGGATGCGGGCGGAAAAACAAGACAAAAAACTTTGCCACGACAGAACCAGTGAACATTGTGCATTAGTAGATTGGGGTATTCGGAATCCACTTGACAATGTGAACGAACAGTCTCATTGCATTTCTGAGTTCAGTTCCAAAGATTGTACACAAAGTGCCTCCTCACACACAATGCAATGGAAGTTCAAAAGTGGGTGGTTCCGCTGTTCTCACAAGAGTAAGGAATCCCCTGTATTTGTCAACCACGTTAGCTGCACCATCCATACTCACAGACACAAGATTTTTCACCTATATTTCTCTCTCGTTTAAAAAGTTCGTCACAGTTCTAAGGATGTCTTCGCCCCTTGTTTGATTTTTCATTGGTAATTTCTCAATCATTTCTTTGTGCACAGCATTTCCACAAATATATCATCCCAGAATAAACAACTGATTAATATCACATATGTCAGTTGTCTTGTTCAAAGCAAACGAAAAATAAGTAGCTGTACTCAAATTTTGCATGTGTTCCTCCTCAATTTGATAGGCCATTTTCACAGTTCTGTTTTTGCCAATAATGGCATGTCTTGAATTTTCTGCAAGATTTTTATTCTTGTTGTGAAACTCAAATAGTTAATGACCAGTTTTTAGCATGCGCCTCTTCACGTAATCCCCATCAGTGAAAGGCTTCCCCTCTCAAATAATTCTGTATACGCCCACAAAATTAGCAGAGTTTAAGCTCCCGCCTTTTTTTGACCATGCCAGCAGGCTATTTTGCCCAATGTTAATTTTTCACTGTAGCTCCTTGCAGGCTTTTTTTTTCCCCACCCCCCCATGTGTCACCCTCAGGGTCTTTTGTAGCAAATGCTTCATGTTTTTTCATGAAGTTGGTTGGTTGAGAACAGTCTCTCATTACAAATGAGACAGTGTGGAGATCCAGACCAATCCACAAATGCAAACAAGTCTCTCCACTCCTTTTGAAAATTTTGGTACTCGTCATCTCTCTTTCTGTTCACCATTTTTCCTCTTAGGGGGTTACAGAGTTCACCATCATGTATGACAATGGAAGGATTTCTTGACAAATCAAAGAGAATATGCATGACCCTCAATGAGTGGAGAGTGTGGATGGTTGTTAAAATGAACAGTTAAAGGTGAAATAGACAAAAAAATCATCCTGACATGAGTAATTACGCGGTTTTAAAATTTCAAATTAATTTTTATTTAAAAAGTTGTGCGTATTTGGGGAATGACAAAAGAACCATATTTGGGTCCGTACTGAGCCATAGACTGCAGACCCCTGCACTAGACCTTTGCCCTCTTGTCTCTGCCTGCATACCATCTTTAGGCCTCCCTCTGAACCCTTTCCCAGCCTTCTTGCCACCTAGGTCTCTTCCCTGGGCTACAATAAACACCTTGTGAGCACATTTTCTGGAGAAAGATTAATTATCTTCTCCCTCAGTTACTTAAGCACAGAGCTCTCACACCAGATCTTACCTCATCCCCAACTTCCCTAGACTGAGCACATTTTAATCCATCCTCCTCTCCCAGCATTCATTGAGGTTACACTCTCCATTGTGGGTTGTAATTATAAATAGGCCATACAGGTCCGGTAGCCTCTCTTAAAGAGCCAGCATGCCCTGCTTCCAAGACCATCTGGATAAAACTCATGTAAAGATTCCCATTGACTGAAATGGGCTTTGCATCAGGGCTCCAATCATTTTTTACCACCACATTCCCCTTAAAACATCCTTCTGCACCCATGTATTTCTTCTGGAGCATGCAAGGTGCTCAGACGCTCGGGTGACAGCACACTATAAAAAAGAGGAAAGCAAAGAAGTAGAATTACAAAAAAGGTCAGAGCCACAGCAGAGCTAGAGAAGCTGTGTGTCATTCAGAGATTCTTGGTTGTGTTTCCAGTTTTGCCAGAGACTTGCTCTCTGACCTTGGGAAAGTCCCTTTAAAAGCAGTTCCACCCTCAAACGTGGCTACACAAATATAGCACCATCTTACTCAGCAGATCCTTTCCCTAAGGTATTCAGAGTCATATCTGCTTCCTTTGGTGATGATATATTTAAAAAAAAAAAGTTTTGCTGCTTTTCCACTCCTGTGAGCTCAATGCAGCTCAAAAGGGTGAGCTTTGTTTTATTTCTCTTTGTGCAGCGACAGAAAGAGCCAGTCCCCCATCCAGCACCATCAAAGACCTGGGTGGTGTGCATGGCCAGTGGGTGCAGTGTCCCCTTGGGGAGGCTAATCCTCTGCACCTCCTTTTCCAGCCAAGATTGCATCTCCATTGGCTGCTCTCAGGTCCCAGTGGGTCCCGCCTGGACAGAGGTGGGCTGAGAGCACAGTCAGAGCCAGGAGGTGGGGGTGAGGGGACCTCAGCAGAGCTCTCTCGGCTCTGGCCTGAGTTCCAAGCCTGGAGCTGCTCCCCCATTTTTCCCCTTCCGCCGGTGGCACTGACTGTGGCCCCACCCCCATTCCACCCATTCCCTGCAGTCCCGCTCCTGTTCCACCCCTGACTGACTTTTTCCCTGAGGCCCATCTCCCGCAATCATCCCTTCCTTCACCCCTCCATCGCAGTTCCAAGACTGGAAAAGCTCCATGTTTGGGAGCAAGGGCTCTTCCAGCCCTGGGGCCATAGCATGGGGAGATTTTTCCAGGGGCCCCAAATTCCACAAGGCCCACTGAACACACGCCCTGTGGGGTAATCTACTGCTTCACCACCCCTTGGCAGCATGCGATCGGGGGAACCTTAGCTTCGACAGCCTCCATTACACACCATCTACGTTTGCATGGGTATCATTCAGGAGCTGTACAGGTGTCACGAGGTCCTTTATTACAGCCCAGGATTCCAAAGCACAAAATACTCTCATTGGCAGGCAATTTCTTAGATCTAAAGTGGGTTGCAATATCCCTCCAGCCATTCGATTGCAGATGCAAGGCACATTGCAAGCACAAGTGCTTCAATTAACCGATCAGAAGGCCATACTCAATAGATAGGACCATGATCACTTGTAGGGGCAAAGCCACAACTGACTGAGGCTCAGCTAGTCATACAGCAGTGTAGATGCAACACTAGCTACAATCAGGGTCCTCCCACCAGCAAGCCTCCTTTGCCCACTAAACTCATTAGGAGACGCAGGCTGCTCAACACTTTCGAAAAAACCAGGCTGCTTCTTTGGGCAGCTAGATCAGGATCTTCAAAAGTGATGAGTGACTTCAGTGCCTACCTTTCATAGTGGGAGGGGGAGTTGATTTCAGAAGGAGGGGTTCAGCCCTTCCTGAAAACCAGGCACGTTTAAGATGTCTCTCTGTAAGATGTGGGGCTCCCTTAAAACTGAGGCTTCCCAAATGACCAATTATTCTTGAAAAATCTTAGCCGAACAGCCTCACTTGAGGCATCCGTTGCTGAAAATCCTAGCTGTGTATATATTTCTGTACTGATGCTACACCATATAGGTGATGGTATATCCATGTTGTAAATTACAGTGCTGTGCTTCATGTGTCTTCAGCTATCACAGTGGCACTGCTAATCCAGCTTCTCTGCAGACTACTAAACAGCTTCAGCTCTGACCATCAGCATTTTGCACCAGTGCACTTGTAACGTCGACAGGCAGAACCAAACATGGGACCTTTGGAAAAAAGTGCATGAGCCTCTACCACTTGAGCTAAAAGCCAGCTGACTATTAGCTAAGGCTGTAGCGCAAACTCATTATTCTCTCTGTAAGTGCCACTAGATGGGACAGTAACCCACACCCAGGAGGTATGTGGGTTACACATACACATTCAGAAACTGAAATTTGCACATAGAATTACACAGAAGTCACAAATGTGACAGAAAATCCTAATACCCAATTCAGAAGAATCACTAACAGCTGGCAGTTGCCCATTGTCATATCTTTTCAGAAGACATCTTGCAGCCACTATTTGTAGCCTGATACCACACCTTGTACACACATTCAAAACCCCCTAAGGAGCTAGGCATAGTGCAATTTCAGAAAACCATACCAGTTCTAATCATCAAACCACATGACTAAAAACATGGTTGTTAGTTGTTCTGGATGATCATGTGGACAAGGGCAATAAAATGATTAGAGGTTTGGAGCAGCTGCCATATGAGGAGAGATTAATAAGACTGGGGCTTTTCTGCTTAAAAAAGAGAAGACTAAGGGAAATGTGAGAGAAGGCAAATAAGGAAAAGTTATTTACCTATTCCCATAACACAAGAACTAGGAGTCACCAAATGAAATTAATAGGTATCAGGTTTAAAACCAACAAAAGGAAGTACTTCTTCACACAATGCAGTGTCAACCTGTGGAACTCCTTGCCAGAGAATGTGTGAAGAACAGGACTTTAACAGGGTTCAAAAAAGAATTAGATAAATTCATGGAGGATAGGTCCATCAATAGCTATTAGTCAGGATGGGTAGGAATGGTGTCCCTAGCCTCTGTTTGTCAGAGGTTGGGAATGGATGACAGGAGAAGGATCGCTTGATGATTACCTGTTCTGTTCATTCCCTCTCAGGCACCTGGCATTGGTCACTGTTGTAAGACAGGATATGGGGCTAGATGGACCTTTGATCTGACCCATAATGGCCGTTCTTATATTCATATTTGAGCTGTGTGTCATAGAAGGAAGATAACAAAGGTTAAGAAAAGGACCCAGTGTAGATGGGGTGCTGAATGATTTAAACAGAGGCTACACGTGGGGCGGCATGCAGGGCCACATTCCCCCTCACTCCCCAGATTTGCTGCTTGGCTTGTATAGTGCTTTCACAGGCTCAGTGACACTGCTGAAGTCAGAGGCCCCACTCTGTGCCCTACCCATTATTGGGAGGCACAGGTTCTCTCTGGATGTAAATGCTTATTTCTTGGCTTGTTAAGACTTGTATTCATAAGAGGCACAGACCAGCAAATTATGTCAGAGATAAGAAAGGTTTTTGTGAGTAAATATATAGGGATGCACTCACCAGAGCTGAGCAGGGTGTTGCAGAGAGTCAAGTTTATTTACCTTCTGGTCCAGCCACTGTGTAGTTCTTTGGCTAGTGCTTTTCTGTTTGATTCCATCCAACTAGGTTCTTAATAAGTCTTTCCCTTTCCACGGCAATAAAAAGCCTTGTGGACCAGGAGTCCTATGACCCTGGGAAGGGGTCAACAGTCTCAGTCCACCATAGAGTCCTGACTCCTTTGTTCTGAAGTCCTCTGCTAGGGCTAGTAGGGGAATCCAGGCCTACCCATTCTTCTGGGTTCCAGCCCAGGGATCCTGCCTAAAGCAATCAGAATCTGTTTCCCTCAGGCCTTTGCTGCTTCCCTTAGTTGCTTCCTTCGTAGAGGCTTTTCCCAGACTCATGTTCAAATCCTCCTCTCTGAAAAGCTGTCTTCCTAAGCAGCTTCTTGTCAGTCTGTTGCTGCAAGAGCTCCTTTGGGCAGTAGTCTCTCAGGAAGCCACATCTCTGTCTTCTGATCTTCAGTCCTTTTCTCCCCTCAGCTGTGAAAGGTCCAGCAATTAGTCTCAGCTGAGACGACAACTAATTTTCCCATTAACACCTTAGTGACTGGAATAGCACAAGTTACATACAGCCCATAAAAAGCCTTCTCCCTTTGTACCATTCAGGTGGCACAGAGAGGTTGTGCAGGGTAGATATCTATAGCATTAGAATTAGAGAATCCACAGTGAGCCAACAGCAGACATATCAAGCCACTTTCTTATAGCTCCTGGGGGCTGGCAGTCTCTTAGGGACTTTTTATTCTGTTTGTACAGCACCCACCACAATGGGGTCCTGCAACACGAATGGGGTTCTTAGGCACTATGACATGAAACAGAAAATCTTCCCCCTCCCCACCACTACCCCAATACACACACAGGATCTATGGCATTTCTTTGCTCACAAGGTAAAACCCGGCATGTTGTTTCATCGACAGAGACATTCAGCTACAATGAAATTGTGTTTAAACTGCTGAGTTAAGCCCAGATAAATAAGGAAATACAGAGCTAAATGTGAACATCCTAATCCAGGCTGATGTTCATTCAGGTTTGAACTGCAACGACTGTGCAGAAAATAAGAAAAGTCTAGGGTCCTGGGAGTATTTTCAGTCTGCTATAATTTCAGCTTTCACTATCTGAAAGATTCAAGTGGAGGACAGCAACATAGAGTAACTTTTACCAAGAGTTTGATAGGCACAGTACATGGGAATCCTACACAATCCCATTTGATTTACTCAGAGGAGTTCCCACTCCACTTTCAGATCACTATTTTCCAAGGAAGAAACATGGTAGGTCACAGTGGTAAAGAAAGAGTGCACTCCAGATAGGACTTCTTTTCCCTTCACGCACAGGCTCTCTTGGGCCATTTATTCATTCAAAAAGGGGAAGCTGGCCCAGAAATGCATCTGCAAAACACTGGGTCTCCTCTGATTAATCATTAAAGAGTATGTAACTGTTGTCTTGAATAAGGAAAGCCCCTTGTTCAGTGCTCACCCTCTTTAAGAGAGTGGGGAAACCAGTCTCCAAGCAAACAGACACTCATGCATGTGTGTTTCCTCAGATGTGTACTTGAAAGGCAGCAGCTCGGTTCACTGCACCATTGTGCAAAGATTAGGAATGGAGCAATGAAAATGGCAGGTAGGTCAGCCAGTCACTCACCGACCACTGAAGAAGCTCTTGTTTGAGTGCTTTGTCCAATGTAGCTTTAAAAGTCTTAAGCAAGTGGGACTTCACCTATCCCTTTTGGAGCCTCTTCCAGTCTAATAATAGAACGTACTGCTAGGAAAGGTTTGATATTCAGCCTACATTTTCCTTTCCTCAATGTCATCCTGCTGCTTTATTCACTCGCTTGGATAACTCTATATAATTCTCTTCTCCTTACTATCCAAGCCCTTCCTATGCTTATATCGCCACTCATCATATAGCCAAGCTACATATTTCAAAGCTTGGTTATTAAACTAGAACATGTCATCTTCCCCCTGCCTCACCCCTCAAACACTTTCCTGAATTCCCTCCAATTTATCATGATCTTTCTAATGTTAAGTGCCCAGAATTGAACACAATACCCTAGGAGTAAGCCAGAATACATGCCAGCCTCCTGGCCCATTAAGCATTATTTGTATTCTTGTAGCACCTAGTGGTCCCAGCCCCCACTGTAATATTGGGTCCCTACTCAAGCTTGCACATGGCTAAAGGAACTTCCCCCAGCCTACAAGGAAGATCCACTGAAGCTGGGATTCAAATAATTATGGGGGACAACAGTAAAAATAATAAGGACAGGTGTGACGGTGAAAGGGTCTAAACCAGGGAACCTGAAGGGGACACCGAGCAGAGAAGCCCAGGCAATCAAGATTTACAAGCTAAGTAATTAAATGATGCATTTGTATATGAAAAAAAAACCTTTAAAAATAACAAATAGTCTTGCAGCACCTTAGAGACTAATGAAAAATTTAGATGGTCTCTTGAGCTTCCATGGGCACAACCCACTGTATATGCAAGCCATGGGGCCACCATTAGGGGGATAAGAAGGGACATTTCTCCCTGCCCGCTCTTCATTTTTGTTTGTTATCCTACTGACGATTTCCTCAACAGGGCTGCATTGTCTCTCATGGCTTCTGCCCACCCGCTGCTTTTCTTATAGGCTTGCCTCTAGTGGATGCAGGCAATTAGCTTTGTCCTGGCTTTCTGTTGTCCTACCACATAGCTGTCTATATCACTGTCCCCCGGGTCACTTTTGGCATCCCTCTTTTTTCCAGCATCATGGCAAATAGTGGAATAGCGAAAACAACAGAGTAACTACCGTTGGCTCTTTAGTCTCTTATTCAGTCCAGAGCAGAGGATGAGCATAGATCGGACAATCGTTCATGATGTGGCCGACAGTTGGCGCCACAGTTGCAGTTTGGCAATCCCTTCTCTTAAGGACATGCATCAGCCATGTTGGACACGGTCCCGTTTAGAGCTCTCCGTATGCACCCTGGGGAAGAGAATCCCAGCACTTGCATAGCTGGGTCATCAGTTAGATTTTTGTTTGGTACATTGGCAACTGCCAAGGCTTCTGACCATCTTCTTCAAACATCCTTATGAGCTGAGACACAAGACCAGAAGAGTTTTCTTAATTTTAGTTGGTAACGTTGGGGGGATCATGCTGGAGCGTAGCACAGTATTTGCCCATGATCTTTGTATACATCCTAACGTTGCAGCATCTTCCAATGTGCGACTTTGAAGAGGGAAGGAAGGAGCGGGTGACTGGCTAAGCAGATTATACACACACTTATCTATCCCTTGCAGTTTTACAAGTGAAATTTCAGTTAGGCCCGCAATGAGCAACCTAGGCTAGTGAGTGAGCTGTAGGAGAGGCCCTCGATCTCAGTGACCACAAGATTTTTGTAACCAAGGCAGTCTCCCAGGATAGGGTAGTTTTGCTAACTGTGCTTGCGCACCTAGAATTTGCAGGGTCTGTCAACTGAACCGTAGCAACGCTTTGACTGGATGCAGAGGAAGCACATGGCTCTCACAGTCAATGTTGTGGGCAATCCGCATGCACCTCCCTTCACAAGCCCTTGCTTTAAATGTATGTCACTTTAGTAATACCAGTAGGGAAAAAACCCTACATTGTCAGAAACCAGTAGAATCTGGCTATTCTGCGCGTGGGGAACAGTAATCAAACTGTCTGGTGGGCCACATACGGAACCCGGATGGGCCTCATGCATGCTCAGGCTACAGCTGCCCACTACTCATTTAGGGCTACATTCCACTATCTTGACTCACAGTGGGTCAGATCCTCACTTGGTGTAATTTGGTGTAACCTCACTGGCTGCTGTGGTGCTACATTGATTCATGCCAGCTAAAGATCCATGCCATTGAAGTGTGACCACACCCTCCTCATTACGGATGGCAGAATGTGTCCCTTCGCTACCTCATGCCTATATTTCATCCTTGACTTTACTTCTTTAGTTGTTAATTGATCTAAATTGTAGATTCTCTCTCTCCTTAAAATAGCCTCTTTCCTGCTGCCCTAATCTTTAATCTGCAAGCTACTGTATCTTGTGGTGTCAAGTATCAGAGGGGTAGCCGTGTTAGTCTGAATCTGCAAAAGCAGAGAGGAGTCC
>CM057846.1:15189120-15216959 GCA_030068395.1 Apalone spinifera
CGATGACCTCTCGAGGTCCCTTCCAGTCCTAGTATTCTATGATTCTATGATGGCTAGCCTTTCTTCCCCATTAAGAGGACTTTGCAGTTAGCTGCAGATGCTATTTCAGTAGAAACAAACACTGTTGTTCAGCTATCAATAGAGCACATCAGGCCATTGTACAGATGAATGGATTTAGCAGGAAAAACTACCAGCCTTGGGAGAGGGATTCAGCCACCACTGCCAGAAGCAGTAAGGTAGCTCAGCATGATGGTAAGGATTGAAATTAGCCATCCAGGCAGCGGTGAAGTCAATCAGACTTTCTGTATCTATTCAGCAATGGTGAGACTGAAAGCTGTGCTAATAGACAGAACTACCATTAGCTTGAGATACAGTTAAGACCTAAGCATCACTACATCTCTAGGAAGACATCCTCATTAAGCAGCAGACAGATAATATTCAAATCAGTTCCCCAGGAGATGTAGTGTCAATACCTGGACTCTGTGCACGGCCTGTAAAATGCCCATAAGATAGAAGTATAATGCTCAGCCACAAAGGGGTTAAAAGTCAGTAGAGTTCAGCACTTGTCTCAGCCTATATGTGCACAGAACCAAGGCCACTCACCCAACCTAATACCAGAAGTTGGACGGACACGTGTCTACTACACACAGCTGGGCACCTTGGAAACGCTGAAGAGGATGGAGAACATTCATAAAAAAAAAAAATAAGCCAAAAGGTGGGATTAAGTTATTCTAGCTGGTAAAGTCACATGCCACCACAAGTTACGTGGGAGTGTATATCACAGTACAGATACACAGGAGAAAGTTCATCTGTCTTCAAGAGAGAGTACGAGGAGGCATACACATTTCCCTTTAAGGCTGTTAGTCACAAAGAGGTGGTAGTTCTGCTTTTCAGTGTCCTCCCCTGCACCAGTATGACAGCCCTTCCCTTGATGCTCAGTTCAGTTCAGGGACTGAGATTTGCAGCCCAACAAAGATAATTTACTTTTTAAGCTCCAAAGCAGTAAAATAAAAATCCAAAGATTGAGAGATTTCAGTTGCTCAGAGAGAGTAAGGAAAACATGCCTGAAGGCACGGCTATGCACAAAAAAGTGGCAGCGAGTGTCAGAGCACCAGAACTTCAGCTCATGGGTTTCATGCTGTGGGACTGAAAATAGCTATGTGGACATTTGGGCTTGGAAGTCTGAGGAATGGAGTGGGGGAAGCGTTTCCAGGGTTGGAGCCTGAGCCCGAGCGTGAACATGGCTATTTTTATCCCGCAAGCCCATTGCTGCATAGACAAACCCTGAGCACCTGAGTGTCTCTCCTGGGCTCAGCTCTCCCACTTAGACATACATACAAAATCCAGAAGCTTCAGGGGGTAGCCGAGTTGGTCTGTACAGGATAAATTTAAAAAACAATAAATGGTCTGATAGCACTTTATAGATTAACAAAACATGTAGATGGTATCATGAGCTTTCATGGGCACAGCCCACTTCTTCAGATGACCCGAATTTTGAATTTAGGATGTGCAAACTCCAGTCATCTGAATAAGTCTCCTGTGCCCATGAAAGCTCATGATACCATCTACATGTTTTGTTAGTCTATAAAATGCTACCAGACCATTTGTTGTTTTTTAAATTTATACAAAATCCAGTGAAGCATAGAGATGGACCCAAAGTACAAAGCTTAGAAGTGTTTGGGTCAATGGTTTTTATTCACTACGTTACACCAGCAGGCTTCTCCAACATTCTGGGACACTTAGATGTATGGTTATGTGTTAAGCCTATCCCCCCCAGTACAGATACCATCAAAAAGTCCCATTATACTAGTAACTTTGTTACTCAGAGCTTTTTAAACCGCCTATTTGGTTTCTTGTCAGCCTACAGACTTGGTTTGGCAGCATAGTAATAATTTTCTTTCCTTGCCTCTTCATTAGTTCTCGTTATTCATGCAACTTTCTCAGTTTTATTTCTTGTAATCAACTTACTTGCCAGCTGCTGAAATACTGACAAAAGACTAAAAGTTCCCCAGAAAAGTTTTGGTATGTATAATAATAACCCATAGGGGCCCTTAGGTAGCTGTTTGAAAGTCTCCAAACAGGTCTTATCAGAAATGCGAAAGAAATATATAGAGTTCACACTTGCTTTAAAAGTACAAGATATGAGGAACTCTATTAGACTCTCCAATATGTGACTGAGGTAAAGTGGTCTGAAAATGTTTTCCCATGCCAGCGGATGTTTGATTGCAGACACTGTTTTGCTGCATCCTTTTCTGTTAACATGGGCTGCTGGTATAAATGGGTTAGTGTTTGTTTTGTTTTTCAAAAAGATATGCCGAGGTTACATACGCAAAATATATAGTTGCACATTAAAACTGGCAACAGAGCAAGTAATTTACAAGTGTGGGTGTGCCGCTATATTTCCAATACATGTCAATTAACTGAATAAACCCTTTTGCAAGCTCAAAAGTGATAGCAAAAGTAAGTGGTTGTGCCTGTGGACATAAACATTCATTTAAATGTGCAGTGAAATTTCACGAAGAGGCACAAACTGGCTTCCTCAGCATTGTTAAAGAATTGCATGCCAGGTTTCAAGAGGAAGAACAGGTCAGTAGTTAAGGCACTAAGCTTTGAACAACCTGAGTTCTTAGTTAATTGTCTGTTGCAGCCATCTTTGAGTGGCTTCTGGCAAATCACAGTCTCTCTCTGCCTCACTTACCCATCTGTAACATGGAGATAAAAGCACTGTCCTGCATCCTGGGGTTTGGGAGAATAAATACATCACAGCTGGTTTATCACGAGGATACTATGGTCATTCCTTCATGACTGTAGTATCTTAGCTCGTCACAATCTTTGATGTATTTACCTTCCCAAACATCCCTGAGCATTAAGACAATGTTATTAGCCAAGCATCATGGGTAAAGGAGGACTGGTTGAATTACTGAGCTACAGATTTAAATTTTATTAACTGATCTATTTAGAAAATGTCTCACTTAGAAAGTTTTCCTTTGTTTTAGTATTTAAGAGAGGTAAAACAGTACCTCACAAACCCCAAAATTAGAGATGGAAAATCCCATTTAAAATGTTAATAAGTTAAACTGTATGTTTGACCAGTTAACCAGCCCACCTCATTGTGCAGTGGGCAGGATCTGCTCCCAGCCTGGCCAGGCAGGACCCGTCGAACCACACCATGGGTGGGGAGATGCTCTGGCTGGGCCGGGCACTGGTTAAATCGGTTACCCCGGTAAGCATGCCAATAATGCTTACCAGGTAAGTGGGAAACTGGCTAATCCTTTACATCCCTACCACAATCAGCCATGGATAAGGATGACGGTGAATTAACTGAAAATGAAAAAACCCTGAAAACAATGTAAATCATATTTGTTTATAATAGAAAGTCTTATCCATATAAAAACAATAATAGACCCTTATTCAGAAAAGCAGTAATTTCTTGGGGGAAAAGAGACTGCATTATATTAGACTTGTATCCAACAGTTCTAGTTAATAGGAAAAGTCTGCTAAATGTGACCATACACCAGAATAACTGTTTAATCTTGTATGATCTGATCACATGCATTGAAAGATGCGAGAAAGATGCTTTATCTTGTTCACAGACCAAAGCTGGTTTCTGAACTCTTTCAGAGGAATTAGTACTTGACATGTATCGGTATGACAACAAACAAGACAGCATCTGTAAGGAACTAAAGAGGATTAAGAGAGGGAAAAGTTAATATTTTAAATTAGATAGAAACTTGGCCTCAGATTTGTTTAAAAACAAGCTTTTAACTGCTACCAGTGTTGCTCTTGTTTACAAAAGCTTTTTGTAATCAATTAACAGGAAAAATGAACCTTTAGGAGATGATTACTAATGTAAATGAAAGCACAAATGAGAGGAGACAGTGAGCAAAGGGGAGTGGATCCTCGTACAGCTGGGAAAGAAAGGAATTTGGACAAAAATGTCTGTAAATCTGGAAAGGGAGGGGTATGAATAGCCAGTGATCATTTCTCTTTCTGTAGCTGTGCTGCTGATTTCAGCCCTGCTTACAATGACGGTGTACAAAGGCTTGCAAGAGTTAAGAAAGAATCGGATATAGTTTTTCACACTTTGGTTAATTTTGCTTTTGGCTCCGGATTGAGTTTCAGCTGACAGTAATGTTAGCATTTCAGGAATAGTCTTGAAATAGCAGGGAAAAAAATGAATGAGATGGTTTTTTTCATCTATGCTTTCTCTGACTTCTCTAAACTAATTCAGGGAAAACATGCTGGCAAAATTCCACAACCTTCACACCCAAGCCTTACCTGTGATTTATCCTTCAAATCCAAAGCCCAACTTAACCCTACATCAAGATCCAAAGAATCTGTCTCTCTACTCTGAGCTGCTCTTGCTGCATGGCTTTGGCGCTCTCTATCACAGAATCATTCCTGCTTAATCTTGGTGTTTCTTTTCGTATCACTGTTCAAGCTGTTACCCGATTATCTCTAAAGACCCTTGTCCTGAAGCACTGTCCCGTCCTTCATAATCCAGAGGAAATCTTCAGACAACTAATAGTGTATGTGCAGTGAGCCTTTGTCTCTAAACACACTCCCTTGGTCTATTATATGATGAAGGCCAATTGGGGTACAAGCCTGTCAGAATGCAAACAACAAACAAACCCGTCTGGCTGCTTGTTTCATTCTCACAGGAGAAATCCGTGTGCACTTTCACCAGTGCTTGTGCTTTATGATTTAGCAAGTTACTTCTAACTCCTTAACTCATGGACAGAACGTTGGTTGTGGCAAGGCTGACTCTGCACTGTTGATGATGTCTGTCTGACTCTCCAGGTCATGGGCTTTGGGTGGATCACCTTAAGCCAGAAGGATTGTCCTGAAGCAAAGAGAGAGCATAGGGACTCCTATGGCAATCCTGCCTCTGCTACTGGCAGAGTAGTGTGGCCACAGAAAAGGAAATATGACTGGAAGGCCACTAAACTACACCAAGCCCAGCTGAGATTTTCGACTCCAGGGTCTTAATAACAGAGGTGCAAATGAAAGCACAGACTGGGGACTGGTCCTGTACACAATGACCCAGCAATTGGCACAATGCAACGATGGGCTTTATACCACCTGTCCCCCTCCAACCTCACTTACTCTACTGCCCTATACAATCCAGTAATGAACACAAAAGGCTTTACAGCACACAGCTTAACTGTAGCACTTCACCGTCCAACCTGCCAAAGGCTGCACAGCCCTGAATTAATGAGCACATGCAAGTCTATAAAACAGGCACTGCTGAAGAAGAATGGACATTGAGAGAGAACATGTCAGAATGGGGAGGTAATATCTTTTACTGAGCCAACTTCTGTTGGTGAGAGACAATCTTTCAAGCCACACAAAGCTCTTCTTCAGGCCTAGGAACTACTCAGTGTCACAGCTAAATACAAGGTAGAACAGATTGTTTAGCGCAGGGTTTCTCAACCAGTGGTATGAGTACCCTTGGGGTACTTGAGAGTAGTCCGGAGGGGGGGGGGGGTACATCAACACAACTGAAATTTGGAGAAAGCTGAATTTTTGTTTTAAGTTTTACAGCACTTTATTATTTTTGTACTTTTTACACCCAAACATTTCATCACCCGCCCGGCTATGATTAAGTTGTTTAAACAAATGTGATGCAATGGTAGAAAAAAATTGTGTCTGAAAACTGTAGGTACTGGGGGTACTTATAAGTTTTTTAAAGGGTTACTTTATTAAAAAAAGGTTGAGAAACACTGGTTTAGCATATGTAGTTAGCACATACTATAAAGGACCATTCAAGGCAGAGTCATAGGACACAAAGCGGGGAGCTGCAGGTTACAGATTGTTGTAATCATCCATAAATCCAGTATATTTAGAGAGAGTGTCATCCACAATAAGAGAACATTGTCACTCTGGGCAAAGGGAATGTGTGTGCATGGAGCACAAGTGCTCATGTTGACAGAGGAAGTTCATCTCAAAGGCGAAGGATCATCATTCCAGCTCAGCCTCATCAGTGAGTCATGCTCCGCACGTCTGCCGAACACAGGGTACTTGCCAAACACAATGCCTGTCTGTGTGAGGTAGTTCAATGCAGCACAGCACTGCAGGCTGGCATTCCATGCAGGGAATAGTCTGCATTGTCAGTGCATGCCCATGCAAGGGACTGCAGTGCTTCTTGCATGCGTGTTGCAGCCTGAGAATTACAGCTTGACGCTTGGTCATATTTCTTTCCATCCTGTTTTGGACCTTCACGCTGCCTCTCCCTTGCAGTGCACCATTTCCAGAGACAGGGCATACAGCCACCGGGCCTTCCTGCTGAATACACTGCATATCTGACGCCACAAAGCTGAACAGAATAAAGATAGCAGAGGGTGGTTCTTTTATATCAGGGAAAACAGACATTTGCAAATAGAAGAGCACTTGGTTCAGGAAGATAGGAAGACCTAGAGTTGACAAGAGATTGTCTATCATCACTGGGGATTTGCTCTAATGCTTCCCTCATTCACTGTTGACTTAGCTTTGTGCAAGTGGCTATAAAATTCCTGAAATGTATAGTGCATTGGAGTGTTGCCCAACTGCCAGGAGTTTCTCCCATTGAGAGAGAGATCTGGGAGGAGGTTGCTTCCTTCTGACCTTCCGTATTTTATCTACAAAGATCACATTTCAGAACATTCTCAGCCCTGCTCAGTCTTCAGTCTGCAACTGTCATGGTGCAAAGCAGACTTAGAGCTGTCCTCTGAGATTCCCTTTGCATAGGTGAATTTCCCAGTGGCACAGTGTAGTTCTAGATTGTCCAACTGATGCCAGGGTCAGAAGTGCATGCCTAAACGTTGCATAAAGCCACCTCTGCTGCAGCCTTTTGGCTCCTACACTGAGTAATGTTTGGCCAGAGTAAAGCAGCTAGCACGGTGACTCTTACAGCATCGTACACAGCACAGAGATTGCCTTCACTATCGGAAAACTCTGCAGCAGTGAGACACAGAAGAGGAAAACTCCAAGCAGCTCCTGGATATCATTTAAATTCCCATGAACTACAGAGCTCCCTCCACCCGACCCTACCCACAGCAGCTGCCCAGCAATGCAGCTTCAAATGGCAAGTGCTCCTAGTGACTCCCTCTTTGGCAGATACTCCATGGTCCTCTGTCAATGGTGGGAGGAGGGGTCATAGGTGCTGGAATGAGGGGTGTTGCTGCACCCCCTGGCTTGAACTGATAGCCAATAGAAATCAGTTTTATAATTTGGTTCAATGACTCTCAGAACCTCCACTATAAAAATTGTTCCAGCACCCCTGGGAAAGGGTGGGGGGCCTGGTTCTCCAGTAAATGCTTGAAGGGAACTTAGCTATGAGCAGGCAGATATCAGTGACTGAGAGGGATGATGTGTGCCTTCTCCCAGAGCTACTCCCATGGCTCCGGGCTGGGCAGAAGTGGTACTGCTAAGGCATATAAAGCCAACCTCCTCCCCCAGACAAGAAAGGTGAGATCCAGAAAATGCTTTGATACCATGGATACCAGCGATCAGACCTTCCACCTTCTCCACAGCAGGTCCAGGCATCTCCCTCTACAAACCAGGTCACAATCCATTTCATGTGGAGGTTGGCCTTTCACAGGCAGCTGATGGCCAAATCTCCATATGATTATTCCATGTGGAGATGCCATTCCGAGAGCCAGACAGTATGACCTGGAACAATGCAAATAACTGCCAAAGGGCTTTGGCAGAGCAATTTACGGTACTTTGCTCTGCTGGCGTCACGTTCTATAAAGCGATGTTAAAATCATTTTAATATTTTATGATCTTTGGGCCGCATGAAGCATTGATGAAACACATTGACACCTATATCAATGGAATTAAAAATAGATAGGCCCTACTAGGTCAGCATGTATATTTCCCTTCTAATGCAGGAGCATTCCCTACAGGATATTGACATCTGCTTTGTCCAGACTCCTTTTAAAATCTCTCTCTCTCACACACACACACACACACACACACACACACACACACCTTCCCTGGAGAGGCTATTCTGCATTGAATTAGGTCTTGTTGTGAGGAACAGCCCCCTCTCCATGGGTAGCCAGTCCTGGTTTTCCTTTGCCTAGCAGGAGAGGAATTATAATGGGATAAAATGAGCAATGGCAACCTGCAGATACTTTTAAATTGTCTCCTCCGCTCCATTTGTTCTCCAGTTGCCAAACTTTACACGTAACATAGAAATTTTACTCTCGCCTCTATTTATGCCCATGTAAATTGCATTTGGCATCAACACAGGTAAGCAAGAAAGGAACCAGACCTGTTTATTTAATCATTCCATAGAAGAAACACCAAATAATTTGGCACTAATATAGTTTAGCTAGAGTGATGCAGCATCTGCGTGGACACAGCATTACTTACATTGACTGTTGGCTATCATTCTTATCACCACACTAATAGAGCTACATCCACTGAGTAAAATATCCACTGGAAATAGTTCAATTCTAATGTTTTAATCTTTCCTCTTATTGTAACTCAGTTCCCTCTAACCTGGCAAGATACCTCAGGCATTGGAGGTGCCTAGAACCACATGCAGTATGCAAGTGTAGATCTCATTTGCCAGGCAGAAGTAGCAAAACACTTCCATGCTTCATGACCTCTAGAGAGACAGCACCACGTCATGCGATCAGTAATTTATCTTTGCCAGCATGTTGCATAGCAAGTTTCTAATATCCTGCCTGCTGTCACCCTTCCAGATTGTCCCGTTATTTTCCTGTTTCATTGATAAGGATGGAAGCTATTCTTAGTGGAAAGTAGCTGTTAGGGTCATTTTTTTAATAACAAGCACCATAACGTATTTTCTATCTGCTCCTAAAAAAAGCTCCCAATACCTCCAGCGCGCTACCTGGTTTTTACTAACCATAATGTTGACCACATCTTTTTTTATAATTGCTGTTATTTGTATGGTAGTAATACCTATCAGCCCCAGCCAAGCCCCTGTTGTAGTAGACATCTGCAAGCCTATGAGCACTGCACCAAAGAGTTTATAATCTCAGGCCTGGGCTACACTTAAAAAAAATAGATCAACCTAACTACATTACTCAGGATGAAAAATGCTGCATTCTAAGCACTGTATTAAATCAGCCTAACAGTCAGTGGAGAAACAGCTAGGTCGATGGAAGAATTCTTCCAATGACCAGCTACTGCCTCTCAGGCCACATTTATACTTAAAAAGTTGCACCAGTGATACTGCCTGGTAGTGCATTAGTGAAGATGCTACCCACCAATGGGAGAGCTTCTCCTCAGCATAGTTAATCCACCTCTCTAAGTGGCAGCAGCTAGATTTTTCACACCCCTGAGTGATGTAGTTATGCCACTGTAAATTCGTAGTGTAGGCCTTGCCCCAGAGAGTTGGATTAACTACAGCTGTGGTACACAAACTGTGGGTCAGGACCCCAAAGCGGGTCACCACTCTGTTTAAATGGGGTTGCCAAGGCTGACAAACTGGTTGAAGCCCAGGGCCAAAGCCAAAGCCCAAGTCCAACTCTAGGGGTTTTGGCTTTGGTTTCAGCCTGGGCAGTGGAACTCAGGTTACAGGCTCTCTGCACATGGATGCAGCTCCTTGGACTTTGACCCTCCTGCCTGGAGTAAGTGGGGCTCAGACTTGGGTCTCCCTTCTGGGGTCATGTAGTAATTTTTGTGGTCAAAAGGGGGTTACAGTGCAATGAAGCCTGAGAAACCCTGAACGACAACAATGGAAAACCCTGTTTCATCAATGTACGAAGCATCTACACTGCAGGGGCATGAGCAGAAATTTAACTTTAACCCCTTTTGGAGGGAGCACATTCTGTGCCTTCCCCTTGGCTCCAATATAGCTTGCTCTTCCCTTCCTCCCTCCTTCTCCCATCCCAGAGCATTGCGCTTTTCCTAACCTCCTTCCCCCTCTCGCAGCTCCAGCAGAAACTTGCTCTTGTCCCCACAGATGCAAAGCTGGGAGGAGCGTACTCTGGAGTTTACCATGCTGGCCCAGGGCTGGAGGAATTCTCTGCCCCCTGCCCAGCAATTATTTGGGGGGATGCCCTTGTTTGCCCCACCTTGTGCATACTCGTTAGTGTAGACATGGCCTAAAGATATTTGAGTCAATTCCTTTATTGAGGCAGGTGTCTCATTTGGGCATGCATCTGTTTATAGTCCACTTTCCCCAACTAGTCCCCTACCTGACTGCAGACTAGACTTAGTAACTTCCTCATCTCTTACCCTGTGTGTCCTTATTTTATCTTTCCAGTTTCAGAACATGATAATTAAGTAGCTCAGCTATTTTAGGACTGTCACTGATTCCATCCTCCTCTTCCGCCGCCTCCTCCTTTCTTCACAGAACAAATGGCACTGCATTTTTACAGGCTCTTTAACAGCAATGTTATTTAAGGAAAGCTATCATCGCATCGCCTTTTTGAGTTATGCCAGTCTCATTAGTAACGTGAAGTTTAGAGGCTCCATATTCTTTTCTGATGGGGGGGCATTGCGTATTATGAATGAATGGGATTTTCAGCACTCATTAAATATGCCAGGAATTATTAATAATTAAAGGAGGCAGCGGGTTTTGTTTTTTTTTTCTGAGAAACTAAGTATGCTTCTTAATAGCCATGCTGCAGTCACTTGAAATGAAGTTTTTCCTTGGGGGTAACTGTAAATGATCTGGATTGATAGCTTCCCATTCCTCTTCCTCTGCAGTTTGCAATTGCAAGAACTTAAAAAAGGGAAAGGATTTGCTTTGTAGTCAGACAATCTTACACTTGCTTCATGTCCATGGATGCCTCAAAGTTTAAGCAGTAGATATTACTCAAAAGATTCCTTTTAAAATATCTGGCTTTTTCATTTTCCAACTGTGTGCTCAGGTTGGCCTGTCAACACCACTACTCTGCCACATCAAATCTCTTCATATACATTAACAAATGAAACCTCGCAACATAATGCGCTATTCCAGTATCACAGAGGAAGAAGATGAAGTAAAGAGGTTAAGTCATGTGGTGAAAGATTTCAGAAGAAGCTGGTGCTGGATGATGAGAACCCAGCCAGAAGTATGCATTTCTTGCTCCTCTGGGTACCTGGAAAATTAGGTGCCTTTAGCAGAAATATTAATCAATACGGAAGTCCACAACTTACAAAAGGGGTGTGTTTCAAAAGTTCATTTGTAAGTCAAACTCAGAAGACATTTTCCCATAGAAACAATTTTATAGATGGTAGTTAGGTTCCCAGGTTAACTCACAAAAGCTGCAGGAAGTGGTGTCTACTTCCTGTGGATCTCCTTGGCTAGAAATGGCAATCCGAGGCAAACAGGAGCCGCGAGGCTCCATGCTACTGAGCCGTTAGATAAATGAACCAGAGCAGCCCATTAGTACCTTTCTCAAAGGGGGCCCACTTTGAGAAAACCTGGGCTAGGCCAATCCTGAGCTAAGGCTCTGTGGTGGAGGACCGTAACATCCCATATCCTTCATGGATCAGTACAGAGAGGGACTTGTGTTACACACTCAGTAATTGTTACATTAGCTAATGTTTGCTCAACACATCTCATTTTTCTAGTCCCGACATGGCCCACAACTTCTCCTCTCTCCAGACACAAGCAATAATTCAAACAGTGTTGCTAAAGATGTAACATTTTTATTTAATATGCATACATCTCGCACCAAACACATTCAACACACAACTAAATATTAGCTATTTCAGTGACATATAACTTATCCGTTTCACCACTGGGAAAGTATGAATTTGGTTTGTAATAAAAATGAAACTAAAAAACAGTTGAGGTGGAGGAGATGCAAAAGGAGGATAGGGCTGTGAGCAGATTATTTAAGAGTATAGAGCAAGGGTGGGCAAGAGGCTGCTAGTGGACCGGAACCGGCCTGACAAGCCACCAGATCCGGTCCGCGGCTGCCTTGCTGGGACCCTTAACCACAGCGCAGTGACAGACACTTTAAATGTGGCAGCTCTATCCTGGGAACGAGGAGGAAGGCTCTGTCCCGCACCCCAGCAAAATCTCTCAGCTCCCATAGGGCGGTTTCCGACTAATAGCAGCTGAGATATTTTGCTGGCAGCAGGGGCAGCCAATGAAGCATTCTCTCTCCCTCCCTGCCTTCACCCTGCCCAGAGCAGAGCCACATGGAGCAGCTTGCAACTGCAGCTTTCAGGTTCCTGCAGGGCTGCTGATTGGCAGCTGCCTAGGTAAGCGCCTCCCAGGCAGAGCCTGCTTCTGGCACCCCACACCTTCTCTCCCCCCAACTACCTGCCTCAGGCCACCACCTAAACATTCTGTGCCTCTTTCCGCCAGGTCACAACTCCTTCCCAGACCCTGCACCTTCTCCTACACCCTTCCCCCAGGCCAGAATCCTCTTCTGCACCCAAACCCCCTCCCTGACCCTGCGCACCATTCCCCCTGCCCCAAGTCATTACCCAAACCCTCTGAACCCCTTCACCCAGGTCACACCTCCCTCCCAGACACTGCATCCCCTCCTAGATCCCCTCCCTCAAGCTACAATCTTCTTCTGCACTCATGCTCCCTCCTGGACTCTGCACCCCAAGCCTCTGCCCCAGATCACAACCCCATCTTTCACCTAAACTCCCTCGCAGATGCCACACCCACTCCTGCACCACAGTCTCCTACCTCAAGCTGCCTTCTGTACCCAACCTGTGTCCCAGACCCCAAACCCTCTCAGTAGAAATGTGGCTCCTGACCACTTGCCAAAATCTTGCAGTGGCCCCCCCCTTAAAATTATTGCCCACCCCGGTATAGACTCTCTGTGTTGTAAATGTTAATTTTTAAAAGGGAAATTGTCTTTATGTCATGCAGAATTAGATTGTGTGTGTCAATATTGTCCTGTGACGAGTCAAATTTTACTGATAACAGCTGGAGGGTCATTCCGTCTCCCAATTCCTTTGTTTCCTTTTAGTTGTTTCCCAGGCATTTGGTAGCATCAGTGTGTAGACTTTAAAGGTTATGGGCCAGATTGCACCTACACAAAACTGGAATAATTTAATAGCAAGTAAGGCTTTGTATATGTATTGAGCCTAACTTTTCTCTTCTGTTCATCTTGTGTTAGTATTTACATATATGCATAATAAGAATGTAAACACTACCTAAACCAGGATGTTGATGCTTTATTGCCATGCAAATGGAGAAAACTGCTACACAAGAACTGGAAAAGCAGACCCATTATATCTATATAAGGAGCCCCCAGGAGAAACATGGCTGTCTGTTACAAGCATTCTTCTAAATATTTGGGAGCTGGGTTGCTAGCGGCGGCTATAACTCTGTGTATGAAAAGAGAACAAGCCAATTTGTTTTCATAAATTTAAAAAAAGATCCAGTCTAAGGGATTCCCACATGTCCAACTGGATGGGTAGTTAGGTTTTGGTGAACCGGGAGTAGTGCAAAAGCGGGATGGTGGAGACTTTCTGAATGAAAATAAGGTTGATACACATGTAATCCACACACCTACTGGGTGTGGTTCACTGGCCCCTGTAGTGACACTTAGTCGACATACAGAGACAATGAATGTACTCTACAGTCTTAGCTGAGAGCCAGCTGGCTTCATAACTCAAGCTGTAAAAGATCATATACTAAGCTCCAGAGGTCCCAGGTTCAGTTCTGCCTGTTGGTGTTATAAGCATGCATGTGCTCCTCAAAAGACAAACTCCATCCACTGAGCGCAATTTGGCTCCATTGCAAAAAAAAATTACCATAAGGGAAATGTTCATCTGAACAAGATGAAAAAAGAAAGATTTGGCCTGAAATACAGACTGGAGAAGCAATGATATCTGGGTTGCTCTAAAGAGAAGAGGTAAAAACAATTACAACCTACCATAAGAAATGGCAAACTATGCTGTAAAATCAGAGAGATTAGAGCCTCAGTTCTGCAAGACTATGTCAATACGTGGAATATTGCCAGGCCTTATTTGCATAATTAATGAGCACCTGCTTTTTGCATAAGAGGCTTTTGCGCAAAAAAGGAGCCATCTACACGGCTCCTTTTTGCACAAAAAAACCCTCTTGCGCAAGAGACGTTCTTCTGGGAAAATATTCCACGCTTAGCCTCATTTGCATATTTCTTGCGTAAAACGGGTGCATTATAGACATAGCCCAAGAGAAACATGTGACAGATTGCATTCTAATGTTATATGTACCTTAAAAGTGCTACAGCTGCCATAGAGCAGACATTTAGTGCATAATGAAAGGGGCTTTTCCATTGCTGTAGTATATCCATCTCTTCAGAGGCAGCAGTCAGCTTCTATTGACTTAGCTAAAACTACACTGCAGTGTAGGTCAACCTAACTACACTGTACAAGGAGCTAGGTTGAACTGCATTTTAGCTGTAGACCAGGCCTCAGAACTCCAAGCATCCACTATGACCTAAGAAGAGGGAAAGACATGCAATGTCGGGAGACTTCTTATTTAGAGCTGAGAAGGGCCTACTAGAAGAAGTCACAACTCTTTTATCCCAGTTCTGTCTGAGTTTTACGATAGAGGATATTCCTACAGAGGGGGGTATAAATTTTTTGTATGACCCATGGAGACACCAGCAACTAGTTCCCTCTAGTAGGATGGATAGCACAAGGAAGAGAGTAGGAGACCTAAAAATCAGGGTGAGGAATTAGAAAGTATATTAGCCAAAGCATGTAACCTCAAAGCAAGGGATATGATACAACTGAGCCCAGAAGTAGATCAGGAATCTCAGAGTGGCTGGAAAATTGGTGCAGACAGAATAGGTTTTAACTGTGTGAGATGTGATGGGAGGGTAGAAGAAAAAGCCTTTGCCTAGCTCCAAATGAACTAGGTGGAACACACTTACAGGAGTGGAGTATAGCCAACCAGAAAGGGCAGCCAACAGCTGAAAAAATGGACAGGACCATTGGTGATGGAGGTTGCAATAAGGAAGGAGGACCAAACAAGCATGTGAGGAGGGTCCAAAGAAGAGCACAGAGAAAAAGGAAAAAGCAGTCACAGTAGGCTGGACAGTGAAAGACTATTAAAGAAACACATAAGATTATGAAATGGCTCAAAATGCAATAAGGAGATGACTCAAGGGAAGTTCAGAGAGTGTCATCTGTAAACAAACACAAAGGGTTCCAGAAAGACATTAAGGAACTAGTCATGCTAGCTGGAGGTTCATGCACAGCTGGGTTTCAACATCATGGACATAACCAAATCCTAGTGAGGAAGTGAAAGTCAGAGTGGGCTGAACATTAAAGGATGCCACACTTACATGGAACCTTTAACCCAGCACAGAGAGCTGGTCTTCAAAGCAACCTTGACCCTGTCTACACTGTGGATTGTATGACAGTGGCAGCTTGGCTGTCAGCAAGGTTTGAACCTAAGTTCTCCAGGGATAAGCGTTTGTCTATATGCTGTGTGTGCAGATCTCAGTATGTATACAGAAATAAATATCAGTCAAACCACTTTTATCTTGGTACAATTGCAGTCAGACTAATGGCTTACACCAATTGAATTATATGCACTTACAGATTGTAAATGAGTTCAAAAGCGGATACAGATTATCCCAAACAGCACGAGTCTACAATTGGAACTAAAGAGACAGCTACTCTATTGGGCAGCTATAATGGACCCCAGTCTCTTGGCAATCAGGCACTGATGGGGGGAGGTGTAAAACACTGAACAGGGGTTACCTAAGAACCATAAGAGGTGCTACACATTTTGAGCCTGCAAATGCAACTTGGATTAGACTTGCTTTCAGCAGGGCTAAATACCAGTTCAGCCAGAGTGCTTCAGCTTGCCTGATTTAGGGCCAATGGGTATGGTCATTCAGATGCTTGGGCAGCAGTGGGACAACTGCGGTCTTTCCAAATCTGCAGGAATCAGCAGTAGGCTTCTGGGAGCTGTCCTTAGCACGGAGCAAGAGGTAGCGGGGTAGGGTAAGAGCTTGTAACTGAAATGGTTTAGTATGGCATCTGTACAGACACAGACCAGGACTGCAGAACCTGAGCCACAGTGAGTTGCAGCTGTATTGAAACACCACATTTATACCACTGTCATCTCGTATCACCAGCTATTAAATTCATACTGTACTTGAGCTTTGCACACCTGGCACAAAAATTAACACCAACCAAAGTAATGAGTCAATTTGCAATATTTATCACGCAAACATGAGCTAAACAGAAAGGGGACCCAACTTGGATAATATTGAAGGGGCTAATTAGTTTGGTGGTCATGCTGAGTGACTCATTATGTTGTCAGCTGGCCTGATTTCTTGCTCAAATCTACAGCCTGTTGGTGCAAGGCAGCGCCGTTTCATTAACTTACACAGCTCGACACCCATTGAGGAGCCAGCACTGAGTAGTAAAGTATCATCATTCAAAGTAAAGGAGCCATTCTGCTATCACAATACGAAAAAACGCAACAGGTTGCATATCAGTAGGCTACTGGAAATGCCTCAGGGCTGATTCAAGCTAGTGATTTTAGCCCTGTGAGAAGAGCACCAATAGCCAATTCATGCATTGGTGTGGTTCTGTGTATAGTTCATTCATTTTACAGCCAATTTTGCAGCTCTTTGCTACACACTGTATTCTCCCACAGTCAAAAGTAGATTTTTGTAAAAGGATGAGCAAAAATAGTTCTTGAAAAATACTATTGGTCCTTTCTAATGCTTTTGAATCTGCTCTCTTTACCCCAATTGGTCCTTTACGCTGTCTTCTCTGACCTTCCGAAATGCACCTGCCCTTTAAACATCAATCTGTAGTGCTAAAAACTCCTTTCAACTCACTCTTTTTATATACAAAGAATTATTTGGGCTATTGAACAACTTAGCTTCCTCAACTCCAACTGGCTGCTTTATGTTCCAATATGGAAGAGTTGATATCCTTTATCCGTTTTTATCCTAGCTAATGTAACTACATATGATATGCTGCTCACTCATATCCATTTGAACTATAATATCAATAAAATGATTGTTTTAATTCTTATTACCCAAAATTATGATACATCCCCAAATCTAAAGTTTATATAAAACCAAATTTGAAATATTAAAAGTTTCAGAAGTCCAATTCCAAGATATTTAGGCGATCAAAGTACCTCTGAGTATTTATTCCAGTTATCCTTTTTTGCCTCAAGAATGACTAGTTGCAATGAGTTCCGTAGGTTATAGGTTGTGTGAAATGCAAAGAGATTTTTTGATCAGTTTTAAGTGTTGCCTTTTAAATTTCCTTACCTTTTTTTTTTTTAAATCAAAGATTAGCTTGGAGAGCGTTTTACTATTTTTGTTCTATCTAAAATTAAATATACAGTACACTCCCATATATTTCCTTTACGCAAAAATCCTAGTTATCTAATCTATGTTGTGCCCCTATATAGCCCCTTAGTTAATCACTAGCTAATAATTACTCAATTGGTCTGTTGGGATGAATCAAACACTTTGTACTTTTAATACTTAATAGTTTGCACATTACTAAAGAATGAAAAAAGGATTTTTAAAATAAAATTATGTCTGCAGAGGCTTTCATGTCGTTTTGGTGTTTTAATAATCTCACAGTTTTTTCCCTTTCCTTTTTAATCAAGTACAAAGTGTAGACTCCCTTTACTATAGGAGCCTCTGACTTTTACTGGGAGGATCCTTTGTGCTGCAATCTAGCTCTAGAGATTGCATCTCCCATGAGCCCTTGGGAAAAAGGAGGGAAACTTGCTCTCTTCCAGGCAGTGCAGGGCGAGAGTTGGTGGGCTCCAATTTGGAAAGAGCCAGACTGCTAGTGTGGAGCCTTTTTCTAGTCCAGAAGCTGCTGCTGAGAGCCTGCTGGGGCTCAGATCTAGCAGGCTGCTTCAGAGGCTGTTGGTGATTGTTCCTGAAGGGGAGAGACGCTAGCTATGCCTGTAGCTGAGAAGAGCCTGGGTAGAAGGTACTGTGAGTAACTGTGGCTGTTTGGGAAAGTGTTTCCTGGGACAGAGCAAAGAAAGCAGACTGACTCTGAAGAGAGGCAGAGTGATCTAGCCAGTGAACCAGAGCTGCTAGATTGCCTGGCTTGGCCTTGCTGCCTAGCTTGGACTGACACACACAACTTGCACAGTGCTGTCTCCACTCTAGCCTCAGATCTTTAAGCAAACCCACGCAAGCGTCTGGAACTCTGAGATCCACGAGAGCACACGGGGGTGGGATAAATGGTGACAGCGTAAATGCCAGTTAGATATGTTTCCTTTATGTCTCTGTACTTTAATTGATTGTATTCACTTTTAGTCTGGTAGCAACTTAAAGAAACAGGGTTTAAGCAAAAGTGTGTTAACGCTAATTTAATCAATTAGATGTGTATTATTTATATTGGTAGTTTGGGGGTTAAATCCAGTTTATTACTGGAATAATTTTATTCCTGGAGACTCCCAGGCATACCATTAAGTGTCTACAAGGGCCAGCCAGGTGGAGCCACCACCATTTTATATTCCTTTAGAGCAATGGACAGCAGCAAAGAGGTAGATAGGGGATCCTCAACTATCTAACACCACCACTGGGGTACTCAAGATCTCCCTTTATGTTAAAAACGTCAGGTGCCCAGGCACACAGGTGAGGGTGGCCTGCTCCCAAATAACCCAGGGTGGAAAAAGGGGATTATAAAAGTATTCAGCATTAAAAGTATAAATTTTTTTATTAGCTCTAATGTACTAAGAGTCTAATTGGGAAGTTATTAATGGGTAGTTAACTAACACAGGGCTACATATAGTGAAACTGCAGATAAACAGAAATGCTATTCTGTCTTAGCTGAACTCCCAGTTATCCAAAGCTTTGGGTATCCCTGAGGCCAATTTGTACATATACACATGCCTGTACTTCTATGTCATGTCCATTTATGATTCATCTTCTCTGGAAGCTAAGCAGCCTTGGTCTTTTGACTCTCTCCTTCCGTGACAATCTTCCCATGTTTCCACTCATTCCCATCGTCCTTCTCTGGACTGTTTTATTTCTACCGATTTTTGAGCAAACTCACAGCACTAGAAAAGCGATGCACTATTATTTTATTAAAACCTCCACACTACACACACCCAGGTTAAAATTCACACCGATTTTCATCCTTCCAATTTTTATTTTGAAACACATGTATCCAATTTTATCTTTTTCAGGAATTCGAATAAAAAGTTTTGCTGCAGAGAAGGGAAAAGCCATACAGGAAGGAAAACAGACTGAGCAGTAGGTTAAAAAAAATAATAAAGGCTGCATTAGAGCAACAGTTCTCCAACTATGTGTTGGGACCCCATTTTAATGGGGTCATCAGGGGTGGAGTTAGACTTGTGTGGGTTCAGGTTCTGAAGCTGACTCCTGGATACAATGCCTGGGTCCAAAGCCCAAGACCCCCGCTTCAGCCCTGGGCAGCCTTTAGCCCTTGTTCTTTGCCCTCCCTTCAGTCTGTGTGACAGGGCTTGCAGTTAGCTCATGCTTCAGTCCCCCCTCCTGGGGTCATGAAGTAATTATTGTGGTCAGAAGGGGTTTGAGGTGCAATAAAGTCTGAGAACCACTGCGCTAGAGGATTCATTTATCTGGGAGCCAGGCAGGAACCAGCAGATGGAATTCCCAGCCCTTTGGGGGCAGTCTGAATAATTTACATTCTAGATGCAGAGATAAAGACTTGATGATCCTGAGAGGCTGAGACTCCCACGGAAGGATGGTAGCATCCTATTTAAGCAGGAATATTTGGTTGAAAAATGGACTTCTGGGCCTCATCCTGCAGCTTTTACTCTCACAACCTGTCCAGCTGACGCAAAGAAACGACACACCTGAGTAAAATACTGTCTCGCTGGTGCAGTTTGATACAAGAGTATTTCCCTTCTTTTTTATTGCTCTTAAAATGCCTGGAGAACTCCAGAGTTATGGCAACTGTTGTTAAGAAGAACAGGGCATAAAATGAACTGTTATTGCCTTTAAAAGAGCTGGAATCTGTTACCTTTCAAGCGTAGGGCATAAAATTCTGTATGCAAATGAATAAACATAAATGCAAATATCAATGTAATCTCTGGCAGGGAAAGCCATTTTTCTTTGAGCAAAAGGAGCATTATTGACGGTTTTGCTCCCCTGCTGCAAATTCCAGACAAGTATTTTGCATGGGTTTGGAACAATAGACTCAGGATTTAATCACTTGCCTCCCCCAAAGTGAGAGAAACTAGGTGTGGCCTCGCTGGTATGTAACCTATTGTTTTCTGTGAATACATTTCATGCACTCTCTGCAATAGCAAATTTTGCCCCTGCTAATAGTTGGACCACTTGTTGCACATGGAACAATATGGACTGGCTACAAGGGATAATTCCACCTCTTTACTGAACTTTTAGGATGTATGCAGATTTAAAGGAGCAGTGACACATCCTTTGGCATACAAAGTCACTCTAAGAGGGCAGATCCCGGTGGTGGTCCAGTCACATCAATATAGCTCCACAAGGGTGTGAGGGTTATTGCAGGACTGGGGCTTTTGTTATCAAAAGCAGGACTGGGGTTTTTGCCTAGAGAAAAGCTTGGTCCAACTCACCAGAGACAGGATAGCTTCCAAATAAAAGCATCCGGCATCCCGTTGTATTTGGTCACAGCGTAAAATAAAATCATGGGATTTCGTCAGGATAAGACCATGGTATGATTGGGAAAAATGGGAGACATCTGAGGAAAGAAGAAAATGAATTTGGAGGAAAGAGTTAAGAGGTACGTGAGAGTGTGCCCAAGGATCCTATCTGCCATTTGCAACAGGTTAAATATGAGAGAAGTCAACGTACTGCGCAAGAAAGTGAAGGTGGTAATGGAGCTATATGAGAAATATAAAGACATCAAGCAAACCATAGGGATGGCAAGATGTCAAAACAAGTTCAAAGGGCAGCAAACATAATAAGAAAAAAAGTACGAAAGGAAACACTGGTAGTTTAACAAAATGACAAAACAAATATGGTTTCAAACACTAGTATGTGAGGAACCAAGAGGTCAACAAAGATGACAATGGAAAGCCTCCAAAAGATGCAGCAGACAGACAATTTATTGACAAGAGAGGTAGATGTTACTCATGGAATTAAAATTATAGGGATTATTTGTTGCAAAGCTCACAAAGGAAAATGGAGGATCTCACACACATTTCCCCAGAGTGGAAAGGTTAAAAGAGACAAACAAGAGCAGATGAGTAAGAAATTAAAACTGTTGGAAACTCAGTCATGCAGCCGGGATGCTGAAGTGAGCAGAGTCTTAGCAAAAGTTTGAAAGGAATTAGTGGGCCAGAAAAGAGCCATGAACCTAGAATGATGTGATGACCTTGACTTTCAGATTAGGAAAAAAGCTACCTACCCTAAATTGGCACAAAATAAGATGATACCTATAAAAATAGATATCAAAGTAAGTACAGAAAAAGGACATCCTAGAAAAAGAGTTGGCAGACAAGGAAGCCATTGACAACAATCAAGTCATCAGGAGGTATAAGGGGGAGGTAGATGTAACATACATTAGTGGCTAAGGAACCATCTGGGATATCAAAGGCACAGTGCATGTGTAAAAAGAAGCATTTAAAGGTGAATAGCAAAGGGTCACTATCGGAGGTAGGACTCACTGCTGCAGCGCCTACTCCTGGTTGTTCTGGGGTACTGGTTCTCACCCAACACGGTGTTTCCCCTACCACCATCATCTTCACTCCATGCTCTCACTCTGGACCCATGTCACTCCCGAACCACGGCATTCTCTTTGGGACACAGTCCTCTTACAGTGCCTGTTACAATGGTCTCTCGCCCCCTTCTGGGGGTTATCAGCAGTTCTTGGTCTAGCACTTGCCATCATGGCCAACTACAGCCTTAGTCTAGGCCCTCGCTTCAGGGGCAAGCTAGTCCTTCCAGGCCACACGTGAGTGGTTGCTAGACATGGTGCAAGAGAAAACCCATGCCCATCTACTGCTCTGGGTCCCAACCCAGGGACCCTCGGATGGCAGCCTTGTTCTACCCTTCTTCTCTCTCACTCCACTGCTTCTCGTTCCTTGGGCAACTTCCCCTGTGATCCTTTGTACCCTACTGGCCCTTGTAGCAAAACCAGCAGCCTAGCAGATATCCCTCTCTAGTCTTCCCTCTCTAGCTGCCCCTTCCCTTCCAAGTCTGTCCAACACTGCTCTTCTGAAGGTGTTTCTCTGGAAACCAAGTCCTGCACCTTCCCTGGTCAGGGTCTACCTGCCTACTCTCTGCTGAGCAGCTCCTTTTATACTGGGCTGCCCCAGCAAGCTGCACCCTGATTGGCTCCTTTAAACCCTTCCCTGGTTGGTCAGGGCTCTGTGCAGGCTCCCTCCAGCCTGCTTTAAACCTTCTTGGCCTGTGTCGGGTAGTCATCCCAACACAGTCACAAAGATGGGTAATATGTTAAGCCATTCTTTCACTAAATGCAGGCCCATCAACAGGAGAAGGGAGGGAAGGGCAAAAGGGACAATTGCCCCAAGGCCCAGTAATTTAAAAGGGCCCAGGCTCCCAGCCACTACTGCTACTTCAGCAGCAGCAGCATCCTGAACTCCGGGCCCTTTACATCGCTGCTGGAGTGTAGTCAGACTGCTGCGCAGTACACTCCAGGCAGCTCTGGTGGAGGGGGTGCTGTGGTCTGGGCAGAGCTGAGGGCTGGCTGCACCAGTCCACCCCTTCTATCCAAGGCCCTGCCCTTTTTGGGAGTGCAGAACTGCCCCCCACACACACCTTGCCCAGGAACCTGGTGAAGCTGTTAGCTCCCCTGATTAAATGCATACAGCAGTTAACTAGGAAAAAACAATGTACAAGTCAGATCATGAAATTGGCTGGAGGGAAGCAGCACACAGATAGAGGACAATACACTGTATATAAACTAGGAAACACAAAATGTAAGCAATATAGGTGGAGGGCAAGATTTGATAAAACTTCAAAAAGATCAGCAAGATGTCTAAAATCAGCTTGGGGAAATTACTGAGTGGCCATCCATAGATTTTTAAAGCCAGGAGGAACCATGATGATCTAGAGTGACCTACATAACTCAGGCCATAGAGCCTCACCCAGTACTTCCTGCCTTAAGTCCATAACTTCTGGCTGAGCAAAACTGGCTCTTTAAGACAGACATCCTGTCATGCCTTAAAGACTCCAAGTGGCTGACAATCTACTACACAGTTCTCATTATTAACCACCCTCACTGGAAAAAATATTAATCTAGAAATAAAGCGGAGTTTATCTAGCTTCAACTTGCAGCCCATGGACCTGGTTAGCCCTTAATCTACCAGCCCACTAGAAATTTTCACCCTGTATCATCTTTTGTGACAGTCCTCTCTTCATGGTCTTACTAATAGGGATGGTCAAGGACATGAAACCTTCTGAGCTTCATCCAGCAGCCCTGAAGTTGATAGGAGTTCTGCCATTGGCTTCAAAGAGAGCTGGGTCAGGCCATGTGGCTCCAGCTACCAGGAAGCCAGGAGTCAAAACAATCTGTGAATCAAGTTCACTATATGAAGGCCTCAGCCAACATTTCCCCACCCAAGTAACTGTTTTGACTCAGAGTCTTAAGAATGGAGAAATATAGAAATAAAGCAGCTTCTTTTCTCATGGGGAAGGAAAGGAGAAAAGAAGACCATGACAGACTTGTTATTACATCTCTCACTGACATGCAGCCCTAATACACGGGAGGATCTGGTCCCCAAAACAGAAGCAGTCACAAATAATGGCTATAATGACTAATGATGCTATTTGCCATTCAGCAAGGGAAGTCTGTTTCTCTCCACAGCTTCCTATATGAGCCCTGCCAGCTGCCTCAAGAAGTATGTTTGCCTATACTGCAATCAAGGTGTGAATACACCCCATGTAGTCACACCCAAAGTTAGCTTGGGTAACAATAGCAGTTAAGCTATAGCAGCACAGGCTGTACAAGGCTACCTGGGACCTTGGGTTTATACTCAAATTGCTAATCCAAGCAGCTGTTTATGCTGCAATGGCTTTTCTGCTATTATTATTTGAGCTAGCTAGATTGAAGCGATCTGGAGTGTGTTTACACATGCGGCAAGCACACCTCAGGTTTCAGGAGAGACATCCCCTGGGTTGCAAATGAAAATTCAAGGAACATGCTGAGCTCAACTCACAAATGTTAAAAGTTTCATCATCACTTAAGCCCACTGTGTTTCAGAGGAGAAAACTGCTAAAATGAATGCTGTGATCCTGCATAACTTTCTGGAGATGCTTTCCTCCTTTTGCTCTGAACAAATATTTTTCTTGTTACTAAACATTTATTGCCAGGAAATAAATTTGTCACGTTTCATACTGGAAAGAGATGAAATGAGTAGCTTAGAAACCCCCAAATTAGTTTCAGCTGATCTGCACAATTTGTTTGACATCAATCGACTTCTGCTATGAAGTTTCCTTCTCCCTATTCAAACAATTGGACCACAGGACAGCATTTCCCAGTGCTGGCTCCTGTTGTCATGGAACAGGGATGCCTCCAAAGGTCTCTTGGCTCAGAGAAAAGATTATCAAGGCACTCTAGAGGACTCTGAGAAGCAGAGACGGAACGACAAGCACATTTCAAAGGCATTCCACTTGCCAAGTAAAGGAACTGTAGCAATCACATACTAAATTCTCCAGCCTAGGGGACATTCTTACCTCCACCATCCGACCCGATCCTATCCCCTGCTTTCATTGTTGTGTGGTGTGCCTTTGCTCATCACTCCTATTGTGGGACAGGCTGAACCTCAGCTAGACTGTACGTATTCAGGGTTAAAATCTTTGGGATTCTTCAGCATCATAGTTACAGTCAGTGAGGCTTGGACAGATCTAATATATTGCAGTGACTAGCAATGAAGATTCGAGAACAGTTGCTCTCAAACTGTGAGCAGGCCCAGCCAAAGAGTTTGCAGGATGCAAGTCAGTGTGCTATGGTTGGCTGCGCCACATGGTTGGGTGGCTCCCAGCCAGGGCAGTAAATGAGCAGCTGAGCGTCGGGCAGTATGGGACCCTGGAAGCGAGCAGACCAAGGCAACCATGTTGCCCTAAGGCCAAGCCTGACTGTGGGTTGAAACCTCAAACTGGGTCACAATTCCATTTTAAGGGGGTCATCAGGGTTCGTTTAGACTTGCTGGGGCCCAGAGCCAAAACCAAAGCTTGAGCTCTATCATCTGGGCCTGTGTAGCGGGGCTGATGCTTGGGCTTTGGTTTTGACCCAATGCCCCAGCAAGCCTAAGCCAGCTGTGGCAACCCCTTAAAATGAGGTCCCAACCCACTTTGGGGTCTCGACCCACAGTTCGAGCACCATTGCTCTAGGGCAGGGCTACTCAACATGCAGCCCATGCAGTCCACAGCCCATTTGTTCATAGCCCACGGTGAGGTTTTGGTTTACATGGGGCTTAACATGAGGCCCACAGGTGGGATCCTTTGAACATGGTCTCCACTGGGAACACGCTCCACAACAGCAAGTGTGAAATAAGCTATTTTTATATATTTGCAAATATATATTTGCACGTATATGGAACCACACGCAAGTTGTGGCCCACGGCATGTGCTGTAAGTATCATTGTGGCCCCTGGGGCTTCCAAAGTTGAGTAGGAAGTACAGCCCTGGCCCTCCATCGAGAGTAGTGGGGCTCCGACTTTGACCCACCACACCCCAGGAGACAGGGCTTGAGCTGACTCAGGCTTTGGTCTTCTCTCATGGGGTCATGTAGTAATTTTTGTTGTCAGAAGAGTGTCATGATGCAATGAAGTTTGAGAACCTGCTGTCCTAGAAATACCATTGTGCTAAAAAGATACTTACAATCCCATTGACATTCGACCTGGTAGATTTTTTCCCCAATGTTTACTAAGATTTCAAAATGGTGAGCTTCATTTCATGGGGAGTAAAAATAGATTCTCTTTGATTGTTTGGTTGGTTTTCAGCAGAAAAATTTTCATAATTTAAAAAAACAACAACAGAACTCTGTTTTATTTTTAATGCTCCAGTTGCCTGAGATGGCCAATCAAAACCGGTGATTTAAAAAACTAAAATGAAAACCTGATAGGAAAAATCACCAAGTGGTTCTCACCACCACTAGGGATGTTAGATAAGTCGATAAGGGCGCCTCCACCTTTCAAGTGTAGCAACAGCCCCAAGGCTCTTACCACACTTCAAAGGTGAAAGCACTGTGTGGAGCACGGGACCAGCGGGGGACTCCCTGCATCATTTTAAAGTGGATGCACCACTGACCCCAGGCTCCACGTGGCGTTGCCACTTTGAAGCACTCCCTTCTCTCCCCCTCCCGCCCCACTTGCTACCTCTTTCTGATAAAGGCAGCAAGTGGCAGGGGGTAGACGGGGAGAGCAACTAGTTGATTACTGGGTTGACTATCCAATAAGCATTTGCTTATTGGATAGTCGACTACTCGTTCACATCTGTAACCACCATCACTTATCAAAGTATCAATATTTCTAGTCCACCTCAGAACTGGTTGCCCCAATCTTGCTATTGATAAGGCCAGTGTCACAACGGGACAGATTCCTTTAGGGGAGCTCCCAACAGAGGAAAATGAGGTTCACCATTCTTCATGAACTAAGGAAATCCCTCTGGGAGATGGCAGTACAGCCTGTATATGTATCCCTTATTCTTGGAGGGTCAGCTTCCACTATCACTATTGGAGGGTAAGTTCCAAAGGCAGCTTTGTCCTTCCTTTTTGCCTTGGTCTTTTCCAGCATGAGACTAATTTCCTGAACTTAATGTTCAGGATAGTCAGTTTTCAGATGGACCCTGTCATGGGGCAGACGTTCACCCCCACTGCGCCTCTTGCTGGTAGCACTGGAAAATAGCTCATCCACTGGGTGCCTCACTCTGGCTGGTAGCTCTATGTGTCCTCACTTCCTCCTTCAGTTCTGGACATGCAATGCTCCCAGACCATGGCATCCACTTCAGGACACTGCCCTCCAACAGTGCCCACTCCGGAATCTCTCAGCCCCTTTTGGGGGGGTGGGTGTTTATCAGTCTCTGCACTCTGGGGTCCTCCCCCCAGGGAACCCACAAGTTCCCTATACCCACCTTGCCTCAATAACCACACTGCTAGTTGACATCTAGACCCTTCGCTAAGGGGCAAATTGCAGTCTGGAATGGCCACTCATCATTGGTAAGAGGCTGTGGACCTGCTGCTTTTGCCTATCCTGCCCACCTCCCCGCAGTCCTCGAACCCTGAGGCCTTGCTTCAGGCTAGGGTTGCCAGGTGTCTGATATTCACCCAGACAGACCGGTATTCTCTGAATTTTTCCCCAGCCAGGAGGCGACCTGGCAACCCTACAAACACTCAGCGCATGGCCTCCCCCGACCCCCAGCATCCCCAGCCCTCCGACCCCAGCCCCCTGCTTACCTGGCTCCCCAAGGCTACTGGCACAAAATGGCTGCCAGCCAAAAGACCTAGGGGAAGCAATGCTTTCCTTGGGTCTTAGTGCTCAACCTCTCCCCTGCACGCACTCTTAAAGGGGACATGCTGTTTTATTTTTATTTTATTTTATTTTATTTTTTGGCTTAAGTCCTTGGAGTCTTTTTTTTCCCCCTCTCTCAACAACTTTGGTCTCCCCCCCTTTTTTTTTCCTGGTGTTTTTTTTTGGGGGGGGGAGAGGGTGAGGGGTCGGTGTTCGGTATTTTTGTTTCAACCATCTGGCAGCCCTACTTCAGGCCAGGCCAGAACTCCCCAGCCCTGCCCTGATTCTTCCTAGCACTGCAGTGTCTCAAGAAGCCCCCAGCTTCCCTGGCAGCCAGGTCCCTCCTTCTCCCCAGCAAGAGTGTCCCTCTTCCTCCCTCCTGGAGCCTTATTTATGTAGTCCCAGCTGGTCCCTAATTGGCTACTATCTGCCACAACTGTTGCCAGATGGTTTAACCAAAAATACTGAACCCTCTCCCCCTCCCTGCCCAAAAAGAAACTCTGGGGGGAAAAAAATCTGTTGGAAAAAAAAGGGGGGGGGG
>CM057846.1:15223497-15302779 GCA_030068395.1 Apalone spinifera
AGTATCCTGTTCCAATATAGGCTGTAGTTTATTGATAATGTGTTGAACAGGTTTTTAAGTTGGGAGCTGTAGATGATAAGTGGTGTTCTATTGTTGGTTTTCTTGGGTCTGTCTTGAAGTAGATGGTTTCTAGGTATTCGTCTGGCTCTTTCAATTTGCTTTTTTATTTCTCCGGGTGGGTAGTTGAAGTTTATAAATGGTTGGTAGAGATCCTGAACCCATCACAGGTTCTGCCAATGCAAAACAATCAGCTTAGGCCATCAGATTTCACCCACTTTCCACACTGGGGTATAAACCAGCCCAGATACATTCAGGATTTAGCCTAGGCTCACTCCGAACTCAATCCAAGCTCACCAAAAGCTTTGCAAACAGCAAAGGAGTTTGAAAGCAGTAATGAAATCCCAAAGCTGGCAAATGTCACATTGTATTTCCAATGGCTCCTCTCAGCCCCAGGCAGGAGCTAGATTATGGTGTCTTGCAGGAAGTGCCATTAAAATATGGTTATTCACCATATGGGAGCCTTTATGGTATTTCTAGAACTTAGAAAGGAAAGGTCAGAGATAAAAGTAAAGTTCTTAGCCGTGTTCAGTTTTTAGCCTATACATACTAAATAAAAAGATAGTTAAAAAGTGATACACTTAAGTGAATAGAGTAGGCACTGCATTGGATATTACAAGGCTTTTAGATCACTGTGGTTCCCTTTCTTCTTACAGAACTTATACTCAAGTATAATTGAGCATTACAGTATTAGAAGTTTTATGGGAAAATCAAGAGGCTACAAACTAATTCGGGGCCCTATACATAAAATATTCAGCTGAAACAGAGCCTGCCCCAAGAAGTTACCAGTATAAACAAGCGGAAGAAAGGAAATGTCCCCATTTTACAGATTGGAAACTGAAGCACAGAGGGATTAAGTGACTTCCTCAAAGTCAAACCAGACATCTCTAGTGTAGTCAGGGATAGGGCCCATATCTTCCTACTCCCAGACCAGCGCCTTGTCTACTAGGCTATCATTCCTCCCTGTAGTATCTTGAGTGACCCCTTCTGGCTGACCCAAAAGCAACTTCCCACTGGCAAGAAGTTTGCCCAGGGGTGGGCAAACCCGCAGCTGCCTCGCTGGCACCGTTACTACAGCAGGCTGCTAATGGCTATGCAGTCTGGGCAGGAAGGAGAAACTTTTTCATGCTGTCCCCAACCCCTAGCCAAACTCATCAGCTCCCATTGACCAGTTCCTTGGTAATAGGAGCTGAGAAATTTTGCTGAAGGCAGGGGCTGCAAATGAAGCCTCCTCCCTCCCTGTGCTGGAGCAGAACTACGTGGAGCAGCCTGCCTAGCACACAGGCAGGGAGCCTCTCTCAGGTTTCTGCAGGGCTGTTGGCTGGGAGCCACCTAGGTAAGTGCCTCCCAGTCAGAGCCTGCCTCTGGCACCCCACTTCTTCTCTCCCCCCAACTGCCTGCCCCAGGCCACCACCCAAACCCCCACTCAGTATCCCCTCTCCTCACCTCCTCCAGGTCACAACTCCCTCCCAGACCTGCATCCCCTCATACATCCCTCCCCAAGCCAGAATCCTCTCCTGCACCCATAACCCCTCCTGGACCTTGCATCCCAAGCCTCTGCCCCAGATCATCACCCCTTCCTTCACCCAAACTCCCTCTCAGACTCCACACTCCCTCATGCACCCTAGTCCACTATCCCAACCTCCCTTCCACACCCCACCCACCATCCCAGACCTCGCGTCCCCTCCACAAAATTACGGCCATTCACCACTTAACAAAATCTTAGAGTTGCCCCCCATTAAAAATTATTGACCACTCCCGAGTTGGCCTGATACTGGGGAGGCAAATGGGAAAAAAAGAACTGGGGAGGATCTTGAAAGACTCCAGATAACGGCAGCACAAAGAAGAGACTTCAGCCGAGGCCATCAGCAAAATGTGGGCAAGTTTAGATCAGCTGGACACAAATCTCCCTCCTCAAAAACCAAAACAGGAGCACATCAACTAGGTCTTTGCTCCCTTGGACAGCTGCACATAATCTTTATGCCTAAGCAGCACAAACACACAGAAGCCCGAACGTCCGGAGTTCCAAGGGGTGCTCAAACCCTGCTCCGGCCTGCCCCTACTCCACCATTTCCTCCAGGTGCCCACCCCTGCTTCACCCCCTTCCACCTCCTCTCCTGCCTCTGCTTTGCCCCTATCCCACTAGTGCCCGCTACACACTGCTGAACAGATGATCATGGTGGGCAGAAAACACTGAAAGGGAGACAGGAAATCTGACCAGTGGGGCCTGCTGGCAGCAGCAAAGCTGAGGGGAGAGGGGAAGGAGCTGATCTGTGAGATTGCCGGGGTGCTAGCACTAACTTTTTTTTTCCCAGACCCAGAGCACCCACGGAATCAGTGCCTAAGGGAACATAGATCCCATGTTGCCTTACCACTGAAGACATTTAATAGAGGATTTAAAGAAAAACCACCACCAAAAACAAACACAAGCCAGCAGCCACTGCCAACGTAGAGTTTTAAATATTGTGCATAGTGCATTGTAACCCTCTCATCAAAGGAAAGATGGTAGAAAAGGAGCACAGTATGAGCCAGAAAAAGTCACACTCTGTCCAAAAAGCCAGAGCTGGCAGGTCTCAGATAAACCGTATTCTCCCGCGGCACAGATTCTTCCAAGACAAAAGATGGAGAAGTGGGCCCAAACAGGCCCAGTGATCTAGGATTAATCTTTTGTTGTTCCTCTTGCTTAGTCAAGGCGCCCACTTGAAACCTTAGGCCCAATTATTCTAATAACTAAAAGCATCTGCCTTCCTCACGCCCAATGAGGGCCAGAGACATTTTATCATCTCCCATCTGCTGCTGAAGATGTGACTACCGAGCAGGTTATCTGAAATAAATCCACTGCTGACATCTGAGCCAAAGATTTTTGTGTCTAGGTTTTGTTTCCTTTTTTTCTTTTTCTTAAACTGCGACCTTGTTTTGAATTATGCCATGTTATATTTCTTCACATCACATTCTTGTTGCACTCCTTTGTCAGACAAGGTAACACAATAACAGGCTGATGTGCAGTATGTTGTTTCCTTTATTTGGATGATGTACCTGCTGTCATTTCAGATAAGGACTATCCATTTCAAGGGGCTTTCTAGAAAGTCAATAGGGCTACATTTCTTACAGAGGTAATTCACTCAATACAACCATCTGGACTAGAAGGATTCTCCAAGAGAGTCTATTTCAGGCCATTCACCTGTCTCATAGTAGGATTGATTTCATTATTTCAAACATGCCAGATACTCATCTACTTTAGTCCGACATCCCTATTCAAACAAAATATGTAAGCACATGCAAAAATGCTGTCCTTGATTTAAATTGTATTACACATGTGCTTAATATTAAGCACATGCATACGTGGTTTTGCTAGCTCTGGGCCTTAATGGCACCAGTGATTATTAAATATTTATATTGTGACAGGACCCTACTGGTCTCGCTTAAGTTAGAGCCAGAATTTCCTGGGCATAATACACCTAAAGTAAGAATTTGTCTACACACAGAGTTGTTCCTGATTCAGTATGTGTGGACACACTTACCCAGAATGTGCCTTGTTTCTGTTTAGCCTAACCCACTGGGTTCTTGGCTAAGCAGGAGCAAAGCACTCTTATTCTGAAACAAGTGAAGACAAGCCCGGAGTGACATTCTTTGCTGTACAGAGCTTACCAATTGAAAAACTTATTCTGCAATTCTGATTCCATTCCCTACCTCTTCTTACAGTCATGTTCCTCAAATTCAACCTAAACACCCTGCGACAATTTAACCCGGTTACTTCATGTTCACACTTCATTGTTCGAGGAGAATAGTTGATTCTTGTCTTTGTAACTGGAAATGGGCTGAGGGTTATTGGGACCCGGAATAGATTTACCTAAGGGCTTCAGGAACTGCTGAGAGGCAGATTCAGACATAGCACTGATGCACTCAAATCTTCGTGACAGAGACATCTCTTAGGGGAGGGTCTATTGACAGAGATTTTCTATGTTCTAGTCAGGAGGAGACAATAGAAAGTGATAAAATATGGGTAAAATCAGATGACAAATAATCAAATGAAAGAGAGTCCAACACATCAGGAAATGGCAGACAGATAAATATACACAAATGCTAGAAGTCTAAATAATAAGATGAGTGAATTAGAGTGCCTCATAGTAAAGGAGGATATTGATATAATAGGCATCACAGAAACTTGGTAGAATGAGGACAGTCAATGGGACAGTCATATCAGGGTACAAAATATATCAGAAGGAGAGAACAGGTCATACTGGTGGGGGAGTGGCCCTTTACGTGAAAGAAAATGTAAAATCAAATTAAGTAAAAATCTTAAATGAACCAAAATGTTCCATAGAATCTCTGTGGATAATAATTCCATGCTCTAATAAAAAGAATATAGCCATAAGGATATATTACCGACCACCTGACCAGGATAGTGATAGTGACTGTGATATGCTAAGGGAGATTAGAAAGACTATCAAAATAAAAAACTCAATAATAGTGGGGGATTTCAACTATCCCCATATTGACTGGGTACATGTCACCTCAGGATGGGATGCAGAGATACCTTAAATGACTGCTTCTTGGAGCAGCTGTGCTCTGGAACCCACAAGGGGAGAGGCAATTCTTGATTTAGTCTTAAGTGGAACACAGAATCTGGTCCAAGAGGTTAATATAACTGTACCACTTGAAAATAGTGACCATAATGTAATAAAATTTAACATCCCTGTGGTGGGGAAAAACACCTCATTACCTCAACACTGTGGCATTTAATTTCAGAAAGGGGAACTACACAAAAATGAGAAGGTTAGTTAAACAAAAATTAAAAGGTACAATGCCAAAAGTAAAATCCCAGCAAGCTACATGGAAACTTTTCAAAGACCCCATAATAGAGGCCCAACTTAAATGCATACCCCAAATTAAAAAAAAACACGGTAAATGCACCAAAAAAAATGCCACCGTGGATTAACAACCAAGTAAAAGTAGTAGTGACAGATAAAAAATATATCTTTTAAAAAGTTGAAATTAAATTCTAACAAGGAAAATAGAAATGAGCATAAACTCTGGCAAATTAAGTGTAAAAATATAATAACAAAAGCCAAAAAGAAGTTTGAAGAACAGCTAGCCAAAAACTCAAAAAGTAATAGCAAAATGTTTAAGTACACCAGAAGCAGGAAGCCAGCTAAACAACCAGTGGGGCTCCTGGACGATCAAGATGCTAGAGGAGCATTCAAAGATGGTAAAGTCATTGTAGAGAAACTAAATGATTTTTTTGCTTCTGTCTTCACAGCTGAGGATGTTAGGGAAATTCCCAAACCTGAACCATTAGGTGACATCAGAGGAATTGTCCCAGACTGAGGTGTCATTAGAGGAGGTTTTGGAACAAACGGATAAACTTAACAGTAACAAGTAACTGGGGACCAGATGGCATTCACCCAAGAGTTCTGAAAGAACTCAAATGTGACATTGCGGAACTATTAACTGTGGTTTGTAATGTATCCTTTAAATCAGCTTCTGTACCAAGTGACTGGAAGATAGCTAAAGTGATGCAAGTATTTAAAAAGGGCTCTAGAGGTGATCCAGGCAATTACAGACCGGTAAGTCTAATGTCAGTACCAGGCAAATTAGTTGAAATTAAAGAATAAAATTGTCAGACACATAGATGAACATCATTTGTTGGGGGAAGTCAACATGGATTCTATAAAGGGAAATCATGCCTTACAAATCTACTAGAGTTCTTTGAGGGGGTCAACAAGCATGTGACTAAGGGGGATCCACTGGATATAGTATACTTAGATTTCCAGAAAGCCTTTGACAAGGTCCCTCACCAAAGGCTCTTAAGTAAAGTAAGTTGTCATGGGATAAGAGGGAAGGTCCTTTCATGGACTGATAACTGGTTAAAAGACAGGAAACAAAGGGTAGGAATAAATAGTAATCTTTCAGAATGGAGAGGTTAATAATGGTGTCCTCCAAGGATCAGTACTAGGACCAATCCTATTCAACCTATTTATAAATGATCTGGAGAAAGGAGTAAACAGTGAGATGGCAAAATTTGCAGATCATACTGAACTACTCAAGACAGTTAAGACCAAAGCAGACTGTAAAGAGCTTCAAAAAGATCTCACAAAACTAAGTGATTGGGCAACAAAATGGCAAATGAAATTTAATGTTGATAAATGTAAAGTAAAGCACATTGGAAAAAATAGTCTCAACTATACAAACAAAATCATGGGGACTAATTTAGCTACAACTACTCAAGAGAGAGATCTTGGAGTCTTGGATAGTTCTCTGAAAACATCCACTCAATGTGCAGAGGTAGTCAAAAAAGTAAACAGAATGTTAGGAATAATTTAAAAAGGGATAGAGAATAAGACAGAGAACATCTTATTGCTTCTATATAAATGCATGGTGCACTCACATATTGAATACTACATACAAATGTGGTTGCCTCATCTCCAAAAAGATATATTGGCTTTGGAAAAGGTTCAAAAAAGGGTAACAAAATAATTAGGGGGTTGGAATGGGTCCCATATGCAGAGAGATTAAAAAGACTGGGACTTTTCATCTTAGAAAAGAGGAGACTAAGGGGAGATATGATAGAGGTCTGTAAAATCATGACTGGTGTAGGAAAAGTGAATATGGGAAAGTTATTTACTTGTTCCCGTAATATAGTAACTAGGGGTCACCAAATGAAATTAATAGGTATCAGTTTTAAAACAAACAAAAGGAAGTTTTTCTTCACTCAGTGCACTGTCAACCTGTAGAACTTCTTGCCAGAGGATGTTGTGAAGACTAGGACTTCAACTGGTTTCAAAAAAGCACTAGATAAATTCATGGAGGTTAGGTCCATCAATGACTTTTAGCCAAGATGGGTAGGAATGGTTTCCCTAACCTCTGTTTGTCAGAGGCTGGAAATGAAGGGGGATCACTTGATGATTACCTGCTCTGTTCACTGCCTCTGGGGCATCTGGCATTGGCCACTGTCAGAAGACAAGAAACTGGGCTAGATAGACCTTTGATCTGGTCCAGTATGTCTGTTCTTATGAGATTTCAGCACCAAATTGCAGAACTCCTGGCAGATCAGCTGTTATTTCCTACCATTTAAGATGGTGGGAACTAGTCCCCAAATCAGCTGTTCTCTCAGAAGTTCTCGTGTCTCAAGTCAAAATATTACAAGAATATCTAGTCACATTTTATTCTGGCTACATAGGAGCCCAAACTAGCCCCTTTCCAGTGTAAAGTATACATGCACATTTTGGAAGGACAGAACAAAATATAAACAATATCCTGTGTAGGTTGGATATTTGAAAAGTGGCCCAGAAAATTGAATCTCTCTCTGTCTAGATCTATCTACATTCTAAATTAGGGGTGAGATTCCCAGCTCACATACATATTCACACTAGTTCAATGGGAGTAGCACAATATAAGTATTAGTGGTGTCATTAGCAGCTGCAAGGGCATCACAGTGCAGCTGAACAATCAAACATCTGATTTAGGTACCTATCTGTGTATTTAAGTGTCTAACTTTAAAGACTTGGCCTTGACCTTTTCTCTAACGAGAGTGTGCTCCCTTCTCTCTTTTGCATACAGAGAAACTCATTTTTCATCATTTTTGTTACTCTCCACAAAAAATCTCTTTTGTCCTTTTAAAAATCAGGGCTCCTTATAACTGAACCCATTGCTCCATTTAAGTTCAACCTGTGCTAAAGAAAGCAGAAAAGTCTGGGTTCCTCCACTCACTGACTCACACTCTCTCACACACACACTTTTTATCATTGCAACCCAATATAGCATTTTGCTTAATGCAATATTGCACTGCTGACTCACATTCAATTTGTCACTCACTAAAATCCCCTTGCACCACATCCATGATGCCCTTTTCCTCTTTTTGGGGGCAGACTGGTATGTCTTTTCTAAAGACTTTTCAAAAAATAGTAAACTAATAAATGTTGTGCATACAAGGCTGACAATAAGCAATATTATTATTCACATCTATTCTCTCGTTATAACATTCAAAATGTGCTAAGTAGAAACCTGTCCAAACTATACTTCTGTTTCAAAATTTTGGTGAAATAAAAAAAAATTAGAAAGTAGTATGCTTTTACAAAATTGTTGTAATTGTTCTCTTCTTTAGTTCTATTGATGTGCCCTGTCCAGATTCATAGGAAGACAAAGCTGCTGCCCTGAAGAGCTAATGCTCCAAAGAGACCATAAAATCCACCAAAAGAGCAGAAAAGAGATGCATTAATTATTATTATTATTATTATGCATTTGCATTTCAATTGCACCTGGAGGTGCCAATCGAAGATCAAGTTCTCAATGTGCTAGGAGTCCTTTGAGGGGTCATGAGATTATTAAGTAGGGGCTGGTAAGCTGTCAGCCTCATCCCCAGATGCCGCTTCACCTCAAGTGTTTATAATAATGTTAAATATTTTTAAAAAGGGTTTTTAATTATGGGGGGGGGTGCACTTGAAAGCTTGCTGAGTGAAAGGGCTCACCTACAGAAAAGTTTGACAACCATTGTGCTAAATCCAGTATACCAGGAATAAAAAAATCAGAAGAAGTTACAAGATTATTTACTATTACTATTTACAACATACAAGCAAACTCATCTGGCTATTCTTAAAGATGAGACTTCCTAGTTCTATCACAGAATTTGAAGTTTGTCCTTGGGGCCTAATCCAACACCGAAGAAAGTCACTTAAAAGATTCTGTCGGACTCCAGCAAGTGTTGGATCAGACTCTTGGGACTTGACCAGCTTGATACCTGCAACTGACAATTATACATAACTAGCGTTCTTGGTGATTTATACTGTACCATGTAGATGTTGTAACAAAGTAGTTGCCAAAGAATCTGGTGCAGTCACAAACCTAAACTCTGCCAATTTTGGGGGGCCACAGAGATGACAGAAAAAAAATGTTTCTTTGTTAATCCATGTTCCTGGGGAATAGACGTAGTAAAGGTTATGCTATTTGATGAACAATTAAAGATTACAACCTTCCACGTTTAGGAATGTTAAAATTAATCAACTAATCAAATAGAGAATGGGAAATCCCATTGACTATTTGATTAGTCAATAAGGGCGGTTTCTCTTTGAAATGTAGCGGCAAGAGCCCTCTGAACTGTTGCTACATTTCAAAGGTGGAAGTGCCAGGTGGCATTCCACCTTTGAAATGTACAATACCCCCAGCAGGGGCTCTTGTGCATTTCAAAGACTGAAATGCCATGTGGAGCCTGGGGCCAGTGAGTCCCCCACTGGCTCCAGCTCCATGCGGTACTTCCGCTTTGAAATGTCCCCACTGGGGCTCCTGTATATTTCAAAGGTTGAATGCTGCCACTGCACCGCTGCACCCTTCCACGGAACTGGAGTTCAGGAGAACCGACTTTTAAGCCAGCTCCCCCCAACACACCCTCCTCATCCCTGAGGCAGAAAGGGGTGAGGAGAAGCGACTAGCCAACTAGGTGTCAACTATCTGATAAGCTTTTGCTTATGGAATAGTCAACTAGTTGATTAGTTGCTTACATCCCTAGCCACATTTGCTGGTTTTTAAATTTTATTCAGTGGAAAAAAAAAATCTATCCATCGGAAATCCTTTGAGAGCAAAGTTTCTTTCACATTACCTATTCCTGCTAGAAATGAGTGACCCTTCCAAAGGTCCATGTAAGACAGAACATCCAGATGCTGATCTGAGTTCCTGAGATCAGCTTGAAAATCTTGTATGAATAAACTTGTGATGGGACTTTCTATTTTCAAGTGCTTCATAATTTAGGAAGGATATTAACAGGGTTGGTGTGGACATGTACTCTGAATCATAGCAGGAGAGTGATCCGAAGTCAATGGAAAGATTCTGACTGACTTAAGTGGATATTAGATCAGGCCTTAATGCATCTGTGATTTGAAGAAAATAAAAGAGGCATCGTTAGCACAAGGCCATTTGTCACTCAGTGTCACGCTCAAACTGCATGGGATGAAGCTAAGCAAATGCTGGGCATTAGAAGCATTTCAGCACAGTTTCTTTACAAGCTTTTCTTTATTCCAACAATGTGGGATATGCCAGTTTCTAACACTGGGCTGAGTATCTGCATCCCTGCCAGCAAAAACTGAGCTGAGCCTCACAGATTGGGAGTGCTGGATAGACCACAGCGCTGCACCACATGATCTGAGGCATGGAGAACTAATGGGTCATGAGACTAACCGCTCCCATCCTTCCTTCAGTCTCAACAAGAGGATGCAGCCAGATGCAACATTGGCAGAGCCCAGCCAAGCACCTTAACAGAATTTACTGAGCAATATAAGAAACCATGCTACCTCACAAACTTGGATGGGGGCAATTCCAAGGGGCACCTAGATGTTCCAGGGCATGGTACTGGTGATTCAGTAGGTGACACTCTTCAAGCAAATATATAGGAGCAACAGCCCAATATGATCTGAGGGGATTCTGTGCTGCTGCACATATTTGACTTCAGACGAGACAAGCCATTAAAGATCCACAATATTTTCTATAAAAGCAGGGAATTTGAATCCAGTATCCTGACCACATTCCAGTTTGCGTAACTGTGTGCTGCCTACCTAACTATCCTCCTACCTGCTTTGGTTCGCCATCTCACTTCCTGACTGCTGTAAGGGTCACTGTACTCCCTACAAGTGACACCTCCCAGCCCAGGGTGGCTGTCCCAGGGCTGTTCGTATTAAAGATGACTACAAATTCTACTGCTTGTGGCAAGAAAGAAAATCATGGAACTGTTTTAGGCTCAATATCCCTGTGAACTTTGGGCTCAATGTCACCGTGAATCCCAAATAACATTTATAGTGTTCTACCATTAGCTCTTACATAGGAACACAAGTCTTCATTGACTAATGTAAAATGTTTCTATTTACTGTAAAGTTCAAATCACCCTTCCCTCCTCCCCCCACACACCTTCTTCTGCCCAAGAACCAAAAAATAAATAAAGAATTCCTGGATAAATTAAAGATGAACTATCCTTCTACTGAAGTCCTATTCAAGAGCCACATGAAAACATGTACGTCACCCACATGTAAAAAGCACACATTCACCTCACACTAAGCAAAAACTGAAATTCGCAAGTGGCTGTGTTTTGTGTTTCACTGAAAAAGCAGGCTTTGGCTGTGGTTAATGAGAAGTGGACTTTTCTAAACAAGGGAGCATATAAGGGGAGAACTGGTCCTATTAAGTCCCAGTTGTGAGCTAACTGCCTCTCTTTCAACTTTAAGAGGAATGTTTTGTTAGCATACAGGTAGCCCCTGATAATGATCCATAATTCTTACTCTCATCTAATCTTCAAAGCGTGAAATGATGCTGGGTGAAAAGAGGAAAAAAAAACATTTGAAAAGAATTAAGCAGAACTCCAAGCTCACCATCTACCCTCCTTGTCACAGCAATATAATTTCTTGTCTCACTGGTCTCTTCTGTAATCCCGGATGCCAATATAGTGGTGAGAAATGCTATGCAGACAACAGACTCTATGGTGAAATCCTGGCCCTGCTAAAATCAATGGCAGTTTTGCCACTGGCTTCAATGGGGCCAGGATTTTACCTGAGTTTGGAAGACTAGATAGCTCATTTTCACTTTAGACCTAATCCAGATTCAGTCAAATCTCTTGTACACGCTGAAGCCAAGAGAGATTTTACCAGCCTTTCTAAAGCCTAACTCAGCAAAGTACATAAGGCTCCAGTGAGATGACTCACTGATTAATGTTAAGCACATGCTTAAGAAACTTGCTGAATCTGGGATTTGTATGTACAGGAAAACATATAATTAAAGCAAAATCAAGGGCCTACAAGAAGAAACTGGAAAGCCTGAGATTTTCCTTTCATTTGATCTCTCCAACCTACATTTCCTTCTGTTATTTGGGGGTGGCGGGAAATTTATCAAACACTTTCATTTTTCAGGTCAGGAAAATACATTCTCTTACTCATAGAGGCCTCAAGAAAGGTCTTTGCAGCCTGTCTGAGCCAAGTCCTCCTCACTATGTCCAGGTCTACACTACTGGAGAAAGTCGACCTTAGACACACCACTAGCGGTGAGACTAGTGTAGCTAGAAATTACCTTAGGTTGAATTATTGTAGTGCCCCACTGCCAGAGTCAACAGGAAAAGCTCTCCTATCAACTTCCCTTGCTCTTCACGACCTGGTGGTGTACCAGCATCAATGAGGATGCTGTCAGAGGTCGATTTAGCAGGTCCTTACTAGACCTACTAAATTGAACTCTGGGAGATCAATCTGTAGAGCACTGATCTCAGGGTAAGTGAAGACAAGCCCTATACCTTCTCTCCTTTAGACCTTGCCACATTCAAGGGTGTGGTAGAGCATGGTAGTCCTAACATTTGGCAGGCAGCCCCCAGGGCTTGGGAAATCTGCCCACCACCCTCTGCTGACAAAGCCTATTCTTAGGCAGATATGGCCAGGGTGGCCTTATGCATGCTGATTTTGTCCTCCCCAGAGCAGAGATTTCTGGGGAGGTAGCCTCTTCTGTCACCACATACCTGGAAATTGATGGCACTGTGTCACTTCAGACCCACTCCCTTCTTTTCCTCCCAAAGGAATGAGGCCTCAGAATCTCTCTTCATGGAATTTGCCTCCACTGCACTAACAGAACAGAACTGAGTGGAACCAGAAGGGAGGGATATATATTTGATGTAACCAATATGGCTTTTTATTGGGTGTTCCCATTATCCCAGGCCTGGATGGTATTAGAAAGCTCTTGGGGGGGGGGGGGGGGGGCCACAACAATTTCTTTGGACAGAATACGTTTTAGAGAAAATGGAAAAGCATCTAGTCAGAAAGCCATCCATAGATAGATAACATCTCTGTCGAGAGCAGGACTTCTTGGTTGTGCTAGCATAGCAGAGGCAATAGTCATTTTCATAAGCCTATTAGGGACCGCCAGGTCCGGTTCATATCTATAATAAGGGCCCTCTACACCACTATGGCATTGGAAACCACGATTGCACCCATTTTAAGGTCCTTTAAGATATTACACAAGTGCTGTGTAAATGAGAGGTCTGTGTATATGTACCTAACTACTAGATAAAGTGCCAGGAGGAGGAGGAGAAACTATGCTGTGAATTGTTGCTGAGTCTTGTAGGCCAAACCAAACAATTTGATGTGCACTGTAAATGGTATCCTCTGTGCAGCTTTTCACATGAAACTCTTAACGCCAGGGCCTGGAAGTCTGCTTCTCATTTATGCCCCCTCTGTTTAGAAAGTTGTAGAGAGAGTCACATCATGTCACTCCTGAAATGCAGAGCCAAGATGTTGGACCTGAAGAAGAGCTCTGTGTAGCTCAAAAATGTGTATCTTCTGCTAAAGGAAGTTGGTTCAATAAAATATATATAACCACACACACACACACACACACACACACACACACCTGGCCCCTGTCATAGCCATGCTATTTCTACTTGTTTGCCGAGGCCCCTCAAACAGAGGATTTTCCATGTGCTTCAACATAAAAGACCAGCTGCAGAGAAACTTTACTGCCTCAGGAGAACCTGGTAAGCTACAATAGTGTCATGGCCACATGTAACAAACTCTGTTACAACTAACTATCAAGTCATGCAACCATTCTGGTCTCTATAAAGCTAAACCTTAGTACTGACTGGTGCTCCATTACCATGTGGCCCTGTGTGAATAACCGAGACCAAGCAGTAGTATACCATGGCTGGGAAACTGTAGCTTATGTTGTTCTGGGGGCCTGAATTCAGACACATCAAAGGAGGCACAGTCTCAGAAGTGGAAGAGCAGTCAGTTAAAGAAAGGTGTTTCAACTTGGGCACCAAAAATCACTCATTGCTTTTGAAAATGTAGGCCTGAGATGTCCCCCAAATGGCAAACCCTCCCATAGAGAGAAACCCCTGACCAATCCCCAACACCCTTCAGGTAAGACAGGTGTTACTAGCCTTATTTTAATAAAAGGCAAGCAGGCCCAAAGATTTAGTGGCATGTCCAAGGTCACATAGGGAGTCAGCAGTTGAGTTGGGAATAGTACCCACAGAGCTGGCTCCCAGTTCAGCCCCTTAACCACCAGACAACAACCCTTCACTGTTAGATTCTCTTTCGTCTTCCTTAGCCAGATTCCTGCATGTGTTCATAACCCACTGGTTACTAACTACAGGGGTTACCACATATCCTTAGACTGAAAGCTGATGGTTAATTCCACAGGCATTTTTAAAAAACCATTATGGAAGCTGTCACGCACGGTGAAATATTGAGTGCGATTCACAGTACAAGTAAGTAGCTTTTCTTAACCCCAGCTCTGCCTCCGACACACGCAGTCAACAAACCTGCATTGTTGTGAAGCCAAACTGTATTCTTTCAAGGCATCAGGCTCGGCAAAGGAGCTGTACATCTGTGGCCATGCTCAGACCTCCCAGCCTGCGAGGTGGAGGATCCCAGGCAGCTCTGTGGCTACTCGCATATTGCCAGCTGATTTCCAAGTAGCCCAGATATGACCAGTACTTTTATATGACAACCCAAAACACCCGAGGTCTGGTGTATAGCCTTTTCCACGGGGCAGGCTCATTAAATAGCTAAACAGGCAAGAGACTCAAAGTAATATTTAGCAACAAAGAGCTCCTTGCTAGCTTTGAAATCTCAGTCCATCCCTTAGGCAGCTACACTTGATGGTTCCCTGCAGCTGTGAATTACATATGCTGGAATTACACAGCTGTCCAGGCCAAATAAGCTGCAATCATTTGCATTTCTTACCCTCCCTGCTTTGGGCTTGGACAGCTTAACAAAAAGCGGGATTTCCAAAAGTGCCTAAGTGAATGAGGAACCATGGAAAGTCAGTGGGGCTTGAGCTCCTACGTCACCTGCAGATTTCTCAAAGCTGCATCGACAGTGCCAGGGATCAAACACATCTTATCTAGAAACTGAGTCTGGTACATATTAGAGGCACTGGGGCTCTCGTGATAGGTGGCCTTCCCTAGCCCTTCATCATAGTGGAGGCGTTCTAATTCTGCCATGCCAAAGTGCAGTTCAATATTGCATTGATGGGAGTATAGAAATAAAGGGACAGCGCATAAATGTCAGCCTATGGCATCCAAACTGCAAGGAACCATCAAGTGTGACTGCCTAAGGGACGGACAATGTTCTGATCAGTAAAAACAACTGTGGCTATGCAGGCACAAGAAAGCCCCTCTCATGTGTAAGGGGGTAAACTGATGTCCATGAGAGAGACATTTCTTCCCCTCCCCATGCAACATCATGGGCGAAGCAGAAGGCATTTAGCTACTGTCAGAGGCAGGAAACCTGACACGATGGACCAACAGTCAGATCCAATATAGTAAACCCAATGCTCCTAGCTTTTGGAGTCTAAAGCTCTGAGGATGTGTCTCTTTCTAAAGTCTTGTTTCCACTCCCTGCTACAGTTTATTTGCATTACATCAGGAGCAGTATGGTGGAGACATTTCCCTGAGGGGCACCAATTACAGGCCGGCCCTGCCTGCAATTTATCATCATGTTGCATGTGTTTATGAATTAGCCTCCACATATACTAGTTTATTTAGACATAATTTGAGTCGCCATAAGTGTGAACAGGGCCTTTCATTTACAACACACGAGCGGCTCACGCTGCCAGACTAAGCGAAGGCTTGTGGGGACTGGTGATAAAATGTTTCAAGCAGACAGCTCTCCAGACAGTTCTATCTATGCCATGCCAACGTACAGCCAGCTGGACAAGGGGAAAATCAGTACTGCATAGCAGTTGCTTTCCACTCAGGCCAAAACAGAAACTATATATATTTTTTCAACCCAACCGAGTGTTAAAATACACACACGTGTCATACTGACTATGGACAAATAAATGACATATTCAGCCGGAGCCCTCTTTCCATTAACCCTTTCCTCGCCATCCATCCCAGAAACTGGTAATTCTCTAAAAAATGTTCTCTGAAATGTCTTACACTTTAAATTAACATGGAGCAGATGCATTTGAAGAGCCCAGATCTCCACCTTTCTTGAAGTGCGAGGCTCATAGACTTAGGAGACTGGAAGGGACCTCAAGAGGTCTAAGTTCAGTCCCCTGCACTCATGGCAGGATATGCTTCAGAGGCTGGGATTTGGGCAGAGCACCTAGTGTGGGCTGCATCCACCTCCCATTAGAGAGTGTTAAAAGTAGCATTATGCAATTTGAAGACAATCCTTTTAATCCAGCCTTTGATTCAGAGCTCTGGGGCAAGGCTGCTCATCCATCTGCCTGAGCATTTTGCCAATCAGTGCACTGAACACAAGGGGTGCAGAACCACTCTGACCATGGGGAGCCCACCACCCACCTCCCACCACACTGCTCACCTCCCCCACTGTCGTCCGAACCATGGTCACACACATCCCCTTGCTACCCTTTCTCTTGGATGCCCTGCCTTTGCCATGTCCTCTCCACAAGACCACTCGTCCCATTTTTTTCCACCCTCCCTCTCTCCCCTTACAGCTGGTAAAAAGTAGGAGGACATAGCCCCTTAGCCTAGCCCCTGCCCCTTCTGATGCTCTTGCTATATATTAGTGCCTTTAAGAGATAAAATCCTTAGCCTTCCTGGTCAGAGATTGCTATTGATCCTTCTCTGTGCCTCACACCACAGGTGTGTGTGTGGTACAGCTGGCAGGGTACTTGATCCCTAACCCTCACCCTACCAGCTCTGGGGTTGCAACCAACCTCCAGCTATCGAGGGAGAAGAGGAAGTTTTCTCTGGGGGCAAGTAGTCCCAGATCTGGATTCAGGGCTCCTTCTTCTGAAGCAGGTGGCATTTATGGATAACTTCTGACAACTACCAAGTTGGGGATTCCAACCTCATTTCAGCCAAAAGCTCTTAGCCCTTGCCCATGAAGGACACCAAGGTCTTATTCAAGCTAAACAACATCTTTAGATGCAACAAATGCTGCACCTTGGCAGAAGGTTAAACTAGATAGCCTTTGCAGTCCAGTCTAACCCAACAGTTCTATGGTTCAATGGTTTATGAAAAGATCTGATTTCTAGGCATTGTGCAAAAGGGCCAAAACCCTGACTGTCCCATGCATCCCATGGACGGCAGCGGTTCATGTTAATGAAAACCAACTATTTCAAATATCAGATTTGCCCAAAAAACAGTGGTACAAAGCCAGTGCTCATCTCTGTGGCCCATCTCCCAGTTATTTTAATTAGTGCTAATGCTACACAGCAGCAGAGAAGGGCTTGTCTATGCTACCGTTTAAATCAATACAGGTTACGTCTCTCAAGAGTGTAAAAAACCCACCCCCCACACCATGGAGGTTACATCAACTACACAGCAATGTCGGTGGGAATTGTTCTCCTAGGGTGCCTACACTGCACCCTTAACTTAAAATAATCTATGCAAACTGCGTAGCTTATTTTGAGTTAATTTTGAAATAAACTGCTACTCTGAAACATTCCTTAATCCTCATGGAATGAGGTTTCCAAGGACGTTGGAATAACGAACCCGTTATTTTGAAAGCTACTTCGAAATAACAGGCACGCCGTCAAGATGTGGAGTACTCCATTTCAGGATACCGGAAGTATCCCAAAATAGCGCCGCAGTGTAGGTGTACCCCTACTGACATAGCTTCCATTTCTTGTTAAGGTGGAGTAATTACATTGGCAGGAGAGCACTTTTCCTTCAATGTAATATGTCTTCACCAGACATGCTAAATCAGTATGGCTGCATCAATGCAGCAGCACCAATATATCACGGTAGTGAACACGAGTCCAAAGTAATCCGACAGCCCAACAAAATCTTTTCTATCTTTAGGATTCCTGGGATCCTAAGTCCAATGCATCACATTTTCCAGCTAAGAGTTTGCCAGTTTTGCCCAGTATCTGTATTTCCACTACAAGGATATTGTTATTTATTGGCCCTGGTGAACACAGAAGCAGCATGCTCCATGAAGAGCCATCAGAGGCCGTGCAAATAAACAATACGTATTTCTCTGAAACCATAGCAGGACTCCATACTTAGTAACTGGACAGCATCTCCTATTCAGACTCCACGCATGCAAACTGCCAAGCTATGGCTCTCAGCTAACGATGGTGCCTTTTATAACATTCCTGGACCAGGCGCTGACTAAAACCACTAAGAATCGCCACTGCCAACTAACAGCAGCAGCAGCATATGAGCTTATCAGAGGAAAGGCGGCAAACAAGAGATGGGGAAAGCTGCTCCCTCATACACCTCACACCAACCCTGTCTTCCCCCACCACCTTCCCCAGCTACTCGAGGGCCCTCAACCCTGCCTGCCCTGAGTGACCACTGAGCCTCATACTCCTTGCCTGCCTTATTTCCCTGCCAGCTGACTCCTTTAGCACTGTAGGCTGCAAGCCAGCACCCCCACCACTAGGTGTCAATACTGCTCTAACACCCCCCACTTGCTTTCCGACAGGAGGTAGGGGACCAGCACCCAGCTTCAGAGGGAGGTGGGGCAAGAGGTAATCCTCCCTGGGCGCTGCTAAAACTGTCTCCTTGCAGAGATCTTGAGCCACCCTCCTTCTTCCCCTGTCCATAGCTCTCCCTGCCATAGCATCGTCTACTGGCCTCATCAAGCCCTGGGAACCAAGGGTCCCTGGAAGGAGAACTCACCTCTGGGCTGACCAATAACCGAAGAGCTACTCAAGTGAACAACACACAGATGCAAAGAGGTCAGGCTGTTCAATTTCTGGCTGTTACCTTTAGACTCACAATGCCCACACCCCACCTTTCCCCTGCAACAACAAACGATCCCTGCAGAGAAGACCATGAAGAGGGGGGTGGATTTGTGGACTGCATTCAAGTTTCCCTATTCTGTAAGTGCAGGCACAGAAAGTGGACCCGGGGGAGACAGCCAGGCAGCAGAAGCACTGCCAAGTAGGAGGCAAGGAGCTTTTTCCCCCACCACATCTGCCACACCCTAAATGAGATTTAAACATTGGGTTCCTTCAGGCACCCTGGGGAGTTGTTCATCACATGGCACCGGGTCCTCCCCTCCTCATCCCCCAGCTGCTAAATTGCCTTACAAAAGGAAGCATCACTTAAACAATGCAAATGCAACCAGTGCAGCAGTTCCAGTGTTAGCGCCATGCTGCCGTGTATTTTTTACTCCATTCCAAGTTGATTGGGGAGGGGGTGGACACAGGCAAAGTGGTAACTGCCCCCAGGGCCTGGCAATTCAAAAAGGCCTGGGGCTTCTAGCTGCTGCTACTACAGCAGCAGTGGCAGCCAGAGCCCCAGATCCTTTACATTGTGACTGGAACCCCAGTGTGGTCCAAGCAGTGCTGAAGTGCTGGTGGGGGGAGGCTAGCTCCCATCTCCCGCCCCTTTCACCTGAAGCCCCGCCCTTTCCAAGAGCATGAAGCTGTCTCCCCCCACCTTGCCCAGGGGCCTGGCAATTCTGTCTCCCGCATGGTCCATTCACTCATTACGACTCTTCTGCTCCATAGCATGTAATTGCATCAGAAAGGGTTGCCACACAGCAGTGGGGAAAGAACAATGTGTATAGTGGGGGTGCTGAGAGCCTTTGAACCAAACTGCCAGCCCCTATCTAGAATAGAAAACACTTCAAGCCAGGAAGATGTGGCAGCACCCCCAGCTCCAACACCTACGCCTCACAGCCACTGACATGAGCCTGCAGTAGCTAGCCAAGGAGACACAGTGCTGCTCTGCCCTGCATCTTCTGCTCTTCAGGAAGTAAGGTAGATAGAAATCAGGGGAGGGAGGCCATGAGGGTAAACCCAAGACTCAACTCTCCTGATCTGAAGCTTTTTCCCCTCAGTTTTCTTGGGCATGTCTGGTTTTCTCCTGTATACAATTTGAGTTCTTCTGCCTTCAAGGGGCAGGGTGAATAGGGTTACAAAATCTCATGAGGCCCTCTTAATGTCCCATGAATTACACAAAGAGCAAATAACAGACTACCTGAACGATGGGAGCTACAACACATGGACTGTGGTGTGTGGTGGGATATTGGCAACAACTCGCTGCAATCCAGATAAAAACAAATTACAAGGGAGATCACAGTCACTTGCCTACCTCTCAACCTGCCAAGGCTGACATGTGGAACCTAAAGGACGACAAAGCCACAAAATGGAGCCGCAGATGCAAACAAGAGCTCTGTGAAGCTCAAGAATGTGTCTTCTATCAACTGACGTTGGTCTAGTAAAAATATTACCTAACCTGCCTTTTGTGTCTCATATTGTGGGACAAAGGTGGCTACGACCACACAGCAAACAAAGCCCCAGAAGGGCACATACAAAAGCAAACTTCATGCAGGAAACTCTGATTCCATTCCTTAGTGCAAAGAGCTCTTTCTGCCACCTCCATGTCATAGGACTGGAAAGGACCTTCTGGATCACTGAGTTCAGTCCCCTGCTCTTATAGGCCACACTGTTGCATAACCCCATTCAGAAACTTACAACACTCCATCTTCACAATACACTGGAAATAATTTCCAACAATTGAACTGGTGTGAAATGTAGGCAAAGTTCAGGGCTAAAATGAGCAATATTCTGCAAAGTGCAGTCCACTGCTGAAGTTACATGCAATCTAAGAAATGCCTGCAGCATCACAAATGTGTTGGCTGATGTCACTGTATTATTATTTTTAAACAATTTTTTAACACAGGGTACTTTGTGTACAGCCTTGCAGGCCATGTGGTACTAACTATTTTTGGTTGTTTAAACTCCTGGCAACAACTATGTATATATTTTCTTTAAAGTTAACAAGGCTGATCAACCACAAAGCCATCTACAAGCAGCGTGGGCTTCCTGGAATAGGGACATGGTGCAAGGAATTGAACTTCTCAGTCTGAGATGAAACATCTTATTGTAAAACATTTTTTCCCCTTCCTGTGTTTTGTTCATCCACTTTTATACTTTGTTCATTTTCACTATGAGGCAATTGTATTGCATGATGTGCAAGGCACATGCTAACAGGCAGTTCCAGATCAAAGCACTGCTCGCATTAATCATTAGGGCAGGGGTTCTCAAACTTGTGATACCACGACCCCCTCTCCATTGCTGCAACCAGTCTCAGTTGCTCGTGACGCCCCTCTAATTTGTTTGCGATCCCCCTCTAAGTTGCTCATGACCCCCCAGGGGGTCGGGACTCACAGTTTGAGAAACGCTGCATTAGGGCATATAATCATTTTTTAGTGCAAGAAACATTTGTGTGTGATCAGGCATATAAACACAGTGCCCTTTATCCAGAAGTTGCCAGAATAGAAATCACCTTATTATATGTACTTTCTTTTTTTAAGACACACATTTTCCTCTTAGCCTGTAAATAGACAAGACTGAAATTTTCCAAAATGGACATATACTGCAACAGCAAACGACACTTAGGCAGCACTTTATATGTGTTGATCCCGAAATAGCTACCCCATGTCTACACAAGTTGCCGGTTATTTCGAAATATTTTTTAAAACAACAGGCATGCTATTTCACCATCCAGGTAAACCTTGTTGCACGAGGGATAAGGGATGGCTCAAAATAGTGCATTATTTTGAAATGTGGCACTGTGTATATGCACCAAATTTCAAAATAAGCTACGCAACTTGCATAGAGCAAATTGCGTATCTTATTTCAAGTTTAGGGTGCTGTATAGTGAATTGTGGCAAAGGGAGCTATAAGACAAAATTTTCAAGAAGTGCCTAAATCTTATTGTCTTTCTTTGTACCATGGCACCTAAATCCCTTTTCAAAAGTAGATCTAGCCTCACTTAGATGCTTTTGAAAATTTTACCCAAAGTAACATGGCCAAACTGGAACACAAGCCAGGAGTTCTGGGCTTTCATTCCTAAGATGTCCACCTTGCAACAAGTGTTTGCACAGAGCTTAATTTGTTCCAGAGCTACCCCTTCTGTCACATCAGCCTCCCTGCACCATGAGTTCACGGTCATGTTCTTGAGGGCGGAGCAGTGTACTCTGCAAAATAGCATCTTCCCTGTGGCGCACTCTGCTTGAGCCCTGGCCCCTCTTTCTTTACACTGAATCACTGAGTTTGTATTAAAAGGCAATGAACATTCTCATTCGGCTGAGATCTTCGCCCAATCTGATCTCCCCAGAATGCACAACTTCACGCAGACGCAGGGAGGGAAATGTTCTCATTTTTAGGCATCTGAAATGAGACTTTGTCTCTCTTGTATGAACGTGAGTGATGGCCGTCAGCCTGGGAGCTGACTCTAGGGGTAACGCTGATTGTTCACGTAAGGGCAGAAGGAAAACAGCAGCCTTGTTACTATGTCAAAGAAAGCGTGTGTGTGTGGGAGAGAGACACCCTGATGTTCCTTCAGCTTTCCTCAGTTCTTCAGCCAAGCACCCCTGAGTTAGGAAAAAAAGAAATAATTATGCCAAAGGTCAGCCTGTTCCAGGGCAGATCGTTCCAGCTTTGAAGTAGAAAGAAAGGCAGCGAGTGGCACAGAAGCATAAGGCTCGTGACACCTGACAAATTCACACCGATAAGACCGAGCTGTTCAGGGACAGTTCACAACCTCACATGACTTCACTTGCCCCTGAGGAAATCTCCCCCTCCCCCTCCCAAGCTCTCCTTATAAGTTCCTATGCAGTATTTCATTGTCCATGGCATGAGAACAGCCCACTTTTGGGAAGCACGTCTCTGAGGGGGTGTGGGATACCTAGACAGCAGCCTGGTTCTCGTCCCACTTACACTGAAGCAAAACCAATTACTCTCCATCCATTTCAATAGACACACTCTTGTTTTACACCAGTGATTAAGAGCTAACTTAGCATCTGGAAGTCCTGCATTTAATTCCTTGCTCTGCACCAGACTGCCTGGGCATTCCCTTAGCTTCTCTGTGCCTCAGTATCCCATAGGGAGAATAGTACTGCTCTACATCCTGGGGTGTTGTACAGTAAAGAGTGTGAAGTGCTCAAAACCCCCAGGAACTGGGACCTCACATGGGCACAAGTCTGAGAGGAGAAGCAGTCCAGAAACTTGTTTACAGGAGAGCTAGAACCCTCTCTTGCATCTGCCCTTCAAAGGGTTTACTTGTTTCAGGTGGAAGGAAATAAGCCAGTCTTTTGACCATTCTCAGCCCTTGGCTAGAAGAGGCACCCATCCATAAGGCAAATCTCTGAGGCTGAAACATCAAGGCAATACTTCTGTCTACCTGAAAACTGCCAAGACGACATCACAAGGTCTTAAGGAAGTCTAAGTGGTGCTTGTCTGCTGTGAAATGAAAGTGGGATGTGCCAGAGAGACTGGAACAAAGACTGCTTTGATGGGGACAGGCACAATGGGGAATGAATCTAGATCCATTACAGCAGGGAAAGTCTTCTGGATCTTGGTCTGCACTATAGGGACGCTAATGGCATAGCTATAGCACCACAGCTCTGTTGGCACAATCCTGGAAGTGTATATACATCCTACAGCAATGGGAATATAGAACTACTTCTTTCAGCGATGGTGGCTAGATGGTAGCAACTGTTCTACCTGCGTCGGGGGAGGGGGGGTGGCGAAATTCAGAACAGTTATGGTGTTGAAGGTGCCAAAGTGAAAGGAGAATGAACTGAATCACCAGGGAAAAGGGCAATGGGAAACGAATTCTAGCTCCATTACTGCAGGCAAAGTGCCAGGACTTGGATAAGGCATTACACATATACTCAGATCCATAAAATGGTGCCAGGTTTTAGACTATAAGACTGTCAGTCAGGGCAGGGACCCTTTAATTATTTTTTTGTTAACTGTAAAGTGACAAGCACCCCGAAGGTGCTAATTAAAAATACTAATTATATATTACACTTACACACACACACACACACACACACACAACCTACATTTTAAAAGAACATTATGAAGTTTGCAAAGTCAAGCATTCAAAAGGTAGGAGATGCCAGCGTAAAGCTTAGCAGTGCATGAAAAATTTCAGCTCCAACAGGAAAGCTTCACCAAGGTATCAGCAAGTGAAAATAGGATCTTATAATGGGCAGTGTCAGGCAATTAGTTGCCTATAATACATCCTAAGGGCTAGCATCTCAGCTGGTTTAAATCTATTGACCCAAATGGAGCTATGCTGATTTACACCAACTGAGGATGAGATCACAACTATACAGCCACCCCCTAAGAGTATGTTTACACTGCAAACAGATGGTGTGATTGTAGCAAGTTTAGCATACCCAGGTTAGATTTACTCTAATTAGCATAGGTAACAATAGCAGCATAGATGTGGTGGCACAGACATCAGTATGGACTGCCAACTGCAGTATAAGCCCTCTGGAGAAATACTCTGGTAACCCATTCTGGATCTAGATTAAAGCTAACATGGATACACCCACCCATGCTACAGTCACATCTTTCACTTGCAATGTAAACAGAGCCACAAGACAGTAGTAAGAGTAGAAACCAAAATGATAGCAGAAATTTGGATGAATTAGGATTTTTTTTAAATGGCCCCATTTTTATTAGCACAAAATAATAGAAATCAGAGGTAAGCAAGACCTATTGAATCACTTTAGTCCATATTCCTGTCCTCTATAGGATGGTTGCCTGCAGTATATGATCAACTACTTTGGCCTGTCCCATGTTAAAGTGTTTAAATGATGATGCATTCTCTATTTCCCTTGGTGATGCTGCCAATTCATTTGTTTCAAAGATCTGGAAATTAAGTTAAAAATGAATTCTAGAGCTGGTCCAAAAACAGGCATTTTAACGCATTCCCTATTATTTTCCAATTTTACCACAAAAGGAAAAGTTTCATTTCAGGTAAGTACAACCCCAAAATATTTTTAGGTTCTGATCAAAACAAAACTGTGGGTTATTGTATTTTGATGTTTTCCAGTTTTGCACAGTTTCCTCTTAAAACCAGAAAATTTCAAATGATATGAAACATTCATGTGACTTGAAGACTTTATTCCTCGCAACCTCCAAAACATTTTGGTGACATATTTGACCATTCCTACTGAGTATATTTTATCCCAGTCAAAAAGAGGATGAAAATAAGTATTTTTCTCTTCCTCCAGAGAGACCACATTCTCTTGCAGATGTGATAGTAACTCGCAGATGCCATTTGGTTGAGAACACTTCATATTTGTTCAGGTTAATAATCACATCCATCAGCCAATGAAACTGACAAATAATACAAAGTGAACTGTGCTTTGCCTATTCACTCAATTAAAAAATAAATAAAATGAAGAGGAGGGGAAAAAAATCACTAGCTTTTGTTTAGATTCTGCCAAAGTTTTGTTAGCATGCACAATCAACCCCCAGCGAGAATTAAGTATGGCCTGTGTGTGCCAGTACTGCAGATTCGGCTCAGTACTAATGCCATCCTCAGCTATTATTGATGTACCTATTAGCTAGCTGTTTGAATGGGCTCATTATTTTTTAATTGTGCTCATTCTTTAGGAATCTTTACTTTAAAAAAGGGCTACCAGGAAAGATGCAGTGGGAACCCACTATAAAATCTGCCTTACTGACTGATTTGTCAAAGGATTTGCATAAAGTAGACATTCGTTACCCAGTCAATGAAATGCCACAATGTAATATTACGCTGCGTATTTACTCTCACTGATGTTATGCTCTATCGGAGAATCAGAAGACTTTGGACCAATGGACACTGCTAGGATCGGATTCAATTTTTCAGGTTTCAAAAGGTTAAAAAAAAAAGTTCCATCTTTTTGAATGTCAGGTAAAGAATGTTGCAACATGTGAGAGAGTCCATTAAAGCCATTTATATATAACCAACATACCTGCCAGGCCATTAAAATGCTTAGCAAAATTACCTGACTCCCTAGCAAAATGGAGATTTCACTCCTATGCACATAGGAAGTTCGTTGTCAGATGGCTCTGGCTGTGATGACCATTCACATTTAAGTGGGTTACCTAAATCGACCGTTAAAGAGGATTTCACAGTATATCAGCCTTACCATACCAGTGTTTCCTGGTTAGATAATTTTCCTCTGTAATTACTTCAGACAGCCACCAGACTACCTTATGTTGCAATGCCTTGAGATCTCAGGACCTGTGTCAGTATTCTGATAGGAGACCATTGGGGAATACCCAGATTGTGAGAGCTGATTACTGTTGTTGCATTCTGTTCAACAAGTGTTAGAAGGGTTTTTTCTATTAGGTGTTTTATTCCAATAGTTCCTGACTCACAATGACAGTTTAAGAAGTAGGAGTCACTGTAGGAAAATTAAGAGAGGTCACGAATCTTAGAACCACATCAGGTTCACACACAAAATCTAGCCGGTCTTGGAGCAAATTAGAATTCTCAGTGATCCCTACTCCAGCAATAAGGCATGATTCCCAAACAGCCATTTGACATTCACTTCTTCCCAAGCCAAGGCACAAATGCCCCTTTACACTGCTCTGTTGTAATTATATTTACTCTACCAGGCTGGTGTAAAGGGACCTCAGTGTAAATGAGAGTCAGACCGTGTGTATTCAAATGCCCAGCCAGGTTTAACATGTGTTCATCTTAGGGCTTATCTACACCAGCAAGTTACTGCACTGAAACTTTCTTGTTCAAGGTGACAAATCACCCCCTTCTCCCCCACCCTCAGCAAGTGCAGTGCTGTAAAGCACCAGTGTAAACAGGTTCCCAGGCCTAGGAGCTATGCCCCTCATTGAGGTGGGTTTTTTTAAGTTCTGGGAGAACTCTCTGGTTTTAATCTGGTAAGTGTAGACAAAGCAAAGTCTCTGATGCAAAGACTCCATTTTGAAACTATGGACATCAGAAGTACAAGAGAATGATAAATATTTAATATTCGGGTGTTTCTCACTGAGTCAGCTACCTTATTTATGTTGCTTAGAATTGCATAACTTTGCTTTTCAATTGATTACCTAGCAAACAACTACTTTCTCTGTTTGCAAGTTGCAGCAGCAGTCAAAGCTTTCTGTCAGAAACACCATGAAGTGACTTATTCAGGAATCAACTCCCATTTTTATTGAAAGATTCCCTGAATATTTTGTGTGATAATCTCAATATTTATCTGGTACCCAGCTAGTCAGCTATTCACTATCCAAAGGTTTAAAAAAGAAATGTGTGTCACCCACCTAAGAAAGTCTTCCTGTTCTTTGGGAGGGAAACAAATTACCCTCAGTCCTCCATCCAACCAAGGAGACATTTAATGAAAAGCAAAATCTGTTTCTTTAGGTAGAGGTTGGATTTTAACTGACAATCAAAGATCATTTTACTAGATACTTTATGGTTACCAGAAAATACTCAATTAAGAAACAGGGTTGCCAAAAAAAGGTGTTTTGTGGGGCAGGTTTAACTGAACCCTACCAGATATTAACCTGCGGTTGCAAATCCCAAGTGTTCAAAAATGAGGGCTTTTTTAAAATAGATTCTCTTTACTTGACTTCTTGTCTGGGTTTTTTCAGGATAATTTGCTTTTTCTTAGACCGTGAAGACTATACATATGGGGGTGGAGTTAAGTGAAATCAGAGTTTCTCATACAATCAGCTGACTCCAAGAGTTGGAGCTTTAAACACACAATGAATATTGTGAGACTCATGATTAAAAATCACCAGAGTTGGCATGACAGAGCTGGGAACCAGCAACTGACCCAGCAGGCTGATCTCAAACACCAATTCATTGCCTCCACATCTCCCTGGGTGGACCCAGGGCCGGATTAAGACCTTTAGAGGCCCTAAGCACTGAAAAGATTATGGTGCCTCCCCCATATGTAATTCAAAACAAAAACAATACTATACCGTAAAATCTTTTTTTTTTTTTTTTTGGTGCCCCTGCTTTACTGGTGCCCTAAGCACATGCTTATTCTGCCTAGTGGGTAATCCAGCCCTGTGACCTGACTGTGCCTTATGAACTGAGAAGACTAGGGAGGACTAAAGAGCTAGCCCATTAACAAGAAGGTAGAAAGTGGCATAGGAAGTGCCAGAAAGGAGAGGCAGGTTAACGGAACCAGAACCAAGAAGGATCCCTGGGTGGAGAGATCTCTTCCCTCTCTTCAACATAGGAGAAATTGAGTCTGTAAAATAAATAGTGTGGAAGTTCTCCGAACAGGCTGTAGAGAGAGCAGAAGCTGGATTTCGCCCTGTAACAGCTGACAAAACAATGGGCAGCAGATAACATAGGCAAGGGAAGGCACTGCCTACACTATCTGGCTCTCTGGAATGCTGGGACAGCTAGGGATGCGGCGTGGCTGCCTGACTCTCTGGCTGCCCAGGATGGCTGGGGCCATAGTGCTCTGGCTGGCTGGGAAGGATGGGGCCGTTGGGACAGGGCAGACTAAGGGCTTGGAAGGTTCATGGGTTGGGGGGCAGTAACCTGGGGTGGGGGCTGGGCTTGACTCCACAGAAGGAGGTGGCAGAAGAGGCAGGGCCTCAGGCAGAAGGGACAGGGCTGTCGCTTGCCTTCCCCAGCTGGGTCTTCACCCACTGCCCATGGGCAAAACCTAACCTTAGACTGGTGTTTTCCATGATTTGGTAACACATGTTCAAACTATTCTAGGATTGGAACACGATAGCTAGCATGTAACAAACACACACCTTTTCCAAGGAAACAAGGCCTCTAAAAGCATAATTTAAAAGGGCAAGGGAGGCTTAGATTGGACATTAGGAAAAAATTCCTAACTGCCAGGGTGGTTAAACACTGGACTAAATTGCCTAGGGAGATTGTGGAAGCTCCATCACTGGTGATATTTAACTGCAGGTTGGACTGACACCTATCAGGGATGATCTAGATCAGGGCTATTTAACTTGTGGCCCACGACCCATTTCTTTGCAGCTTGTCGTGTGGTTTGAGTTTACGTGGGGCCCAACATGTGGCCCACAGATGGGAGCCAAAGCAAAAAAAGTACCAGGAATCACTATAATGGTCTTCTGTTGATATGCGTTCTAGAATTTAAATTCCTGGCCTGTCATTGATCATTAGAAGTGGTGTCATATGGGTGGAAATCAGATAAATATTGCATTTTATTAATATCAGCAGAACTGACTTACATGAGGCCTGTGAGTTGTGTAGTCTTGTCTTAATCTTTGTACTCATACCCATCAATGTGAAAGAAGCTATTTGCATATATATTTGCATGTATATGCAACCACACTTAAGTTGCAGCCTTTGGCATGTGTTGTATTATTGTGCCTCCTGGGACTTCCAAACTTGAGTAGCCCTGATCTAGATTGTGCTTGGTCCTGCCGTGAGGGCAGGGGACTGGACCTGATGACATCTTAAGGTCCCTTCCAGTTCTAGTATTCTATGATTTAAGCCTCAAGATGCATATTCTAATTCCAGAGGTGAGGCCCAGTGTTCTCTTTTAGCTGAGTGCTTGGGTGGCAACCCAGGTAAGTCTCAAATGTAACCCAGCTGACTAGCAGAGTGCCCACAGTCAGCAGCATGTGTTTCTACTGATGGTGCACATCTGCACAGGCCGTGGTGCTCATAAAATTTATTCTGCACAAGAATGGAAACAAATTAGATGCAGCATTCGTGGGGTCTATTCACTTGTCATTGTGGAGGTTCTTTTTTGCATGGTATGTCTTTGCTACATTTAGCCCTGATCGGCATCTGGGTCTGAGCTCCTGGGCTAGCTTAGCTTGGATATGAACAGCCACACTGCAAAGCCCTAGCTGAGCTCCTGAATCCTAGCTAGTCCCACGCTCTCCAAGTGTGCCACTTGGACTTCTAGGGGCCTATCCCAGAGTTATTTAGGCTGCAACAAGCTGAGCTGCTCAATGATTTCTTCCCCATCAGTAAACTGTGGTCAGAGGTTTGTGTATGTGGATGAGAGGGAAGACGGATTCTCCTCGCATGTTGACCCTATGTCTGCAGTAAAGTCACACCACACCCTCCATGGGGTATAGGACTCGAGATCATTGGGTGAGCTGGAAGCATGGCAAAGGATGTGGGTGGTGGTTGTTTCCCAGGTCATTAGTTGCACATGCAGAAGGATTCAACCATGCTCATTTCTGTGTATGGTTCTGCTTGTGGACTTTGGTTTTATTTCTGGCTGAACATCTGGGAAGGAAAGGGTAAGCTGACGCATCAGTTTTAGCTTTAGCCTCTGAAATTACTCCGTTGAGCTGGACTTCCTTGAATTTTCCCATTGCCGCAGGCCACTCTGTGGCAATGGAGTTTGCTTAGCTCAGGAAGCTTTATAGGCAAGTAACTTAAGGCTGCTCTTCCTTGCCTTTCTAGCTTCTTGTGGCTCTGGGTTTGGCAGGCTGTGTGGAGTTTGAGGCCAGTAACAAGGGTAGAGTTGCTTGCTTAAAAGCCTGTCTCCCCTCTTTGCTACAACTGCAGTAACACAACATTCAATTCCCACAGGGATCAAAGCAGACACAGTTGTTGGTTACACGGTGGCCAGCAGCTGGCCCTTAGATTTGTTTGGAGTCCCCGCTGGCATTAGGCAGCTGCAAATCACCGGGTCACCAGTGATCCCTAAAAATCAAGGTGAAATTTTGCTTTCCTCTATCAACACTGAAATTAACAGAACAGGCCTGATCTGCACCGAGCCCACACCAGCAAGACAATCCAAAGGCCCCAACTCATTTGAGGGTATCAAGAATGGAAGCAGACAGAACACAGTGGGTTGGTTATGTGGGACCCATCCCCCCACCCAAGGCAAACCTCCCTGGAAACTCCAAAATTTAGCCATTCTTAGAATATGAATTGCAGATTTTTAGGCCAGAAGGAACCATTGAGATCATCTCATCCGACCTTCCACATAACAGAAGTCCTAGAATTTCTTCACATAGTCTTCTTTGGCTAAAGCAGAAATGGCAATGCGAAAAAGTCTCCCATCTTGATTTAAAGACATTAGACAATTAAACAAAGTGCCAAATATTTTCTATCTGTAAAAGCTTCTTGTTATTCCATTGATTTCCAGTATCTTTTTTCTTTCTTTTTTTTTTATAATATGCACGTGTGACTTGTGCTTATGCTTCCACTGGCCACACAGGCACTCATCTATGTTTACCCTGTTAGAAAAAAAACACTGAGAAAAAGGAGATTTTCAAACAACAAGCATCAGGCAAGGACATGTCAATACAAAGGATAACAGAATATCTCCAAGTAACCTTTTGTTGTATCCGTACAATTGAAATCTGACAGTAAAATGCAATTCAAGGTCCACTTGTTTTGCCGAATTAGATAAAACCATGGAAAGATTATCTTGGTTAGAAACAACAACTCTGCAAATAGCAAACCTACATCCATGTACTGGGATATAAAAAGCCCTTTCTAGTGCTTTTCCAAAGTATGACAGTTCCACACTAGTAAACACTTCCAGCACAGAGACCTTGAAAGGCCAAAACACTCATTTCAAAATCTTTCTTCATAAGCTATGCTCAGTACAAAAGCCCCTCTCCCCACAGCCTATGCCCATCCGGCCTTCGCTTCCCAGAAAGGGAAAGACCCACATGTTCTATCAGAGATGGGAATTTTAATGCCAAGTCCAGACATAGCCACTTGAAAACAAACCTGATGTGGTTTAGAGGAGGTTTAGAGGAGGCTGAAAGATTAAACTCCCCGATGTGATCAGCAAATATGTGCTGAACAGCCAGTTGAAGTGATTACTTTTTTCCTTAGAACTTTTAAAACTGATGATCAAAGTTCTTTCCATCCACTGACCCTCTATAGCTAGGGTAAGGGCACTTCAAATTCCCTCATCTCTGCATTGCTGCACCAACCGACCTCATCATCTCCAGGGGTTGGTTTGGGTGGGTTCAGAATTCAAACCTCTTTGGGTTAATACTTCTTCCTTGCATTCCCTTTTTAAGAACTTGATGTTCACTACATAGCCACATTTGTGTTTAATAAAATAAAATAAAGAACGTTAACTCCTATAGAACATTTCTTTCATTGCTACATGTTGGGCAGACACTCCCTTGCCCCCATCTCTTCCCACTGCCCCATCTGTCTCTGCACTCACTGCCAGGGCTTAGCCAGACTTCATCCTGGCGAGGAAATTGAGAAGACAATTATTAGCTAGAGACACAAAGAAGTTCTATGTAGTCCATCATACTCCTTGGAAGGGAAGGATGGTCCAGGGGACTTGGGAGACCTAGATTCAGTTCCCGGCTCCACCACAGATATCCTGTGTGAGCCTGATTAAGCCTCAGTCTCACCATCTGTAAAATGGGGACACTAGCACTTTCCTGCTTCATAGAGGTTTTGTGAGGTATTCAGATACCATGTGATAAAAGCCATATAGGATAGGTTACCCCAGCCTGCGGGACAAACTCACCTAGTACAGTAAAAGTTTTTTTATTGGGCCTATTGGGAAAATGAGAGTGCTGGTAAGTGAAAAGTTCCAGTTAACTATGAGGGAGGGAGTTTGCGTGCAGGAGGGTGTGCGGGTTTTGCGAGGTGGCTCAGGCCAGGAAGTTGGGAGGACAGATTCACAGGAGCACTCACCTCAGGCAGCTCCCTGCAAGCAGCAGCCTGGTGGAGATGCAGCTAGGTGGCTCTGCACCAGTACCTCTACCTGCAGGCACACCCTCGCAGCTCCTATTGGCTACAGTTCCCGACCACCGAAAGCTGCAGAGCCATTGCTCAGGGTAGGGCAGAGCCACAGAGCTGTGCCTCTGCCAAGAGCAGCAGGCACAGCTTGTGCGGAGCTGCCCATGGTGAGGCACCCTCCTGCACCCAAACTCCCATATGGTCATTCCTCCACCTAAGAGGAATGAGGGTTAGAAATGCTGGTTTATAGAGCTTTACAGCTGGTATAGGGCCAGATAACACAGCTTGTGCTGCACATTTTAAACAAGTGCAACTTTGTGTGTGGACACTCAAGTTGTTTTAAAACGGCAAGTTAACCTGATACAATCCATCTGAAGCTAACATAAGCATGTCAATACAGGGGTTTGCATCAGTTTAACTCAACTGGTTTTAAAACACATTTAAGCTAACCCAGTGCAACTTGTGCATGTAGACAAGCCCTTATACTTACAAGCTTGTTAGCAAGAGCTCTGCATCAAGGGCCAGGCAAACTGTCCCAGCCAAAGCTCTGGGAGCATACTTCATTCAATCCTAGTCTATACACACTTTTTGTATAGGAGTAATTATGTCAGCAAGTGGTGGTGTGCTGTTTCTATCCATACAGTTATCCTAGTACAACTCCTAGCAAGGAGGGGGTCATACCTGTGTAAGAAATGCCATATGCCAGTGCACCTACACTACAGAGTTAATAGCTCAACACCGGGATAGCTAAAATAGTACCAGTTTTGAGTGTAGACCAGTGAGGCTGACTGGGCACAGGGGCAAGGTGTGTGTGTGGGGATGGATCTGTGCCCCCAAAACTCACCTGTGCAATTGCCCCCTTCCCTGCTCAGGGGTAGACTTGGTGTAGACACATCCTAAAGCACGTCTTCCATAAATTCCAAGAGTTATACCACCAAAGGTTAAAATATCAATGTGGGTCACATTCTTCACCCAGAACCGTCATTCATCCCCATACAAAATGAGTGCAAATAACTTCTGAGTCCAAAACAATAGGGAATCAGGTGCTGCATGTTAAGGTAGAATTCCACTGCTGTAGGAGCACAATCACAACACCTCTTCCGTTACTGATAAGGAATAATTGTGTAGCGCTCACTCCCCCCCCCCCCAATTTAAAGCTGTTTGGTTTCTGCATTTCATTTAGCTGGGGCAGTGAAACTTGCTTTTATTTTCTGTTTTTTATGATCCAGCACAATAATTATCATCACATCATCTGGCACCAACACCAGCATCCCGTGGTGTGGAAAAGCAGGGACCCTCCTTGGAGCTACACTCAAAGGTTGTGGATGAAGAGAACTAGTTTGAGACTAGCAAACACCATGGCAAAACCAGAGACTGCTCGCTCCTCGTCAGGAACAGTCCTGGCATGTCTGGAATGTGTCAAACCACAAGGGAACCATTTCTGTTCATACTAGTTTTTTGTAAAATCCTCTTTTTAAAAACAAAAAACAAAACATTTTAGGTCTCAGCTACTCGCCAGTGTCCCTTTAAGATTGTCTTTCACTTGGAAATGTCACTTATCAGTTGAACCCCAGATACATGTGTGTATTTGACTGCTGCATCCTTTTCCTTTGAACTCCCAGACTGATAAAATGCACAGCCCCCTCTCCTCCCCAATTGGCCAACCCAGTTTCCTCTCCCGGTGTCTTTGTTCCCAGGTTCTGGGAAGATAAAGCCCTAACAGGCTTGCTGCCCTACCTACCCCCACTTTGATAATTCTACACTAACAAACAATTATCAGGCTTTGCCAGAGCAACCACAGTGTGAGTCGGCCATGCCCAGAGTACAGTATCTCTTTCGATGCACATTAGAACGTTCTGTGAGTCTTGGAGTCCTGGTATAACCCTGCCATGCGGTAGGTTATCCTTTGGCCTGGTCTCAGAGACTTTTTGCCCTAAAACGCCCCACTGATGATGCCACGAGCACAGTGCCACCACTGGCAGCCATGGCGGGCGCCCGTTTGTGGGCAGGGCTCTAGCAGCCACGGGCATTTGAGACACCACATAGTCTAGCCCAGATCCGAGCAGCATTAGATGATCTGTTGGTTGATAACCAGTGGCTGCTCCAGGTTGGCACTCTATCCAGACCTGCAGTGGGGGAAATGCCTGGAGAAAAAGACCCAGCACATACACCAAGGAAGCGGCTCCAAGGCTGTGACAGTTTCACACAGGAATAGCAAGACGCCACCGTGCATATTAGGCCTTGCCTCCACACAAACGTGCACAGGCTTAGTGAAACCAGAGCAAACTCCTCGGTCTAAGAGAGGCGTCTTGTAGTTCAGCTTCAACTCGTTCATGATCCGTGTAAACTAAGCTGAAGCAGTCACTCTGGAAGTAGGTGTCCACATGAGAGTTTACACAGGTTGAACAAAATGGGATTAAAGGCAAACTGCAACTATGAGGAGACAAGCCCTAGGCGTCCAGAAGGAAAGGTGCTACGTGACACTGCTTGAGCTGCTCCATGACAGCCAAATCAAGCTCCCATTGAAGTCAGTGGAACTTAATATGGAAAGGGTGTCTCAGCTTGCTCCTGCCACCTGACCCCTTGTCATAGCTCTCCTTAAATGGCCTCAACTTCTCTTTCCTCTTCACCTTCCCGTTCTCCTTGGTTTACATCTCCACTGGACTATTTGCACTCAGAGGCTGAGGCCTAGCACCACAACTCTCCTGGTGAGATGTTAGAACATAAGAACAGCCACACTGGGTCACACCAAAGATCCATCTAGCCTAGTAGTAACCTGGCTTTCGACCCATCCTCTGCTGTCCACTCCCAGCTTCTGGCAAACAGAGGCTAGGGACACCATCTCTACCCATCCTGGCTGACAACCACTGATGGATCTATCCCTCCAGGCATTTATCTAGTTCCTTTTTGAATCCTGTTATAGTCTTAGCTTTCACAACATCTTCTGGCAAGGAGTTCCACAGGCTACAACTGTAGATTAATTAACTGGAATTTCCAGCAGTTTAGGTTCTTCATAATGGGTTTCCTTAGCTATGGAGCTGTATGAGGAATAACACGTACCATAAATCATAGGTAAAAAGGTTCTGAAAACTGCGTCAAGAGCTAGAATACAAGTCCCATGTGCAGGAAAGAAGACAAAAATAGTTATTTGAATCACGCATCAGTTATTGCTAGAAAGGAATGCCCCAAATGGTCTTTTGGCTCTCCATGTGACTATTTCTACTGCTGCTGCCACTTTGATTTGCATACAAAAATTCTAGCAGGAGGTAACGGCTGTCTTAGAATAAAGGTGGAAAGTTCTTTTGGTTGTCAACGGTGAACTGGGTTTCATTTCTTTATAATGTGACAAAAATCCTTTCCTCACAAGCAATATATTGCAGTACATCAAGAGTCCATTATTCCCAATGCCTTGCTCACAGTTCCTTAGACTTCAGCATCCGATGCAAGTCCTCCAAGTATCGCAAGGTGTGTCAAAGCCTGAAACTGAATTCAAAATAAGGTGAGTAAATTTGCTGTCAAGATTCACAGAATAATAAACAAGGCACAAAATTAGCAGGCAGGGAGTAGAACAGTAGAAAGGGACACTGCATCACCTTGATGGGAAGCTTTTGGGTCCGCCACAATTAAAAGCATCAGCTAAAACTTCTGAAACAGAAAGAACTCTGTAAAGACTAGTGATTTTGCTACTTTTTCAATTTGTTCATTTTGTGCATTGGACAGCAGTTTGTGTATAGTGCATATCACTGTTCTCTTCTCCATGACAGTTCCCCATTTTCTGGGGGAGGGGAGAGGGAGAAGAGAGGGGACTTAAACATTCACAGAGAAGCAGAACAACCTTTAAGCCTTTTTTTTTTTTTTAAAAAGTACAGCCCGTACTATTTAGAAAGGCTGCTTTATCAGAAATTTAAATTGATTGCAACTAAGGACATTTTAGAATTGACTCATTTCCTCAAGTTCTTGGATCTAAAAAAATGCCAGTTGACAGTGTCCCTTTATGTTAACCCTTGAACTTCCAGTGGAGAACATGATGGGAAAACTTTTGCCATAGAATGCTCTGTCCTTTTATCTAAGGACCTCAACATTAATCTAACGACCATTAATACTTACAACCTCTCAATGCAGTACAGTAGTGAGTTGGGTAACTGGCTTGAAGATGAGTAACTGAGGCAGAGGTTGAGGGATGATATTAATCAGTAAACCACACTTCCTCCCATTCTTTATCCAGAACTCAGTGAACCACATTATCTTTCAGGACCCAATCCTTTGCCCTTTGAAGTCCAGGGGAATTTGAGAACAGACTTCACTGGAAGCAAGCCTGGGTCATTAAACTGTTGCTGCTGCTACAGTTCTATTCTTCAGGGTGCTGGGAAGTGTCCAGTCTACAGGCGCATGAGACAGCACATAGGCACAGACCAATAGCACAGCTGAACAGGCATTTCAGCTCCAGCAGTGGTCAAAGGCAATGGCTTAATAGGCAGCAGGTTTAAAACACACAAAAGGAAGTTTTTCTTCACTCAGTGCACAGTCAGTCAGCTTCTGGATGTGGCGAAGGGCTAGGACTTTAACAAGGTTCAAAAAAGAGCTAGATAGCCATTGGTGGACCTAACCTTCATGAATCTATTAGCCAGGATGGATAGGAATGGTGTCACTAGCCTCTGTTTGGAGATGGGAGGGATCACGTGATGATTACCTGTTGTGTTCCCTCTCTCTGGGGCATCTGGTATTGGCCACTGATGGCAGACAGGATACTGGTCAGCACCGGGGGCTGGACATGACAACTTCTTCAGGTTTCTTCCAGCCCCACATTTCCATGATTTTCTATTGGTCTGAAAGCCATATAAAGAGGTACAACACCTTTATACTAGCATACCCATCAATGCTTCCAAGGGTAGAAAGGACCATTCCATCTTTGGTTCTGAACTCCTGTACAACACGTAAGAGTATTTCACCCGCTAATCCTGTCCCTAGCCCAGTAACTTGTGTTGGCCAATATCTGTGTAACTGCATCCAAACGATCAATTGAACTGTATCAGTAACTTACACTCTGATTGAAATTGTTAAATCGGCACAACTCAGTAGACCTGGGTTTAATGGCTCAGCTAGAAGTGAATTTGGAAACAACATTTCTCCCTCCCTCCTTCGCCCTCAAGCAAGGACTCAAATTGATACTTTGCAACACTGCAGAAGGTGAAGGACACTTCTTGTCTAGGAAGCAGTTGAGACTACGCAGAAAGAAACAGAGCAGAATCTGGACATGTAATTACCCAAGCTGCTACAATACATTAATTCACTGGATCTGTCTGAAATAATGCACAGCGCAGGTCCATGGAAAAAGTGAAATGCAGACAGTGAAGGGAAATCTGTGAAGGCCTTATGTGAAGCAGCGTCTTGGAGCCAAAGCCAGGCAGACTTTGCACAGCCATCATCATTTTTAAGAACATAATTAAAACCAAGCCCCCTTTTCTCCTTCCCTCAACAGGTTTCATTGTAACTGGCAGGAATGAGGGGAATGATTCAAAGTTGAACACTGGCATTTTGCCTCTGTTGTTTCTTAGTTATGGCAACATGGTGGGTGGAAGACGTCACACATTTGGTCAGGACTCTCTCTCCCACATGTTGCATAAGGAGGCGAACTACGAACAGGTTATGCCTTCTCTTTCTCCTTCCTCTGTTAATGTAATTGGTGCATGGCTAGCGTACCTGTTGTCAACTCCTGCAGGGAGGCATGGCAGGTTTCATGAATAGCAAAAAGGAATGGGTGCGGGAACAGCTGGCTCTGCTTTGTCATGGATATGATTTGGGGGCTGGTGTAAGTCATTTTAGCTCTCAGTGCCTCAAAGGGCTTGTCTACACTTAGACTGTTACAGCAGCACAATTACACTGCTGCAGCTGCAACCGCCCTAGCACTTCCATGTAGTCACTACCTAGGCCAAAAGGGTTTTCCCATTGGTAAACTACCTCCCTGAGAGACAGTAGTTGACACAGATACTAGGTCGACAGAAGAATTTTTCCACTGACTTAACACTGTCTATATGGGGACTTAGGCTGGCTTAGCAACACTTCTCAGGGGTGTGGATTTCTCACTCCCCTGACGAATGCTGTTAAACCCACCTAGCTCTCTAACATAGACTTGGCCTTAGTCTCCCTATTCGCATCTTCAGGATACAGCTTTGTTAAGAGTGTGATTTACTGATACTGATTTACAATCGGAGTGCAATTTTCCCATACAGTCCAATTGATCGTTTGGATGCAGTTACACAGATATTGGCCAACACAAGTTGGGCTCTACTGGGCTCAGTACAGAGTTAGCGTGTGAAATAGCTATCAGCATGCACTGTACTATGTATTGTTTGTGTCCGAGTGGCCTATGGCTGGGGGAGGGAGAGCAGACATCAAGGGAGGATTGAAAAGAGCCGGGAAGGTGAAGGCAAGTGGCTTTCGTGTGACAGAGGGCAAGGGGAAGTGAATGGAGCAGTGCAATGGAAGAGAAAGAGAGTTTATGTGACAGGATTAAGGGCAAACTGTGTGGGAGCAAGATGAGAAACAGGGAGACTGGAGACATCAGTGCATGTTAGGAGAGTCTCAGGAAAGGGCAGAATCAAAGATGTGAGGGTGAACCCTAAGAAGTGAAATAAAGTTGCCTTGGGTCCTGGGATCTCATTCCTCTGTCAATCCCTTCTTCAGAAAAAAAAAAAAAAACATCTCTCTCTTTGTGACACTTGTGTGGCCCCTGTTCTCAGAGTATCTGGGCACCTCCCAAATAAAGGTCTTATGTTACATATGGGGTTGATAATCAGAGGGGGTGTTAAGGTTGCTAGAGCCTTCTCTTCATATGACAGGTTTTAGTTGCTAATAACTTTAACCAACTTGTAACCTTCTGGGCTGAACTTTTCCACGCTGGGTGTCAGCCTCGGGCTGAATATTTTGGGGGGAAATTTCAACCGAAATGGTTCAGCTCTACCTGACAACAAAGCTAGGGGAAAAAAATACAGTGTTTTGTTCACATTAAAAAATTCTGCACAAGCACTCTGATTACTGGCCATTCCTAACATTTGCGTTTATTGACTTTGGGGCCGCAATGATGTTCTTTTAATGGAGGTTTTGTGTGTGTAAAATGTATTCAACAAATATTCAGGAAGTGTTATATTCTCTCTTTTATAAACGGGGGACTAGAACTCCGATCCTGAAGGTGTGTTTACCCGGCACCGGGGAGCGAACCTCCTAGGCTGGGGTAGCCAGGCTCCCACTAGCAGGCTAGAAATAGCAGCATGCAAGTTGCAGCATAGGTGGAGGCAGGGGCTAGCCACCGAGCCTCAGACCTGAGCTCGCAAGAGCCTCTGCCAGAGCCACAATATGCAAAGCACTATTTTTAGTTCGTGCATGGAAGCCCACTAGGGCAAGTCTGTCTTCCTGGGCTAGGAGGCTCATTCCCAGCTACCGCATAGGCACAGTTTAAGTGACTTCCCAATGTTGGTATCAGCAGAACAGGGACTTGCTCCCAGACCTGTCAAGTCCCAGCCTACTACTCTAACACTGGAGCATCCTTCCTCCCTAGGCTCCTTGCAGCTCCTTATCACCCCACTCCTGCGAGCATGTAATGAGGGATTCCACTCCCCACCAGTGCCAAGAGAGACGGAGAGGATGTCTACACTGCCGTTAGATACCTGTGGCTGGCTCAGGTTAAGAGGCTTTTAATTACAGTGCAGATATTTGGGATGAGGCCACAGTCTGGGCTTTGGGACCCTCCCACGGCCGTAGATCCTGAGCTCCAGCCTGTCTACACCACAACTAAAAAGCCCCACAAGCCCACGCCAGCTGGTGCAGGCCAGCCAGGGGGTTTTAACTGCAGCATGGACAGACCTTAAGGGTCCCTGCCCTTCTGCTCTCACTGGCTGCCAGCCACTCACTCAGTGCTCCCTGCCTGCTCGTCCTAGCCCCTCATTTGAATTCTCTCCCACTCCTTGAAGAGATAGAGGAGGCAATCGTTGGAGATTAGAGGGAGACAGGGCACAGCAGACCCATAGTGTGGAGTCACCGCAAGCAGCAGCGCTGCTGCTGGCTGGATGCAGGCCTTTACCCACCAGTGTTCACAGCGACCTTCCCTAAACACTGCAAGTGACAAATATGTGAGAACTGGTTAGTTTCCTGCTCAGCATTCACAATGCACAGTGAAAAGCTGGCTCCGGCAACAGATAAAAGTCTGTTCCTGGCCCTTTGTGCCTTTCACAGATGGGGTGGAATATTCCGTGCTTTCCATATTCGCCCACATTCACAAGTTATCTGGCCTGAGCTATCAGCAAAAGCCCTGCAAAAACACTCGGCAGGGCTCAGCTACCAGGCAGTTTGTAACGGAGCTGTTCTAGAGAAAAATAAAACGTTATCACAGTTACTGTTGCCCCATTGCAATTAGTCATACCTGATAGAGAGATAGGAACCTTCTCAGGGCACAGCCGGCTGTGCAGCATTGTCAACAGATGAAGTCAAGAGGAAAACTTCCCTACTATCAATAACCAGCTTGAAAGCTCAACCACAAAACCTCGAAACAGCCCCAAAACGGTAGGAAGGACTCTTTACCCCCCCCCCAAAAGGAGATAGCAGGGCTGCTTATAAAGGGCTTCATGTAATTGGACTATTCTAAGAACACATTGCTGCTTCCAATATTACTAGAACTTTGGCACCAGTTCAGAGCCATCCTTCCTTCCTTTTCTCTCTCTCTTTCATGAGTGGTGCAGGGGGTCACACAGAAGAAAGGCTCAGAACAGGAGTAATGGGCTAGGACTCCGGAGTGTTGAGTTCAATTCCCTGCTCGGACACAAACCTCCAGCGTAAGCTGAGCATCCCAGGCCCAAAGGTATTTAGGTGCCTAACCCTTGGTATAATCAATGGGATGTAGGATCTGGGCTCAGCTCCCCGTGTGGTCTATGATGCATAGGAAGTCAGACTAGGTCCCTTCTGGCCTTAACCTCTTAAGATTCTCTCTACAGTAGGAATGTTACATTTTGAGTAACTGACTAATTAAATAGTTGATGCATTTTTGCTTGGGGCAGTCCCCCACTGGCCCCGTGTTCCCCACGGCATTTCAAAGCAGCAGCATTGCGTGAACCCGGGGTCAGCTAGCAACTGCCCCGCTGCCCATGGGCGTGGGGAGTCCAGCGTCAGGCTCCATGCGGGCGTTTCAAAGCGGCAGCACTGCACAGAGTCCAGGGTGAGTGGGGAAGTCGCCAGCTGATCCCAGGCTTCCCGCAGCACTGCCGCTTTAAAACACACTGTGGAGCCTGGGGACACCCCAGTTGGCCCTGGACTGCATGCAGTGTTTCAAAGCGGTAGCACCACATGGAGGCTAAGCCCAGAACTTGGGCTCCATGCGGCGCTGCTGCTTTCAAGTGCCCCCTCCTCTTTCCCCACACCTTGCTGCCTCTTTCTGATAGAGGCAGGGAGAAAGGAAGCGACTAGTCAACTAGTCTGTCGACTGTCCAATAAGCATTTGCTTATTGGATAGTCGACTAGTTGATCACATCCCTAATCTACAGTGCAAATACTGCAGCTAAGCCAACACAGCATAGACACTTATGGCAACAGAAGGAGTTTTCCTATTGCTGCAATAACTCCACCTCCTCAAGAGGCAGTAGCTAGATGAGTGGAAAAATTCTTCCACCGATCTAGCAGCCTCTGCCCTGAGGTTTAGGTTGGCTTGACTTCATCTCTCAGGTGACATAACTATGTCGACTTAAGTTTTAGCTGTGGACCAAGCTTGGAGCTTTGCTTTCACTTAAGGAAAGGTGTGGGTTTTTTACATTTCTCTCATTGAAAGGTCCTAGTAGAGACAAGGGTCTGTAGTTTTTCTCTCAAAGTAACTAGTTCAGGTCAACCCTTTTCCTTCTGCCTGGGGTGTGTCTTCCAGCACTGTTTGCTCTTCTCCAGGATATTTGGCTCTATTGCTGTTGCATGTTTTAGGTTTCTGGCATAAAGAGTGAGAGTTTGGACCTGTGATTAGAGGAAAGATTTAGGAGTCAGGGCTCCTACAGGCAAGTCATTAATCTGCTGCTGGCTCCTTGTGAAACACTGGACCAGTTACTGAAATCTCTGAGTGAGTCAGTCTGCCTGACTGTAATAGAAGGCATCATGCTTATCTCACTGGGATGTTGTGAGGTTTAATGTTTGCCAAGTGCTTTGAGGATTTAGGAGGAAAGCTACAAGAGGACAGCTGTAAACACAACAGCACAGGAGAGTGTGGCTGGCGGGGGGAGAAGGGGGTGACAGGCAATATGGCTCTTTTTGGTAGCATTTCTGTTGTTTTCATTCCGTTCTAAGCCAATTTCAAAAAACCCCAAATCTTCTACTCCGACAGTAGCACCCAACAGAGATGAGGCCTCGCTGTTACTGGACATTATAATCATGACCCTTCAAGACCCTGTTCCAAACAGCTCATAGTCTAAACAGACAAGACCAAAAAAAAGGGGGGAAACAGAGGCAGAGAGAGAGAGAGAGGAAATAACTTGCCAAGAACAGAGCTAGTACCAAACCCATCTCTCTAGGGTGCCATTCCAGCGTCCCACCCACTCAATCATGCTACACAGGTGGATAGTTCCAAGATTAAGCTCTCAATCAAACCTGAGACACACTTATGCATCTATGCATATCCAGCACACAAGAGGGATGCATACATACACAGATCCTACACACACACTCACTCTGCATATGTAAACATTATTTACACACACACACCATGGATTAAAAACTGGTTAACTGATAGGTCTCAAAATTGTAAGGATCAGTTCTTGGCCCCACTATTTCACAATTTTATTAATAATCAGTAATTTATTATTACTGACAATGTAAAGATTAAAAAAAAAGCGGGGGGGGGAAAGGAGAGTGGTAAATAATGAAGCTGACAAGCCACTAACACAGAGTAATCTGGATTGCTTGGTAAACCGAACACAAGCAAACCAGATGTATATAACACAGCTAGGTAAGAATGTAGGCTACACTTACAAGGACATGGGGAGGGGGATGTTGTCTATTTTGGAAAGAGGCTCTGAAAAAGATTTTGGGATCATGGTGGATAATCAGCCAAAGACGACCTCCCAGGAGGATGTGTGGCCAAAAGAGCCAACATGATCCTGGAATGCATAAACAAGAGACTCTAGAACAGGAGTTGAGTTATTTTACCTCTGAATTTGGCACTGGTATGATTGCAGCTGGAATACAGTATCTGGTTCTGGTGTCCACCATTCAAGAAAGAGATTGATAAACTGGAGAGGGTTCGGAGAAGATCCACAAGAATGAGTAACGGATTAGAAAACATGCCTTATTAGTTACAGACACAAAAAGCTCAATCTATTTATGTCACCAAAGAGAAAGTTACAAGTCTAGGAGTACTACCATGGGAAACATGTTTAATAATGGGCTCTTCTATCTCGCAGAGAAAGAAAGGTATAATGTGATCAAATGACTGGAGGTTGAAACAAAATAAAAAGTTATGCCTTGTTTCCTGACTTAATTTAACAGTGAGTAATTAACCACCAGAACAACTTACCAAGGATCAGGATGGATTCTCCATCACTGACCATTTTAAATCAAGGTTGGAGAGGTCTTTTCTAAAACATGTACTCTAGGAATAATTTTGGGGAAGTCGTAGGCCTTGTGTTATACAGAAGGTCAGACTGGATGATCACAATGGACCCTTCTGGCCTTTGAATCTATAGGTTGTCAGTGTTTTGCTGGGTGACACAGCTCTAACATCCACAATGCAGCACGTGTGTCTATTACTATAGAATACTGCAGTGGTTAAATTAAAAAAAAAAATCAGTGGAACAGCAGGAAGCGAGAGGAAGCAAGTCACAGTTAGTCAGTGCAGCGCCAGTCAATACATACAGTATGTGTGCTCTCTCAGGAAAAAAAAACAACTCTCACAGGCAGAACACAGACACACACCTGCACAAAAACCTGTGAGGTCCAGTGTGATTGTGGGGTTCCCATCTAGCCATGTTTTGTCAGAGGAAGAGAAATGCCTCTTAGGCAGGGATTATAAGCATCCCAAATGCTACCAGGTGGGAGGGAGAAGCGCAGCTTAGTGTCATTGCGAGAAGAGCATTAAACGGCGATCCCTTCGGATCGGATAAAAGTAGGTCAATCTTTCTGCTTTGCTGAGTCTCTCGGCAGATCGGTGCAGCGCACTACCGCCACTCACAACTTATCATTTGTGCTTCACAGCAGACACATCATTCAAAAGTTAATGAATTCAATACAGCTAATTAAATCAACCTTGGCACCCATTCAAAAGGCATCTTGCTGCTTTTTTTTTATTCCCTCGCTCGGCTGCTTGGTGATGGGAGAGAGGAGACTGGAAGGGGTTGCTAAGAGAGCAAGGAGTGGGCGGGAGGTTGTTGGTTTTTTATCTCGTTTATTTCCATGTCGGATTCCGAGCATCACCCTGACGCTTGTCTTTCTTGCGGGAATGTGACAAGCCCACGTGGCCTCCGTGTTTATATTCCATCAGCACCTGGCAACAAAATGACCTTTTCGGTCTACTTGCAAGGATTGAAAACTGAGTGCAAAATACGTCAAGGTATCCTTGGATCCCTTGGTGACATCTGCCACTCTCAATGCGTAATTGCAGGGGATGTGTTTGTAAACAGCATCCCTCCCAGCTCCTCCCCCGCCACTCGAGCATCCTTTCCTCTGGATGCTCTCTGTAGACAGCCTACACGGTGTTCTGCAGCTGGGCACAATTAGGGATGTTAGAAATTGGTTATTTTAATAACTGTGTAACAGCTAGAATTCTTAGCACTTACATAGTTACTCGGTGTCCTTCCCAGGGGGTGGCGCCGGTAGCCAGTGCGCTCCCAACCCTACTCTCGGGGAGCCCCCTGCCACCCTGTGCTGCTGCCTCTAATACAGAGGCAGCAGCATGGGGAGGCAGGCAGTGCCCCTGTTGTGCTCGTCATTGAAGACACAGACGGGCAGGCTGTGACTGAGCCGGCCTGTAGATCTGAGTTTTAAATGCAGAGCATGCAGGAATGGAGGGGTTGCCATGGTTAAGTGGGATTGTTAACTGATACGCAGCCATATCGGTTAACCAGCTATCCAGGTAACCGTTAACATGCCTAGGCACAATGCAAGGCATTAGCGTGTTCCCAAACCACTGAAGCACACGCCTAACTTTCAGCAGGGACTCTCACCGGCTTAGGTGAAGACCGAATGCTTAGAGTAACACGTGTCTACACACTTTGCTGAATTACGATTGAGGGACTGCCTCTCCCATTCCCAGCTCCAGAGCTTGTCCTAGGCGATCACTCTCTCTGCCTGTTCCTAGAGTGACTCTCTATGGCCAGTGGCAGGGAATTCTCAGCAGAGGGCTGTTTCCTTTATTGGTCTTCCATGCACCAAGACTGGGCTATGATGCATAGCCAGGCTTAGTCCCTGCAGGAGATTGGGTTCAGGACTGAGTCAGCTGCCTGGGTGATCTTATGGGCATGGTTAACCATTACTTCTAGCTGCAAAGGAGGCTGTAGTGGGGAGACTACCCCACACTGGCTGGAAGGGGTTAATGCAGGCTGGGGAGAGCCTGCATGGAGCCGTGGCCAATCAGGGAGAAGCTTTTAAAGAGTCAATCAGGGTGTGGCTTCCTGGGGCTGCCCTGTATATAAGGATCTAGCCAGCAGAAAAAGTCAGTTGGGCCCTGACCTGGAAAGGTGCAGGATCTGGTTCCTGCACCTTTGGGAGAGCAGGGATAGACAGGCTCAGGGGGGCTAGAGAGGGAGGCTCCTGTCTGATACCTGCCAGACCGCTGGCCTTGCTACAAGGGCCAGGAGGGTGCAAAAGGGTCACAGGGAACATGAAGCAGTGAAGAGGAGTAGAGGAGGGAGGACAAAGCTGCCACCAGAGGGTCCCTGGGTCGGGACCCAGAGTATTGGGCAGGCCTGGGTCCCCCCCTTCCCACCACACCTTGCCACCAACGCGTGTCCTATACAACCTGTGGCTTGCCCGAGACAGAGGGGCTGGGCTCGGAGGCCATAGTCAGCCACAGTGGCAGCAGACACAGAACTGTTGTTAAATCTCCAGAAGGGGGGATGAGAGGGCACTGCCAAAGGGAGGCTGGGAGCGACGCGGGTCCAGAGGAACATGTGGATTGTAAACAGGGGAGACACTGCGAGAAGGTGACGCCCTGCTGCGAAAGGACTAATTCCCCAGAGCTACCAGCAGGAGGCACTGCTGCAGTGAGTGCTCACCCCTTGACAGAGGTGTATTATCCCATTATACAGACAGGGAAACTGAGCCTCAAGCGAACGCTTGGATGTGCCCACAGTCACATCTCTAGTCTGTGACAAAGCAGGAGAAGAACACCCAGATCTTTGGGCTCCCATATGCCTGTGCTTTAACTACAAGATCAGCCATCATCTCCACCTTAAGTTCTCATCATTTTACCGGATTTTTTAATTCTATTTTGAGGGAGCAGGGGTGGGAAGGTTGTTCACCAAGAAAGAACACAAGAGACGATTTACCCTTGTTTGTAATGAATCACACAAAATTTGAGAGCCACTGCAAGGACACCCTGGCTCTCTCTCACTGCATTTTAGAGGGCTGTTCATTACTGCTGCGGCTCACTGCCATGGAGGTGCCTGAACCGCAGTCCTGTTCTCCAGCTGGGCTCACTGTTAAAATCTGGTTCCAAAAGTCCTGTTAAAATTTGTCTCAGCTACAGGCCACTTACACAGCCTTCTCCAGAGGCTGAAGAGCTCCTACCTCCATTTATACCAGAGGTGGGGAACCTAAGGCCCAGGGGCTGGATGCAGACTCCAGCTTGCCTGGATCTGGCCTCTGAGGCTTATCCCTCCATCCCCCTCCCACCAGCACTGGGGAGCCCAAGGAGCTGGAGCACACAAAATCTACTAGCCTGGGCCCCACTAGGTTCTGGTGTGCGAGTGGAACATGAGGACAGACTTTCTCCTTGTCAGTCAGGAGGCCTCATCAGTGAGGATTTCTGTTTTTTTTTTTTTTTTTTAAACTTACTCATTTATTTGTTGCTTCTCACTTGTGTGTGGCCCCCAACTGATTTTTCTGTGGGTCAGTGGCCTCCCACCCAAAAAAAGGTTCCCCACTCCTGATTTATACCATCGATTGAAGGCACAACTATGTCCCTGTCTGGCTTGGTTTTTCTATGCTCTGACCCAAATCCTGCAGTTCTTACCCCAAACTCCCATTGAGGGAAACAGGAGTTTTGAGTGAGGACAATAGGATAGGCCCAGCCTTATGTACATGTCACAAGGATTGGGGGCTGTATCAGTTTTATTGTCCTTTTCAGACCCTCTAGTCAGCAGTGAAAGTAACTTAAAATTTCTTACAGTTACCGTCCTATTGCAACCTGAGCCCTTGCCAGTTCTGTAAATCGCTCCCTGCTGGCTTTTGCTGCAGCTCAGCCAGCTCTTGTGGGAGCTGCTCACCAGGGCACACCTGCTTACTTTCGCCTCTGCCTCTAGTTATTCTACACCCTTCCTGAGTTGGGGGACCAAAAAGTGTCCTGCAATTCCAGGTGCTGTTGGACTCGGGCTGAGTGTTCAGCACCATTTCCTCCCAAGTTTGACTTGCAAGTACATCTGACAACAGCAGTAGTTTTTACTCTTGCTGGCTTTGCACAATGCCAACTCATGGTTCATTTGCTATCTGCCGCCATCTCTAAGTTGCCCGTGGCCCCTCTAATTTAAAGACAGCTGTTTGCCTTTTTGTACCAGGGCTATTTCCTCACCTCTGATCCAAATTCTCAGAAACAATTCACACAAGGTAAAAATGAAAAGGGCTAACGCTTCCGATGGTGTCAATCAGCAGAACTCCACTGGTACCAGCTAATCAGGTTCTTAAGGGTCAGAACAAAATCAATATTTCCTGCACCTATCACTGAGAATTTATCCTTGCTGTTTGTAATACAGTAGCTGCAGCTGAGATCACAGTTCCTCCGTGTTAGGCACTCGACAAGCCCCATGAGACGCAAAGAGCTTACAATACAAAGACACACAAGATGTGAGGAAGGTGGTGGTGTTACACACATTTTACAAATGCTCACCTGTACCCGCACTGCTGCACTGTAGAGATAGGCTGTAGCTACTGGAGTGGGGGGCACCTGATCTGGGGGCAGGCAAGGCCTTTCAGGGCACAAGGAGGAGGCAGCTGGTGGTTTGGGTACTTGCCATCCAGTTCCGCTAGAAGCTTCTAACACTTAAAAGAAAGACTGACACTCTTCTTTCCCTTCCACATCTGGACGGAGTTGGTGGGGTTAAAATTATGGGATCAGGCTTGAAATTCTTACTCATCTGAACCATGTACTTTTGAGCACAAAAGTCCCCCTCTGTTACTTGGGGTGTAACTGCCACAGCCCTCACCAGATTTTGTGAATATTTCTGCTGTGAAATAGTTAAAGCACCTGGATCCCTGCTAAGCTCCCGGAAGGTTATCACCTATCTTGTAGCAGTTCCCATTACTGGGAATTTTAGTGCCATGCCTTCTGTTTGCACACTGAGAAAGATCATCCCATATCAGCTGACGTTTGGTTCACATTGTAGAGAAAGCCTCCCAAATCTCCAGGTGTAAACAAGGCAAAAACCCTTTGACGCAAACTAACTTTGCTACGTTTGGGGTTCTGTGCTATATGTGCATACAAGGGATTAAAGAAACTTTACAGACAGCTAATTGCTCCTCCCCTCATGGCTGTAAAGGTGAATGGCATCACATAGGAGCAGAGCTACTTCTGCAGTTGAAACCTGGAAAAGGTTCCATGGTGTTTTACTGGCCAAGGAAGGACTAGAATCCAGAGGCGCATATTCCTGAGGGCACTCTGCACCAAAAAAATTAAAAACTCGGCGCACAATATTCCAAAGTTTTGCAAATTTTGTCAAAATAACACTACTGCTCTCATTCTCTCTTTAGCTCAGAGCAAGTAAACTTTAACAGGAGCCAACCACAACACATCCTTTGGAAAAGGGACACACAGGAACGCAGCATCAAACTCTCTAAGGCCTGGTCCGGAGCAGGAGGAATTGGACCATCGTTCATTCAGAACAGGGTTCAGTGGATCGAAAGTTAAAACATCACATCCCTGTCCACACGGCAACTTCCAACAGCCACGGATTACAGGTCAGAGTTTTGCCTGAAGAGAGGAAGCCTCTGGGAGCTGCTGTCTCCTAACATACTGTAAACATCTGTACCGTATATAAGCCCTTGCTCCCTCCACCGCCCCGCCTTCCCCTCTGTATGCCCAATGCTCCCATGAGTTCTCCAAGCACAGCAAGCTGAGAGGGTCACTCTCCAACCCCTTCATTGCTATTCTTGGCATGAAGCCGGCTTGACAACGCATCACCAGGAGTGTAAAAATACACACCACACTGCTGTAATAGCGGCAGCTCAAAGGCCACTGGCATCTTCATTCCAATACTATACAAGTTACTGACCAGTATAAGCAAGCTGCTTTCCAAGATGGTCAAGTAAGCACCAGACAGAAACAATGGGTGTGTATGTGAGAGAGAGATAGATTAACAGCAGAAGAGGGATGACACTGGGTTCTCACAGATAGAATCACCCCCGATATTATACTTCCCTCCTTTCTTAGACCACTATATCCTTACTAGGGATGCAATAGTGTAGTTAACCAATTAATCGATAAGCAGGGGCTTATTAGTTAACACTATGGACTACACGCAACATTCCCCACCCCACCCCGCAAGTCAATTTTTGGTGGGCTGGCTGACAGGCTGGATCAGCCCCAGCTCGCGCCAGGACCCAGCATCAACCCCTGAGCTGGCTCTTAGTGCAGAGCTGCAGTGAGGGTAGTTGCCAGGTTGCAGCCAGAGCCGGGACTGAATGCTGACCCTTATTGATTAATCGTGCAGTTGACAACATTTTTGTCGACTACACGATTAACGAATTACACGCTTCTTAACATCCTTAGTCCTTACATGATCCTTATAAAGTCTGTTTTCTCTCTTTGTGATGTCCCCTGCTCCCCAATCTTCTCAATGTGAAATCAGAGGGTGGAGAAAGAAACCAAAACTGACAACCTGAAGCATAACGAAAGAGGCTCTTTGCATCTCTTTCCTAGTCCATGCTACAGTGCAGTACCCTTGAAAGCTCCATCGATTCTGCTACCATCTGGGAAGACAGCTACTACTAGATTTATTCAATTAGAAGCAGCAGAAAATGTCTGCATTTGCATAAAGTAATTGGCCATCACTCCACAGAAAGAGCTGCTGCACGTTTTAGGAACATGGCAACATAAAAATAAAAATCACCACCTTGAATCGGATGCTGCTTCTCTCTCTAACAGGACAGCCGAGCCAGGACAGAGGAATCTTTCCAGTCTTGGAATGCAGAACAAAGCAGTGGAGAAGGCTGTCATGAAATGTTCATCTTCTAACACAACCAACACCCAGGGCTTCATTCCATAAATGCTGTCTTGTAGCCAGGATTGGTTTTGAAGCCAACGTTGTGATTGTGGAAGGACCTCTGCATGGAGCCCACAGAACTTGGGCTCCTGATTGTTGGCCGCATGCCTCCATTTAAAACAAATACTGTGGTACAGTAAAGAAGCCAAACACACTCCAGTGAGCTAGGGCACTTGGGACTTTTATTGTACAATACTAGCAGATTATTCTTCCCTACAAAGGAGAGTATCCTAAAGCCCACATATGAAAAGCAGCTCAGGCTCATGACCTAATTACAGTGCCACTAGAGAGGGTGTAATTCATCCCCATGCAAAGCATCAGAAGAAAATGTATGCACCACATGTGCACTGGGACAGAAATTTCACCCAGAGAGCAGCATGAGGAGGGATCCTCGGGGCTTTTCTTAACAGCACACTTACCCTCAGTTCTAACTGGAGCATTGCCCTAACTGGAATCCTGTCCACAGGCTGTACAGCAGCGGTCGGCTGGCCAGATCTCTGTGACACTGACATTTTGCACAAAGACAAACCATGTATTGCTAAGGAACGGGCACTGACAGCACAGCTGGAATGCCTCTTCCCATTCAAAACCAGCCCATAAGAGGGACCAGGATTCTGCAAACATAAGAACGGCCAACCTGGATCAGACCAAAGATCTATCTAGCCCAGTCTCCTGTCTTCTGACAGTGGCCAATGCCAGGTGCCCCAGAGGGAGTGAACAGGACAGGTAATCATCAGGTGATCCAATCCCGTCACCCATTCCATAGTTCAGGCAAATGGAGGCTAGGGACCCCATTACTAATAACCATTGATGAATCTATCCTCCATGAATTTATCTAGCCCTTTTTTGAACGGTTCTAGTCTTGGACTTCACAACATCCTCTGGCAAGGAGTTTCACGGGTTGATTGTGCATTGTGTGAAGAAATGCTTCCTTTTGGTTTCTTTTTAACCTGTTACCTATTATTTTCATGTGGTGACCCCCCTAGTTCTTGTGTTATGGGAACAAGTAAATAATTCTTCTTTATTCACTTTTTCCAGACCAGTCATGAGTTTATAGACCTCTATCATGTCCCCTCTTAGTCATCTCTTTTCCAAGCTGAAAAGTCCCAGTCTTATTAGTCTCTCCTCATTTGGCAGCTGTTCCATACCCATAATCATTTTTGTTGCTCTTTTCTGAATTTTTCAATGCCAAGATACCTTTTTTGTGATGAGGCGACCACATCTGCATGCAGTATTCAAGATGTGGATGTACCACAGAAGCATTATATAAAGGCCACGTGCTTAAGAAGGTCAGAGAAATTCTCCCACAATTTTCTGGAAAATAATTCATGGAGGCCTCAGATTACCACAACACTAAGAATCATGGGATATGCTCCCCCAGAATTCCCAACACCACAAATAAGTGCAGTGCCAGTATGGACACAGCAGCTCAAGTGATATTTTTGCAGTATGGCTGCCCTCTCTCGAGGTGCAATGACTGAGTGTAGGTAGCTTCACGAGTTAACTGGATTTTTTATTGTATTTTGTACATGGACGAGTGGTTCTCAAACTGTTGTCCCAGGTGGTCCGTGGCTCAGACTCAGTCCCCCTTCCTCTCCCACGAAGCAGGGAGCCCATGCTGCTTCCCTGCTGCATTGGGGAGGTGGCAGCAAACTCCCTTCCCTCCACCCGGGGGAATGTCAGCGAGGTTTTCCCCGCTGCCGCCATTGGCTGATGCTACCTGGGCAGCGGTTTTGGTGGCGCCCAGTGGGGAAGCAGCAGCTTGTGTGCAGCACCGACGCCGGGAGCCTTCTTGCGCCACCGTAGCCTAGCATCCAGCCCCGCTCGTGGGGCTGCTAGATGGGAGATCAGCATCCGCTTCCCCACACTGCGCTGTGGCATCTGCCGCGGGCCCTACTGTCTCCAGATCCTTACTGCCAGGGGAAGGTGCCACACTGGCCACTGGAGAAGCCCTGTAAACAGCAGTGCTGGTGCTGCTGCCCTGCAGGTCTGGGGAAGCATCCAGAAGACCCCAGAGGCCTTTTCCCCCATGGAACCTGCCCATCCTGCCTTCTACTCAGTGGTGCAGGAAGCTGCATTTCCAAGGCAGCAAGGACTGCTCTATAGGGCAGCTGCGCAGAGCGGGGCTCCTCCAGAAGCCAGGGGAGGGGACGGTCTCCCTAGGAGGTCGGGGGGTGCAGCCAGAAGGAGCGCAGTCACTAGGGGGTGCTGTCCCCCACCTTCACCCCTCACCAAAGAACTGGTGTAAACGGAGAAACGCTTCTGCATCGCATTGTGCCTAGCACACCCAACCCTCTGGCTTGCTCCGTACCACCACGGAAAGCTAGCTGCAATCTCAGGATTTTCTGTGCTGATCAGGTATCATTTGGGTTGCCATAAGCACCAAGCCAGAGCAGATGACAACAGAGAAGCCCCTCAGTGCTGAAATGGGTAGCAATTCTAAACATTTAGTTTTCTGTTTAGAAACAACAACCTGTAGGATTGTGCTACTTCTGCTGGCAATACATTATAGGAGCAGTTCCTGCTACTGGTAGCACAGTCTTACAAGGGAGCGGCTCTCTACAAACCACCAGTCAATGGGAGCAACGGGGGCACAAACCCAGATAAGCATGCCCCCTCATGCCCAGACCCCCACACCCCAATCCGCCCCCTCACTTATCCCCCTCCTCCCACCAAGACCCTGCATCTCCAGCTTCTTCTGCACCCTCCCTTCTGGCCAGACACCCTACCCCAAAGCCCTCTCCTGCGTCCTCCTTTGCTTCTGCACCTCCCCTACAGGCCACACACTGCACCCCTCCCTTGCCCTTGCTCCCTACCCTCCTAATCCCCCGCACCCTATTCCCAGTCTGCTTCTGCACCCTACCTCCCACCTAGACCTTATCCCCTCCCATACCCTACCTCCCACCCACATCCTGCATCTCCATCCCTATCCCTATCCCACTCGCTGGCAGCCCTGTCCCGCACATTGAACCCCTCATATTGGTCCCTATCCCAGAGCCTAAGGGGGTCCGCAAAATCCATTAACTATAGAACCCCAGAAAAGTAAATCTAGGCTATCGGAAGCCCTGAACCTCAGTCCTCCCCATCCCTTCCCCTTGTTCCATGGGGCTGCAGCACCGAAAGAGTGAGGTGTCTCCGTTGGGGGCCACATTAGTGAGGGTTGGGGGGTTTTGGGGGGAGTTATTTTGCTTCACATTCATGTGGTCCCCAACTGATTTTTCTTTGGGTCAGTGGTTCCCCACCCCTGCCATAAATAAAGAAAACACTGAAACCTTTTTTGTTTGACAAAGTAAAATATTAATTTGTATTTAAAATAAAGTTTGATAAGCTAACACAAGAAAGTTAAAACGCTTAATCTGTTTAATAACTTAAATTAAACCATTCTCCCAAGCTGCAGCACTAGCAAAATGAGTTGGGCATAATTATGTAATTAATGGTGAATTTCCATTAGTAACTAGTGGTCTGCAGAAAAATTTGCATTGAGTCAGGTGGTCCAAGGGGCCAAAAAATTTGAGAACCACTGAAATAGAGGTTAATCGGCAAGACACTGGTGTCAGCCTGTCTTAGTGAGATACAAATCATGCCCCATTGGCATGGGTGGTCAGTGAAGGCAGGGCTGAAGAGGCAAACCCCCAACCCACCTCCAGCTAGGCCCCACTCCTTCCTCTCCCCGCCAGAGGCAGGGTGGCATGCCATGCACATGCTCCCCCCTTCCAACCAGGGGGAAGGGAGGGGACACACGCTCACTGCAGCCTCCGCAGCTCTAGAGGAAGGCGCACCGAGCTGCGCAGCCTGGTGAAGTGTAGCATGGCCCCAGTCTCTGAGCACCAGGAGGGAGGGAGAAGGGTGCACCGTGTTGCTCAGCCGCTCCAGGAGCAGGAGGGTGGGCACTGGGGGCAGCAACACCCCACCCCCAGAACACCTACAGCAGGCATTCTGGAGGCAGAGTGTGGGCAAAGTTATGTCTGGCGGTTTGGGAAGACAGAGCCTTCCCCTGCCTTACATAACTGATGCCCATTGGTTTATTTTGGGGACGTGCTCTGTCCTGTGCAATACAGGTGGTTAAACTAGAAGACAACAATGGTCCCTTGTGATCCCACAATCCATGAATCCTTCCTCTGTGATTAACAGGCACCCCTCACCTGGGGCATAAAGAGGGGACAACTCATTGGGTGAAATCCTGGCCGCGTTGAAGTCAGTTGGAGTTCTGCCATTTGGGTCCAGCAACATTACTCGACAAAGCCTCCAAGCGAAGCTGCTTCTTGCAGCATGCCCGGTCAACCAAACACACTGGATTCCCTTTGACAGACTGAGGTGAGATCACACTGACACACTTAACTTCTGCCAGCACAGCTCTGTCACTCAGAGGTGTGACAAGGTTTAATCCTCAGCTGACAGAAGGCCCTAGCACAGTGTTAGACAATCATTTTTGCCCGGGGGCCACTTCAAAAAAAGTTTGAAGCAGTCCCGGGCCACCCCGGAAGGGGCGGGGCCTACACAGCAAGGGGCAGGGCTACACCACCCCAGACCAATTATGATCTGGGGGAGGAGCCCCTTCCCCCCTTCACACTAGGCACCCATGCGCTGGAAGAGGCTTGGCACGCTCCCCCACTCCAAGGCCAATCAGGGCCTCGGGGTGGGGGAGCGCAGGAAGCCTCCTCCCACCCTGCGAGGAGCATGTGGCACTTTGAAGTGCCGTGGGCTCCTCGCAGGGCCGGGACCAGGGCCAGGGCCAGGTGAAGGAAGCTTCACACAGCTCCTCCATCCCCAGGCCTGGACTGGCTCTACCCCCTGCCTTGCGAGTAGCATACGGCGCTTCAAAGTGCTATGTGCTCCTAGCAGGCCGGGAGGAGGCCAATTAAGGCCTGGGGGCGGGGAAGCACGCAAAGCCTTCTCCGCTCTGCCCCCACTCTGCGAGCAGCATGCAGAGCTGTAAAGTGCCATGCGCTGCTCGCAGGGCAGGGGCAGAGCAGAGAAGGCTTCAGGTGCTCTTCCACCTCCAGGCTCTAATTGGTCTGGGGGCGGGGGAGCAGCAGGACCTCCACGGGCTGGATCCACCCGCTTGGAGGGCCGGGATCCAGCCCACGGAGGCCCTTTTGCCCACCCCTGCCCTAGCACAGCTGTCCCTAGGGAGTGTGGGTCCTGGGACAAATCACCTGTATAGGGTCTCCCTTAACCTTCACACAGGCAAAGAGGCCCTAATCCACCTCCATCAACTTGCAGACTTCCCCAAACTCCATAATTAGAAGCCAGCCTTGCTCCTCTCTCAGTGCAATTAATTCCTCCCCCGCCCCTAACACAGGGAACCTCCCCATTCCCTCAACCCTGGAACCTCTAAAGCAGGGACCTGCAGACTGCACCACCCTCCCTTCTCAATACTGCTCCCTGCCTAGGAAGCATTCACAACCTAATTCCCTTCCCTCACAAAAGACATTCTCATCAAAGTCAAACTGCCACCACCCATGACTCACAAACTGTACTGGTTGTGAGGTGATTGACTTATCCTTAGTTATGTTAACTGAGGGTGGGATGAGTTCACACCATCTATCTCAAGGAAGAGGGTGAGCTCTGCCTGTGATTCATCCAGGCATTTAGTACCTTACTCTCTACAGCAGGAACAGTTTTGTTTTGTTTTTTGAGGGTGGGAGGGGAAGACAGCCTATCAAAGCTCCCATGGTCAAATGACTCCAAATTTGGATCACTAGCGACTCTGCTTCCTCAGGAGGCAGATCTCCAAGCAATTCAGAGGAACCATTCTGATTTTAGAGGACTTAAAAGCTTAGTTTTAATGTTCATGAAATGGTGGGCCCCAGTGGAAACCCTCTGCTGTTTTTCTGTAATATGCCAGTCCTGGTGGGGAGAAGGAGTTGGGGGACTGTGGGAGGAGAACCTCAAGGCTGGAGAGCTGAAAAAGGCAAGGAGGACCCTGAGGCCAGGGGAGCGACACAGCCTGCCCCTCCTTGTGGAAAGGACCCCCTCCACTCAGTGCCAGGAGAGGGGAGAAAGGGCAGCGGAAGGATGAGGTGTGAGGCTCTGAGGGATACCAGTGCTGGGTGATAGACTAACGGGCACTCACTGTGCTAGGAAGGAGCCCCTGTGCACCGGGGCAGTGCTGGCAGAGGGTCCCGCCACTGGAAAAAGGAAGGGTCCATCTGGCCCTCCGAGGAAGAAGCCTGGAAGGGCAGAGTCAGGAGTAGGCTGCTGGAGTAGCACTAGAGGATGGGATAATGGAGAGCACAGGGAGCCTGTGGCGCCTAGCTAGGAATCCCCAAACTGACTGGGCAGCCCCAGCGTGGAAGGACTGCAGGCCAGGATTGGGTGAGGAAGAGGAGGGAGGAGGTGTCAACCATTGCTGCCCTGCTTGCCCCCCTCATATGCCCCTGAAATTCAGGGCAGTTGCCCTGGTCTGTCCCATGGAAAGGAAGGCTCTGGGCCCCAATGTAGATGCTGTTACAATGGCAAAACTATGTGGAGCAGGGAGTGGGGGTGAGCTCACAACACTGGTGTATGCAAGGCTCACTCCAGCACTGCTTTGCCAATATGGCGTACTGCAGCGATGGGAAACCTAGGCTAGTGAGTGGGCCGCGTGAGTGGTCCGCATGAGTGGTCCTCCATCTCAGTGGGCCACAAGATTGTCGGAACCAAGACGGTCTCCTGGGATAGGGTAGTTTTGCCAACTGCGCTCGTGTACATACAACTGCAGGCTGTGCCGATCAAAGCGTGTCATTTTAGTAATACCAGTAAGGGAATAAACTACGCGGATGGAAACCAGCGGAATCTGGCAACCCTGCACGTGAGCAACGGTAAATAAAACGTCTCGCAGGCCACACACAGAACCCTGATGGGAAACATGTGGCCTGCGTATTGTCCACCACCAGCATGCTGGAATACTTATACCAGCAAAATGCTCCTAGACAAGGCCCTACACACACCATCTCATCCTCTTGTCCCCAAGCAGAGCTTGATCTCTGTTCTGAAACATGCACAGAGCTACTCAGTTCTATGATATGCTAACATCTTACTTTATGTGGCTACACGGCAATGTTCCCTCTAAGCTGTGCATGTGTGCGGCCGCTCAGGAGAAATTTAAATGCCACTGAGATGATTACCCGAGCACCCACTGCTAGGTATTATGTTTCTATTTCTGGTGCACTTTTGCACATGTCTTGATGCTCATAAAAAATTTATTCTGAACATGGATGGAAAAGGTTAGAGGGAACATTTCTGCATGAAGCTTGGGTCTCCCTTTGCAAGGGCCTGAATAAACTTGCTTACAAATCCCACTTACAGTTCTCTGGGGCATCAGCATTTCTGCAGTATGAGTAAAAGGATGGAGATTCTAATTCTGTATATACCCGGCCAGATCACATTACAGCCTCTTCCTGACTTATGAACCGGTTACGGACCAAGCAATTGGTCGTAACTCGGTTCGTTCGTAAGTCGGACCCCATAGAGTTACACGTGACCGTGCTGTTCGTAAGTGCGGATCGTGTTCGTAACTCGGGGTCTGCCATTTACGACAGCTTTGGTCGTAACTGCAAACGATCGTAAGTCGACCGTTCGCAACTCGGGGACTCTCTGTATTACTGAAATCAGATGGATTGTGATTAATAAATCCCCTTGCAAACCTACCTCTGCCTGCCTTTTCTTTTCAGAAGTTGTACTGTAGAGCATCTTTCACTCTGAGTGATGGAAAGCAAAGAAAGCTAGAGAGGGAGAATGAAACAAATTAAACAGAGGAGGGAAATGACTGGTTCCAGGAGAGGAAGAGAAGAGATTTGAAAAGTGATGAGACTGCAAGTGGGTAATGATCATGCATCTAAAAACACCCAAAATGGGAACTGTCTGGCTTGGAGAGACTGGGTGGGGATCAAGAAGGAAGCTGCATCTGGAGAGTACAGTCTCTGCACACAAGGAGAAGGTGGATAGCAGGTCAGAGACTAGCCAGCACATTTAAGGAAAGCTCTGACAATCAGGAGGGGTGTTTCCCGCAACAGATTCTGCAACGGCTCACAGTGGTGTCGTGCAAAGGGATGGAAAGAAATCTCTCCTGAAAAGTGGAGTATGGAGATAGTTTTAAAGTTCAAATTCCTTTGACTCTGTGCTGCTAACTTTGTCAATCCAATGGCCCCTGGAAGAAGGAGAAACAGCTCTTGGTTTCCTGAGGCTCTTCAGCATCACACTCAGAAGACGCACTCTATTCACTTAGGCAACCAGCTTTTGAAAAGCAAACAACTAGCGCTATGGCTCCTTGGTGGTCCCAGCACCAGTATCTCTTGGCTGTTTTGGGCCACTTTTTCTCCACAAATCTCTCCCTGGTATGAGACGGGACCAAGATGTTGGCTGGTGCTGAGAGCTCCATTGCTGCAGCAGGCAGCACTAAGGCATATAATAGGCAGCTTGAATCTAGCCTCAAGCATCTTTTCTCTACTACGGAGCCTCAGATTAACCAGTAATAAATTGGGGACAACAATACTTACCGGGCTCTGTAAAATGCTTTGAGATCCTGGGATGAAAAGCGCCACATACCCAAACTATTTTACTGCACCAGTTTGAGTAAGGTGTGGGGGGGCGGCGATTTTTTCAAAAAGATCTAAGTAATTTGGGAGCCTAAATAACCTTTGCAAAAAGGCCTTTGTGATTTAGAAGAGATGCCCATTTTTGGAAAAGAGACATGGGTGCTTTAGAAAATGTTATTCTGACCTGGTATGGCAGCTTGTAATTTCCTGTATTACAAGGAAATACAGCCTGGTACGGCCAAACTGCGGCTCTTTTGCAGCTGGACTGTAGCTCCTGGAGCAGTGGTGTGCAATGTGCGGCCCGAGGGCCGCATGCACCTCATTAGGTTTCGATGTGTAGCCCATGAGACATTTTGTTCACTGTGGCTCACGCAACAGGGTTGCCAGATTCTGATGGTTTCCGTCGGCGTCATTTTTTTCCTAAAGTATTACTAAACAACATATGTAAAGCCAGGGCACGTGAAGGGAGGTGCAAGCTGACTGCACACAACATTGACTGCGAGAGCCGTAAGCTCCCTCTGCATCCAATCAAAGTGCTGCTACGGTTCAATGAGCACACCCCACAAATTCTAGGTACACATGCACAGTGAGCAAAACTACCCTAACCTGGGACAGCGTCTTGGTTATAACAATGTTGCAGCCCACTGAGATGAAGGAGGGCCACTCATACGTCCCACTCTCTAGCCTAGGTTGCCCCTCTCTGTACTGGAGCTCTCTCCCCCACCTTACCCCCCAACTCTGATTAGCAGAGTGGGAGGAAAGGTATTTGAGCTCTCTGGGGTAGGGCTTCTGTCAGACACAACTGGCACCTGAAAGTGTGTGTGGCACAATATAAAGCAGGAGTGGGAAACCTAAGGTCTCGGGGTCAGATGCAGCCCCCGGCTTGCCTGAATCTGGCCCCTCAGGCTTGTTGCTCCCCTCGCCCACTCCCAGCATTGGGGAGCCCACACTGATGCTCCAGCTCCCCTGCCAACTCTCTCTGTGGCTGGAGCACACAAAATCTACTAGCCTGGCTCCCCCAGGCTCTGGTGCGTGAGGGGAACGTGGGAAGCATCTTTCTCCTTCTCAGTTGGGAGCCATGTCAGTGAGGACTTGGGAGGTTTTTCTGTTTGTTTTTGCTTCTCACTGGTGTGGGGCCCCTGACTGATATTTCACTGGCCCTTGACCCAAAAAAGGTTCCTCACCCTGCTGAAAAGGTTTGCCTCTTGCCAACCATTTGAGTTGCATCCCTTCATGTATGCCCTCCCTCTGCCGGCCTCCTCCCCTGTTATCTTTAGCAGCTCCTCCCCGCTGATCCCAGGTATTAGTGGGGAGGCTGTATCAAACAGCTGGAAGCTGCAGGGAGAGGCTGCTGCTTTAGCTCTGGGGGGAGGCAGCAGCAAAATCAGGGGCTCTCCCAGCAGCTCCCAACTGTGTGCTACTGCCTCTTCCCAGGGCTGCAGCTCCCAGCTCCTTAACTCCAGCAGCTGCCAAACAGGGAGGGGGACTGACAGCACCATGTGATTGAGTGGGGCCACCAAATGCTGGCAAAAATATACGTGCGGGTGCATGCCCCTATGTATCACCTCTGGCTTTTTGGAGGACTCCAGCAAGGGTGGTGTGCCCTGGCTCTCAAACTTCTGAAGCTTGTTGTGTGCGGCTCAGAGTTAGTAAGTTTGGTCACCCCTGAAATACATTATATTCAAGTCATTCAAAGCGTTCTAATTATACCCATTAGTCAGCCACCGAAACCACAGAGAAAACCTTGTCCGCCCTCCCGTTAAGCCTCTCAAAGAGCGAGAGAGCAAAAGCGCGCAAGCTCAGTATTATTCTCAAAACTTCTCAGTGCTGGGGAACATCTGAGAATGTACGAGGGTAAAAATATTTAGGGAAGTTGTTATGCTTCTCGGAAACTTTGTGCGTCGATTATTTACAAGGCTGAACAGCCGTTTGTAGAAGTCATTCGCCGTTCGCAGATTTAACCCACAGACATATTTAAGTGTTAACTTACTAATAGTGCCCTCTGGGGCTGGAAAGCCCCTTTCATTAGCCACCTCAAACTCATAGCTGCACTGTGCAGCAGGACGACGCACCTCTGAGACATTTGAATAACTATACTCTCAGGGGAAGCACCAGAAAATGATTTCTGGGTGGAATCCTCCCCACCACAGAGAATACCCAAAAATGTAAAAATGGGTGGGACTGGGATTTCCACTGCCTCTCTCCTGCCCTCAGCCTCAGAGTATTTCCATCAAGCAATGGCAAGAAGCCTTTTCATTTTTTACCATCAGTGGAGCAGAATAACATGTCAAACTAGAGAATCTCCCCAATAACACTCCTGACGCCAGTGCCCTACACTCATTGAGCAGGGAGAGAGAAGATCTACATTTTCTGGAAAGCAAAACGGGTTTTTAAAAGGCAGCTACCATGGTTCCACATTCAGCATTTTTGCAGTGGGAAGAGTCAGCCTCAAATTAATAGGATTCTTGAACCCAAAGGGTTATGCCGGCAATCTCTGTGTCACTGGTAAACTGCATGGGCACGTCTATATGACAAATTAAACCCAAGTGAGAACCCTGTTACAACACAGTTGTCCCCTGAGCTGGTAACATGATTCATTTGGGTCGCAAGGGGAGGACATAACAGTGTACCTTTTCTGCTGAATGGAAGGGCTGCCAGATAGTTTCAACAAAAATACCGGACACACTTGACATTACATCACAATCCACATTACATCTTATTTAAAAAACACCGGACATTTATATTTTCTTAATTTGTTTCCCGAACAGAAAGCTCAAATACTGGACTGTCCGGCACATCCCATTTTGGGATAAAGGTAAGTTCCCATGTACACTACTACATGGTACACTATCATCAAATGGATCCTCCAACACTGCTCAAGAAGTAAAACAGACAGGGACACTTACGCTAGAGAGAGATTCAAATCAGACAACTTGTGAATAAAGCAAACTAGCCGGGAAAACAAGCATGAAGACAAGAATGCCTAGGCCACCTGTCTCTCCTGGGCCAAGCTGTATGACTATCGCTCCCGGTACTCAAACGCTATCCTCAGTGTCTCATCATCCAGCGCAAAACTGATCTCCTGGGTTTTTAAAACTCCACGACTTGCACCAATTTCTTCACAGATCTTCGCTTCCTCAGCTCTCTCCATGCATGCAAGGCCAACCTCCATTCTGTCCCTTCACACTGCTTTGACACTGGGGACACCATCGCCTGACACCTCCTAGCTGCCCCGTATTGCCCCAATTCAATTCTTCAGCTCTTTGCAAATATCCCTTTCAAAACCTATCTGCTCTTCCTTACCAGAGCATTCTTTGTTATTTGTTTTGTGGTAAAGCTCAGAGGCCTCATTCAGGAGTCAGGTGACCCCATTATGCCAGGTACTGTACATCGCCTATGCAATCAGTTTTGAATATAACTACTCTTGGCATGGAAGGCTAGTGAGTAGGCAGAGAGCACAGGGATGGGGTTCCACAACGTAAATTAGATGGCGACTTGTCTCAGAGAGGAGTTTTATTCATGTTGGTTGTAAGAGTATTTTATTTCCATACAAGAATAAAAAGAAGGAAGCTCAAGGAGACTCTCTTGCTGATGGGTTTATAGGAGAAACTTGATTTGTAAGTAAAACGCACCAACTTGAAGCTTAGTCTCACGCACCAGTCTTTATGATGCACACACAGTTCTGTCACTTTTTGGTTGTGCTCCCGCAGACCTGGATACATCAGGCAGCAGGGTTCCAGCAGGGTTCCAACTGGTCCGCTGCTTCTGATTTTATTTAAGAATTCAGATGATACTAGGGGGCTGAGCCCCCTGCTTGCTACGCTTGCCAACCCCATTCTTGCTGGTCACTTTCATGGCCAGGGAGCCTGTTAATTTTGCACTGAGCCTCGTTGTGCTCTCCTTGGCCCCAAGTCACTCACTCCCTTCTCTGCTCCCACCCCACCACACCCCTGGATGGGCCCTTCTATCCAAACACTCTCAGCCCATTCCACCCACACACGTTCCCTCCCCCCCGGCCACACCCTTCAGACTCCTGCCTCACCTGCCAACTAATAGTTTGTTTCTGTGTAGAGTTCGGAGCCTCTCCTGGCAGCTAGCATGGCAAAGAACTCTGCTCTTCTGGCTTATGGGCCTCACGTGGAACCAAAAACCAAACACAATCAGTAAAACGGGGCCCAACTCCAAACGAATCCCCTTCATTCCTGGTGCTCCTGGGCACCCAGCTCGCTAGCGAGGGGCAGGGGTTGCATTACATGCGAGCAGCCAGATAGGAACTGCCTGTCTTTGCAGAGCGGCAGCGCTCCAGATGTGCCCTGCCAGCTGGCAAGTGAGCTCCCACCATAGGGCTTGGACATGCTCTGTGTGGACAAGGCTCAATGGAGAAACGTGGAACCATGGGGGAGCTCTCAGCTTTAAATGCTAGTGCCCTCCTGGGACGCAGATTTGGGTGACATGAGAAGAGAGCCCAGTGGGGTAATCTGGGCGGCTAGTCCTTATCCCGGAGCTTTATGGCCCACGGCCCACCCCGCTCCTTCTGTCCCTACTTTCACCTCCATTCTCCATTCCTACACCCCCACCTCCTTCCTCCATTCCTACACCCCGAGCTTTCCCAAACCCCTCCGCAACCTCACACTACCTATTCCCCCAGCATCCATTCGTGTATCTCCCTCACCCCCATCTTCTCCCCTTATCATCCCACCCATTCCCCCCTTCCTCCCCTCCCACAAGTGGGCAACTTAACCAGCAAAGAAATGACCTAATCAGGTTTCCCTTTAGGTCCTCCAACTGGCGTTGCCTGTGTGCAAGCAGCCCCTTCCCCCGTCTGCCCAGCCCTGTGGAACACCTGCCGCCAAGCTGGGGCCTGGACTGCTTCTGCTCTCTCCCCCCACATCTTCCACTCTACACATCACATGAGAACAATAGTTGCCTGCCCATCCTACCGCGAACCAATGGTGCTAGAGCTGGGACTCCAGCCGGGCCACTGGGGCTGAAGAGCAGGGGCCAGTGTGAGGCCAGCAGCGGCTGCTGCATGCATATCTCCTCTACCCCGGAGTGTGAGCCAAGAATCCGCACACCAAGCACCCGAGCACCGGAGAGGGAGGCAGCCATGCAGCTCCCGCCTCCTGGGAGCACTGGGAAGAGACTGTGTGGCTCTCACCTCCCCCTGGAGCACTGGGGAGAGGGCAGGGAGAGATCGCACAGCTCCTGCCTCCCTGGAGGCCTTGGGGGCGAAGGGGGAAGGAGGCCACATGGCTGAAAGCAGAGGCACGGGGTGGGGAGCAGGGGGAAGCAAAGTATATATACATCCCGCAGGGGAAAAAACATATATAGAGAGATAATGGACACAGATACCAGGGTAAAATCTCATCCTAACTCTAGTCAATGTTCAGAGCGGGTAGCCATGTTAGTCTGTATCTGGAAAAACAATGAGGAGTCCTGTGGCACCTTAGAGACCAACAGATTTATTAGGGCATTAGTAGGTAAAACCCATTTTAAACTCCACTCCACTTCATCTGATAATGAAGTGGGGTTTACCCACAAAAGCCCCAGCAAAGTTGTTAGTCTCTAAGGTGCCACAGAACTCATTTTTCTAGTCAATGAGACTTTTGCCATTGATGTCAATGGGGCCAGGATTTCATTCCTTGTGCATCAAACATAATATGCTCCCAACAAAACAGCTGGCTCCTTACCTTCTTCAGGACTTTTTGGGTCGCTCTTCTGGAGAAGGGAATAAGGAGCTGAAAAAAAAAACAAAAGAAGAAAACAGGAAAGCCACTAACTGCCAGTATGAAAATGTCTACTGAATAACTACAATAATTTGGTACTTCTAGTGTGCTCATCTGTAGCTCTCAAGGCACTTTACAAATATTAATTAACTAACCCTCCTTATACCTGACTTGAGGGAAATGAATATATCGACTTTTAACTAAAGAGTCATATAAATGGAGGGACAAAAAAGTTAACTGACTTGTCCAAGGACACGGTGAGGGGCAAACTGCGAGGGGCAAAAGATAGGATTCCTAACTCCCAGCTCTGTGTTCTAGCATCGCGGAACTGTCGCATATACTCAATGCTACAGTATTTCATGTATACCCCCCACACTCTATATCGCACCACAACAATGTGAGTCATCCATAATACTTATCTAATGGTGACCCAAGCTTGTCTCATGGTTCACATTTTCCAGACAGATCTGTGAAGGAAACAAGAAGGAAATATTAATACGGAAGTAATGCCTCCAAGAAGGCATTCAGAGGGCAGTAATAATGCAGCATGACAGAGGATCTATAGGCACAGCAATCATGACTGCAGAAAGAAACTGGACGGAAGAATCATCTGAAAAAAAATCTCTCAGTAAAAACACACACTCACTAACGGAATGGGAGCCAGTTCAAAAACCCACGATGAAGTGAGAAACAATACTACAGTCCTACCTTGATTCCATTAAATAACTTGTTATAAGCAGCTGTTTTAAAGTGAGGTATATGACTGGGATTAAAATCCTGGTTAATCAGTTAACAGGTTAAACATTAGGTCAGCCTAATATTTAACCTGTTAACCATCTAAGCAGGCTCCCGGCTGCAGGCTCCCAGCCCTCACTGGAACAGCCCCTGTTTGCAGCGGGCCCAGGCTCCCCACAGATATGGGAGCAGCCCTTCTTTGTGGCAGCCCCCTGCCTACAACAGGCGGGGAGCTGCTTCAGCCGTCACCCCCTTCCCCCCAGTGACAGGTTAACCGGAACTGGTAAGCATTACCCATTTAGAGTGATGTTCACAGGTTGACTGGGTAACTGGTTAACCTTGCACATCTCTAGTATATGATTCACATTTGTGCATTCTCTCACATTAAGGGCACCACTGACTTAATTATGTTCAAAGGCAAAACTCTGATTTCATGGGGATGGGGTCGGGCCCTGATCCGTATTGGTGAAAATCGCTTCAATATCAACCCTATACAAAATCCCAGTGGGCGCACCTATACTATGCGGAAGAGCAATGCTGCCACGGTCCATCTTCTGTGGTTTGATTTAGTGGGTTCAGTATAGACCCGCTAAATCGAACTCAAAGGGCACTCCCATTGGCGGTGGTACTCCTGCTCCTCATGAGGAGTAAGGGAAGCCAACGGGAGCATTTACTCCTGTCAGCCTCCTGCTGCATGGACAATGTTGTGCATCTTACTTCAACCTTCCCACGTAGTGTACGCCAAGCCATTGTGTCTGAGGGCCTAACAAACATACTTCTTTAAACACAGAAAGCCTAGGATTTTTGTGAGCGCAGAGGAGAAGACATTAGATCCTAATGAGGGGTCCGTGCTTCTGACTGAGCAAAGGAGGGCTTCCAGTGAATTTGGACAGGGTCCATTCATGAATAGTGCTCATCTGCATTTCCAAGTTGTACCACCTCCACTATTTCACCAAGTAACTGGGCTACACTCCAGCGCTATGTTTTTATTGTTGTAAACAGAGTAGTAGAAGGCTCATAAATTGCTCTAGACATCGCCCGACACAAACAGATGATGTGCAAATATCCTGCTGCTGCAGTGCCAAGTGCCCTCTCCAAGACCTGACTGCAGAGGTCCCAGAGGAACAGCGTAATTAAAAACAAGCAGCAGAACCTTGGCATGAACAGTAGCTGAGCGAGTTTCTCTGGTCTGGCTTAGTGTTCCATGAAAGACGACTGTTACACAGACATTTTATAAGTTAGGGACCAACATGGCCAATGGCAGCATGAAGGCCTCAGCTCAGCAAGGCATTTAAGAAAAAGAACCTCCTTAACTTTAAGCACATGAGTAATCCTACTGTCAGTCAGCAAAGCCTGGTCTACACACAGAATAAAAAACTCCTTGAGCTATATCAGCAGAATTCAAGTGCTACAGTCTACCCCTCCAATTCCTGGGGCAGACAGTTATAATTGTGTAAAAATAGTTTATAACAGTATAACTTATTGCCTCTCCCATAAAGGGAACAAGAAATACTGATTTCATCATATTTAGTTCTTATATCATGCTTCTCATCCATGGAGCCTGAACTGTTTTACAAAGAAGATCATTATCACCATCTTATCAAAGGGGAAACTGAGGCATGGAGGGATTAAAGTGATCTAGCCAAGGTCACCCAGGAAGCCAGCAGCAGAGCCTGGAAGAGAACCAGGTCTCCTGAGTCCCAGACTAGTATGACAATTGCATCCACACTAAGAATTATACTGGCCTCTCTCTCACTAGCAGCAATTAATCAAAATAGTTCTACCAATACTAAATCCATGTGTAAAGCAGCCTAAAGTTATGTTCTTAACTTAAAGCATCAGCCTAACACACAGACACATTAATTGCTTTGGTGAAGAGGGCTGGGATTACTCATGTGCTTAAAACTGAGAACATGCTTAATGGTTTTACTGAATTGGGGCCAAAAGCATGCATTAAGCTGTACTCCATGCAACTCACAGACTGTAGTGTTCCTGACTATGTTGTAGGCTCTGCTGGCTTAAGAAAGAGAGACTGGAAAAAGGAACCAGCCTAGGGGTTCATGTTGTGAATAGATTCATTACAATAGTGGGTCAGGACCCCTTCTGGGCAAAGCACTGTCTACAGCCAAAATAGTAGCTAGACTTCCAAATTACTGAAAGAAAACCAAACTATTCTTTTTTTCAATATGTTACTAACTTAAGCAACACCTAATGGTAAATTCTTACTCTTTCACACCCATAAAATATGACCTTTTCATCCACTGACTGCATTTTGGCAGTGTGCAGAGCCACAAAATTAAAAAGTCAAAACCTCTTAGAGGATTCTCACAACATGTAACATCTCTAATGGAGGGGTGGGGGGAACACCTAAAGGGTCTCCCAGGGGGGCTGAGTCATAGCACTTGCCTCCATCAGAAGTTTCACAGGGGTGCTGGGGGGGAAAAAACCCAAACACCCCCACAAAGTCACACTGAACGAAGGAAGAGAAAACCCCACGTATGAATCACATGCGTTGTACTCTCCCCCTTACCCTACCGCTGAAATCTTTAATGGAGAATCACTGAACCATTTCACACGTGCTTTTGCAAAAAACTCCCCAGACCAAAGAATGGCAGGTTTGGTTTCTGAGGTAGCTGTACAAATACCTCTCTCTCTTGCTCTCATAAAATGGCCATGTAACTGATTTTTCAACAAAAACCAAATCATGCATAAAACATTCCTGACATAAAATTGTCATTTATATTATGCAAGCTGTTGTACAAGGTGCGTAGCAAAGCTTTTGCTCATAAACTTAAAATCATTCTCATTGAGGGCCTGAAAAAATAAAAAAATATTCATATAGATAAAAAAATGGACAATTACTGCATTAAATTTTAAAAAAAGACAACCTTCTGTATTCTATTGGAGACTATTATCAAATCTCAAAGACTAAGAAAGGCATCCCAGGCCTGCACCCAATTAGGGCAGCTCTAAGAAAACCCAGAGGATTAGTGGTTAATTCCATAGGTGGGATTACTACTTCTGTGTCAGTTCAGAACCAAATGCCTCACAATGGCAGTTGGGCTCATATGTCCCAGTAGGGACTGAACCTGGGATCTTCTGTACCAAAACCACAGCCCTCTACCAGCCCCTGAGCGAAAACAGTAATGCCTCTCTGAGGAGCAGCCACTAGAGGGGGATGTTACACACTTGAAGCCAGAGTGTTAACACTTCCTCCCTCCCTGGATGCAAAATTGAGGGTCTGACAACTGGTAAGCCACATTTAGAAGAAGAAAAAAATCCCTCTTAATATTAGCTCAAGTGTCAGGTATCTTTGTACTGGCAAGTGGAAAGTTCTGAGTCCCACCCCTGCCATAACCCTGAAATTCTGAGCAACCATTATCTGCAACCAAGTGACTACTAGTAAACTCCAAGACACCCACTCTCTTTATTACCATCTTACTTCTGGAGAACATCTGCAATAATACATTGGTGTTACCAATTGGGCCACTTAGCTTATGAGGGTGCAGCTGTTCCAGTGGCCCGCTGCATACCAGGTGAATCTCATTCTTCCCCACCTGAGATCTTATCTGTACAGACTACAAGACTCATTTGTTTTGTTAACAGCACTTCCATAGTTTTTAAAGTCAGAATGGCTCATTATACTCATCTAGTCTGACCTCCTGCATAACACGGGCCATACAGAATTGGATCTAGTTACACGTACATCAAGCCCAATAAAAAAATATATATTTTAGAAAGAGATCTAGGTGCGAAAGACTAAGAATGTAATTTAAATAGGAGGCAGCATGGCAAAGCACTGGAGTGGGGTGCAGAAAACCTGGCTTCTATTTCTAGCTCTGCCAAGGGCCTGCTGGATGGGCAGGTCACTTCCCTCCCTGTGCCTCTGTTTATCCAGGTATAAAATGGGATAATGATCCTGATTAGGGATGTGAATGGGTAACTGGTTAACCTTACTGGGTGATTCTTAGCAGGTAATGGGTACCTGGGAGCAGTCCCCCACCTACAACCTGCTGTGGACCGAAGGCTGCTCAAGCCCCGTCAGGCCCCCATGTGGGGCAGGCACTTCTGGCCCTGTGTGGGGCTGACAGCTGCATCCTTGTGCGGGGCCAGTCGAGCCTTCTGGGCTGGAGCACCCTCCCCCGCTACAGATAGGGACTGCTTCAGCCCCCCTCGCTCCCCAGTTAAATGTAGTGTGTAATCACTTTACATTTTACATCCCTAATCCTGATACCCTTTGTTTGAGAGCTCTGATGGAAAGGTCTCTATATAAGGTATACATACCCCCCACTGCTCTGAGCAGGATGAAGGGCTGTGTTGCGTAATGTGAATGGGAAGCTCCAAGGAATTTCCTGTGAACCACCTTTCCAATCAGTGACCAGAATCTCTGGCGTATAGGAGTGTCCAGCACTAGAACACTGGCTCCCAAACTTTTTCTTACTAAGGCAATCCACCAACTGTGTATTTTCTCTGGTTTTGGGGACCCACCATGACTCCTGCTCCCCCTTCACAGCTCACCTTCTCCAGCCCCAACAGCCTTTGCTCTCCCAGCCCTCCCCCTTCCTGCAGCTGGCCTCTCCTGGCCGACAATTGAGCTACAATGGCTCAGTGGTTCTAGCCACTTCCTCCAAGCTCTGCAGCCTAGGGCAAGTGAGCACAGAGATGGCAGGAGTCCTCTATGGGAACACCTGGGACTCACTCTTTGGGAAACACTAGTAACAACCACTCTACAAAGACAGACATGTACAACTAAAACAGAAAAGCTCAGCCTTTCCTTTCTTGGCTAACTCCCTTGCATATATTTTACTAGATTTACCTGGCTTTGCTCGGATCCTTAACTCAATTTTTGGGGGTTTTTTTTGGAAAATAAAATCAAAATGTGCATATTTCATTTGGGCCAGGACTGGGAATGGGGGGTTCAGTGTCCAGGCTGCCCCAGGGAGCCCTTTCACCCTGTAGCAGCTTAGGGCCAGGTGAGAAGCCGGGGGAGGAGTGCATTTCCCTCGGCTGGGGCAGGTTCAAGTTCATCAGCCCCTTCAACTTCCCAGACAGAGTACAGAATGTAGCAAACTGCACTTTCCCTTCACTCTCTGATGAAGGGAACAACTAGTAATGGACCCATATGAATCGGGGGGTGGGAGGCTAAAGGCCCCCCCGCCCACCCTAAAGGGTGCCTGCAGTATGGGAGACTCGGGACTGGGGCAGTTCCAGACAGGGAGTGTAGAGCAGTGGGGATGCCCCCAGTTGGCCTCTTTCATTTGCCTGGATTTATGAGAAGCAATCCCATTCCAAGCACATCCCGTTTTCCTGGCACAACATAAGAACGGCCATACTGGGTCAGACCAATGGTCCATTTAGCCCAGTATCCTGTCTGCCAACAGTGGCCAATACCAGATGCCCCAGAGGGAGGGAACACAACAGGTAATCCTCACGTGATCCCTCCCCCGTCATTCATTTCCAGACAAACCGAGGCTAGGGACACCACTCCTACCCATCCTGGCTAATAGCCGTTGATGGATCTAACCTCCACGAACCTATCAAGCTCTTTTTTAAAACCTGTTAAAGTCCTTCACCACATCCTCTGGCAAGGAGTTCCAGAGGTTGACTGTGCGCTGAGTGAAGAAAAACTTTCTTTTGTTTACCAAACCCTGACCTTGTTTTAAGTTATGATAAGAGGAAGTTGTATACCAAATTTGATGGTCCTAGCTCTTACCATTTAGGAGGAGTTCTTGAAGAAACAGACAAACACACATAGACGGATGGGCAGACAAACTGTCAAATATATAGTAGCTATGCAAATGTACTTTCCAGCATATTACTTTGATACATTTTTTAAAATATGATCAAAACTGTATTTAATAACAACCTTTGTGTGAAACCAGCAGGGGGTGAGAATGGACCCATCCCACTCTGAAAAGGAAAATAAAGGCTGAGTTTCATCTGAATTAACTGCAATTGTAATCTAGCACAAGCGCTTGCTTTGGACCCCACTTACTTAGGGCTGATCTACACATTGCACCCTGTGCAATGTCCATGAGCCTACCTAAAATTTGGTGTAGATAACACTAGATTGAACAGGGGCAGCTGGGGGGGAGGGGAGAACTCCAGCCCACCTGGACTGGAGTGGACCCCCCCCCACCTGCTGTGGTTGGGTTGGAGCAGCCTGCCTGCTGCAGTCAGGTTTGAGTGGCCCCCTGCCACAAGTGTGAGCTGCTCCAGTTAGGCTAGAGCACCTCGCCTCGCCCCCCCCCCCCCCCCCCCCCCCCCCCCGCCCATGGCCCACTGCTCTGGTTGGGCTGGGCCCGACGCAAGTGGGGGCATCGCCGCCTGGGGTGCTGCTGTGCAGCTCCAGCCAGTTAACAGTAACTGGTGATGATACTTTACTAGTTAACCAGCTAGCTAGTCACATACCTACCCAGCAGGCCCATTAGTGTAAGCAGACCAGTCAGGCAGAGTAAGTGGGAACAGACAGTTCCCTATCTGGAGTAGAAAACTATGCACAACTCCCTCTTTCTGCCAGAAAATAAAGGTTTAGAGAAGTCACTTTACATCAGCTATCACCATTTACTAACTTTTATCAATAACGGGTGCTTGGGATTATCAAAGGCACTCACTCCACCCGCTGAAATAAAGGAAAGTCCTACTGCCAACAGGAATGGGAGCCAAGTAAGGCCAACACAAAAAGCTTTTGAAAACCCTTCCCTTGAGACACTTGATGGTTTTACAAAGACAAGCTCTCCCTGAAGTCAGCTCAGGCCCAGCTGTTTAAATCTACCTCTCTACTGAAGTTTACTCAACTGATCCCAGTCTGGTTTGGGTGTGTGCACATTAGAGGCAATGTAACAAGGCAGAACACCCCTTAATGACTGGAGTGCCTGAGGCTAATCAACTCTTGATTGCTGAAGAGATGCAAACCCTTTAGATTTGGTTATTCTTTATAAATGGCAGCAAGTAGCTGAAGGGGAAGTTCTCCAAACAGGCTCCAATTGATGCCAGTACTCCACCAAGAGGAAAAAGCAGCCCCCGCTGACCTTATTACATGCAAGAATCCACGGTGAATATGTAGACTTAGCTACGCTATTTGTGTAGCTGAAGTAAATCAATGGTGCCATTAGGTGTAGACAAGGCCTGAGGAAAAGCTGATGTAGGGAAGACTTGGAGACGGGGCATGTTGCCCCAGACACAGACGATCCTGTTCAAGCAGGGGAGAGACTGAAGGACCCAGGCAGGCAGGCCCAGAGAGGAAGAGAAACCCCGTGCTGCGTGGATTTTGTTTGGGATTCTGAGCTTTGTTTGCAGTTTATTTTATGCTAATAAACCCAATGCGGGCTATTTTTGACCAAGGAAAAGCTCGAAGTAGAAGTTTTATTTAAACAATCCAAGAAAGGAAACTGAGATGGGCTGCCTGTAACATGACCCTAAGCTATAGAAGGCAGCTGGCCACTATAGCTAGCTATCCTTACATCAACAGAGAGGTGATGCCTCTCACATGCAAACACACCCTACAATATCTGCATAGATCTTGAAGGTCTCAAGTGAAACTAGACTCCAGCAGTACTCTTCCTTGGCAAACTCCCAAGGAGGCTTCAAAGTTGCCAATCTTTTTAAACCTTTGATGTTCAAAACTGGGTGCCTAACATGAGGCCCCCCCATATCTGCGGCTTTACACAAATGCAACCTGAGATTCAGAGGTTTTGTGCACCCATAGCCGCACTGCAGTCAAATGGGAGTTACGCGTGTTCAGCACCTCTGAAATGCAGGCCACGTCTTCAGATGCCTAAAGATGGTTGTGTGCTGTTAAGCTTTGGAGTCTGAAAATGGGGGTCTAAGGAGACTGAGGTAATTTTGCTGCTATTAATGGTCATTAATACATCTGGACATTCATATGACACTTTTTTGCCCTGGCGGCGCTAAAAACTGAACATTTTGGACATTAACTGCTATACTGCTTAAAAGCTCTCATCCCTGGGACAGAACACAGTTGCAGCTCAGCACCACTACAGCAGCCTCAGCCAGGAATGCAAAAGTGCATGGTGGATTTAGATTGGCCTACTGTAATTCAGAAAGACAAGGCTCGTACCCCAAAGCATTTACCAAGCATACTAGATTCTGATCTCCACAGTTTATCTAGTTTGTCTTTCACACTTTGGTTGCCTAGAGTAGATTCAAAGATAACAGCAGATCCTTACAGTAGCTGCTAATTCTAGTGTATTTATGCACTGGAGTGTAAATATAGGCATCACCCAGATGTTTGCAGTCATTAATTAATTTCCGGTTTTGGTTAATGAGAGATGCTATCTCAGTTATACAACAGCAGCCTTGACTCAGCAGTTGGGGGAAGGGGAGAGACTGTGCTTGTTCATATTCTTCGAAGGTCAGTAAAGTAACACCCCGGAAATGTTCTGTGTTGTAACGCTTAGCTCTAGGAAGCAAGGTACAGTGGCAACGAGCTATATTTATACAGCTGTCTCATTAAGACGACTCCAAGGAGTACATTCAATAGTCACGAACTCAAAATAGGGCTGCTATAGACTAGTGAGTGTGTATTGATCTTAACAAAATACTGCCATAAGCTTCAGGGTTAACAGCATTTAAAATTGGTTTATTTTTAAAGCAATTTCAAATAAAGGTAGCCATTTAAAGAGAAGATTCAAGCTACACAGAGAGACTGGTTTAGTGGCTATAGCACAGGAGGGAGAGTCAGGAGATCTGGATTCAAATACCACCTCTTGTGAAACCTTTGGTAAGTCTCAATCTTTCTGTATCTCAGTTTCTCCATTTGTAAACCAGTGATGATAACAGCACAGCTCGAAGGCTGCAAGGTTTAATTTATTAGTTTCTTTGAAGGGCTTTGAGAACCTCAGATAAATATCTCTACACAAGCGTAGAATATTACTACGCTGAATTAAGCTATTTGCTCCCTGAAAATAACTTCACATTATGTGGCAACTCAGGTAACAATTCCCATAGAGCTGTAATATTTACCTTAAACAGTTGAATTCCCACCTCCCTTATCAGTAGAACATTCAGTGATCAAAGAAACAGACTCCTAGAACTAATCTCCAATTCACCAATCTTCAACTAAGCAGAGTAACAAGTCTTAGATAAGACTCAGAGCAGGAAGAATATTAATAAAGGTGAAAAGTCTGACTCATTTACTCCGTGCAAGCTTTTGCCAATTTAAAAATCAGATGATTTGCTTGTAGTTATCAGACACACGGATTTTTCAAGACACTGCAAAAACCCCTCTCTTCAGCCAAGTCTTACAAATGGAGATTTTTCAGCCCACCTGCTGGGAGCAGATGTCACAAATAAGCCCCCCCAGAGTCATCTTTCCATGTTGCTGTAATTGTGAAAGTGAAAAACATCCTCCTTCTGTCTTTCCACCCTTGTGTTAATGGCACTCCCCCTTAGAGGGTGCATGTTGGGTGCTCTTCAGACCCTGCTTTATCAGAAACCACCAGACACTAACCACTCAGTCCACAGGAAGGGGGAAAAGGGCAAGTGTTCCATCTTCTAATCTGACAGGGGGAAAAAAAGATATTGGCATGATCTATTCCTCTAGTGTCTGGTGCTTCAACCATAAAAATGCCATTCAAATGGAGCATTTCTCTCATGCTGTCCATTCAGTGGGCTACAGTTGGGTCTCAGACTTCATCAAAGCTACACATCCTGCAGTAGTGGACCTGGCAAATAACGTGAGAGAGAACCCCAATATCTTCAATGATCTATTTCGGTGACAACACAATGACCCATTCCCTGCATCCCAGGAAAACCCTGATTCCCAAATTGCTTGCCCTTTCTACTTCTAATTAGTCCAATAAAAGGCTAAGATGATCTCCAAACTCTGAGTCATATTCTGGGTTTTGGACAACATGTGTGCCACTCACATTAACTTCATAGCAAGATAAATGTGGCAAAGGTCAGGACTACGAATGTTAAATTTTGATTAATCAGCTACTGAAATAGTCGAGGGAATTTCCATCAACTATTGATTAGCCGATAAGGGGGACACTCGCTATCCTGCTGCCTCTCTCCCTTTGAAATGTACAAGAGTTGCAGGCAGCTCTTGTACATTTCAAAGGGAGAAGGGCAACGGAACCGGGTTAGCAGGGACTGAAGCATCCCATGCTGGCAAGCCCCTGCTGGCAGGGGTTCCCCTCTGTGCCTCTTCCTTTGAACTGTACAAGAGCCACAGGCGGCTCTCGTACATTTCAAAGGGAGAGATGCAGCAGTCCTGAGCGGGACTGTTTCAATCCCTGCTAGCCTCTGCCTCCGCTGTCTCCCACGAAGATCATGCTTTTAAATCAGCTCCCCCCAGCACCGGCTCCTACTCCCCCCACCCCTTGCTGCTTCTCTTTCATCAGGACAGGACTCTGAATAAAGGTGCACGACTTTGTACTCTGTCTCCCCCCTCAAATATCCATAGTAATAACAATAATAAAATCAATAGTATTTAAACTACTCATCTTGCATATATAAATTCTTTGCTAACTTTGCATCCTGCAACCTTGGTTCACAGAAGCAGCTCTACTGATGTCTAGACTATTCTCAAGGTGCAGGATTAGACCCTTGATGTAGAGACATGTAGATTCCAGAGTGGTCCCCAAATCTTTTCCTCCCACGCCCCATAGCTATTTCTCCCATCAGTGTGGGAAAGTATTGATGTGGGTATTCTGTCAGTTCTAATGGAACTTCTGCTCTAGAACACTTATTGAGCAGAAACACAAGTGGCAAGTAGGCAGATGCTTTGCCCACCATTCATATTCTCCATCATCCATTATGCTGTTTAGCTACTTTAAACAAAGCCAGCTTCTGATCTTACTCGCAGTGGTATAAAACGACTGGTGTAAATCCAGAGGAACTGAGACCAGAATTTGCTCTATTGTGATTTGCACTAGAAATATATTCAAAAATTTAAGATGGTGAGCAACATAAAAGCCACATAACATTCTGGCTCCAACACAAACAGACAGCAATGTTTTCTTTAGCAATTTTATTTTGGCACTGAAGAGATATGTAGACCATTCCCTGTCCTATGAAAATAGTTACAGTAAGATAAATAAAAGTTAAAAGGATTTGCAATCAGGCAGTTATCCAGATCACAGGTAACTCTTGTTCCCACTTTTAATTACTTCAAAGCAGTAGAAAAGTAAATCAGCAGCAGGGCTTGAAAAAAAGTGACACACATTAGCCAGTCCCCAATAAGATGCTCTCCCCAGTCCACAGACAAAACATTTCAGTGCTGCTTTCCTGAATCGACAGGCTGCTCCAGTGCCTCTGATACAGCTCATAGTTTTGCCAGGCTGCAGAAGAGCAAAATTAACAAGAGCAATCCACTCAGTTTCATGCTGCTAACTCACAGGTCTTAGAGAAGCAACTCCTCCTTCTCACCATTCAGGGAGGGAGAAGTGTATCTGACTGGAACAGTTTTTAATCAATTTTAAATTTTGAAACTTCTGAAATAAATTTTTCCAAAATATCTCAAAGGCACTTTTGGTATGGGAGCCCCCATTGGACAGCCAATGGTAAATAAGGGTATGTCTTCACAGCAACTAGACGCCTGCAGTTGGCCCATGCCAGTTGACTAGGGCTCAAGGGACTCATGTTGTGGGGCTGTTTTACTATTGTGTAGATTTCCAGCTTTGGGCTGTAGCTTTAGATCTGGGACCCTCCTACTATACAGGGTTCTAGAGCCCAGGCTCCAAAGCAGTGAAGCAGGAGCCCCCGTAGACCAGTGTCAGCAGGCACAGGCCAGCCGCAAGTGTCCAGTTACCATGTAGACGTATCCTGAGAGATTATCTATATGAGGACAGAATTGGACCCTTGAAAATCAAATCTAACTTGAAATGACCCAGGAACAAGAAGAAAATGTTTTTCAAGCATTTGTTTTCAAATACAAACCTAATTCGAAAGCTAAATTAAAATTTAGGGAAAACTTAAGCTAAATATCAGGAAACGTTTCCCTAAAGGAAAATGCATGAGACTGTACAAAAGCATCCCAAGGGAAAGTGGGGGAAGCTCTCTCACTTGGAACGGTTACAGCTCAAGTGACAACACTCGGAAGACCGCATTGACTTACCCTACATGGTCAGGAACAGGAATCAGAATACTAGCTGATCTAATGAGTCTTTTCCATTTCTAGCTTTTATGAGGAATGGCTCTGCTGGTGTTGCTGAAAGGGTCAGTCACCTATAAATAAGCACCTTTGGACTGAGAATAAACAAGAAAATCCTTGGAGGAAGTTATGAGAGGGTGGAAACCAAGTCTGAATGCAACGCATCCCCCTTCATCCTACAGGATGTTTCTTTGGCAACAGGAACAAGGGAAATCTGCAATCTGGCAGGAAAAGTGACTCTCTCAACGCAGGTTAATATTAGAGTGGTGGTTACATTTTAAAACAGCAGCTTGATACTTTGTAGCCTGCTCCTTCAGGATCCCATAAGAAGCTTTAGATTTTTAACAGTTTTTGCAGATTGCCCTTAAAAGGAGCTAAGAACCCTTATTAAAAAGAGTGCCATGTTAGACCACAATATTACAACAACAAACATGACTAGAAAACCATGTGTGTCATTTTAAGTCCTGGGAAAAAACAGAGGTAGCAGGGAAAGGAACCAAGCCACTGCACCGAATATTACGGAGAGTTCAAGTTAAAAATTAAATATTCTAAACTCAGAGCTTATTTCTTTCCTTCTATGTTACTGGAAGATTTAAAAAAACATACATCCAAATAAAACTAATTGTCTATTTAAATACGCTCTTAACAAACAGCACCAGACACAAAGAAAAAACACAAGGAGAGATAAGCCAGTAAATGCCACTTGCCTACACAATTATTCTTGACTCCATCTCTCGTCTGTCAAATATCTCTGTTTCCCTGGAGACCTACAGAGCAGGGTATATCCTCAGACAAGATTGTCATAGGGTCATGGGCATTTGTATGCAATTTACAATTATAAACAGATCCTTTCAAACCCCTAGTACTGCCTGACAAATTAATCTGGTAGACAACATCGGATTGATGGTCCTGTTTATCCCAAAACAGCAACAGCTCTGAGATGAGAAACCTTCTCCACATTACGCTGTGGCTTGCATCAACCAGCCCATGAGCATCCACCACCAGAAGCAAAAGCCACATCCTAGCCACCATAGATGTGGAGGCTCTCTACACAAACATCCCAATTGCAGATGGAATGCAAGCTGTCAGGAACAGTATCCCTGATGATGCAACAGCACAACTGGTGTCTGAACTCTGCAACTTTATCCTCACACACAACTATTTCAGATTTGGTGACAACATATACCTCCAGACCAGCGGCACTGCTATGGGCACCCGCATGGCACCACAATACGCCAACATTTTTATGGCTGACATGGAACAACACTTCCTCGGCTCTCGTCCACTTACGCCCCTTCTCTATCTACGCTACATCGATGACATCTTCATCAACTGGACCCATGGGAAGGAGACTCTGGAAG
>CM057846.1:15307769-15338035 GCA_030068395.1 Apalone spinifera
TTTGCATTTGGAGAGAAAGATGATATCTGTTTGTACTTGTGCAAGCACAATTATTAGTAGTTGGCTAGTAATTCCTGCTGGTAATTAAGCACTAACAACTGAGGTGCAAGAAATTGTAAGGTGACAGCAGAAACAAGGGATGCAATGGGCCAAGGGATCAACAAGGTTAAAGCCCATTCATTGCTAAAGAACACCCAGCACTCAGCTAGTTTTTGGTATGTATAAGATAGATGAGCATGGACAACAGAATACCAAGACCAGGGATTTTTTATACAACTGGACTCAGCATTTTCAATGGGAGCTAGAGCTAGATAACAAGCAGGGAACGTTCCCTTGATTCTCTGAAGATTTGCTTTGATGGAAATTTTCTAAGAAGCTTAAAACACAAGAAAGATTGATGTAAGGGAGAGATGGGAGTGGAAAACATGGGAGTGGCAAAGCCAAGGAAACATCACTGGGGTGCTGCTAGATCCTGAGCAGCAGACTGAAGCCATGTCTACTATGGGGATTTACCCAATTCCTACTCTGAGTGTTCCTGCACAACTGCATCACCTAGTGTAGAAAAAGCAAGCCAGTTCTAGTGAGTTGGAAGAGGTAAGCAGCATGGTGGGCCACTGTGGTCTGGAAGGGTGTATAAAATTTCCCCATAGCTGCCTTGTGGCTCAGAACTTTTGAGCTATGGAAATTCTCATCCATACTAGGAGCAAAGACTTCAAGTGAGACACCGTGGAATGAAAACATGGTGTTCATAAGCTAGAATGGCATTAAGTATCACATCACATGATAGAGCTGGTGTCCCTACATCTCTGACTACCAAAAGAGGGGACTGGAGGACAGGGTAGGAGTTATTCATTGTTCTGTTCATTTCCTCAAGCATCTGGCACTGGTCATTGTCAGAAGAAAGGACACCGGGCTTGATGGACAACTGGTCCAATCCACTATGACTGTTCTTATGGGCTCTTCTGCTTCACAAAGCAACTAAAAAGGATGCTGTGGGTTACGTGTTTTCTATCCCTCAGTGCATATCACTGAGCATATCAATTTAGTTCACAAATAAATTATGGTTTTTCTAACGGCCAGTCCCACAGACTCATCCTGCGAACTGAGAATCAAGCAGTGAACTTTTCTATTCAAACATCACCACGAAAAACCTACTCTCAACTGAAGCAAATTACAGGCAGAGGCCACTAACGTATCTGCAATACTCAACTGAGTACTCACTACTAGTGCAGAATCAGAAGCCACAGAGAATTTTCTTGAGTTTCAAGATCAGAGTGTGCACGGTTGGCAGTTAAAGAAAAAACACACTTTTGAGAGGAAGAAGCAGGTAAACTGAGCAAACTTGATCTTAATTTACAATAATGGCCAAATCCTCAGCTGGTGTAACTTGGCATGAGCCCACTGATATTAACGGAGTTACACCACTTTACACTGGCTGAGGATCTAAGCCTTGATCATGCAGCTTCCCAGTGGCTATGTTACAGGGTACAACTTCACTTTATTCAGATGACAAGTAACTTCCAAGTGATAAGACAGTGCCTAGGCAAAAGGCCCTGTCCTCATAAAGAGCACCACACTGTGTTGCCATGGCTGGAGGAAGAGCACAGTTTCCTAGTGAAAGTAGTTGCAATCTGATTGTGATTTATCACATGCGTATGACTAGTCTGAACCCAGACTATGGAATTAGGCCTAAGAACAAAGAGCATTCAGATCCTCTCATAGTGCATGCTCACCAATCCTCCAGCAGAAGGTTACATCAGGAGACAAGCACTTGGCCGGCTGCATGATGGAGCTATTGCTCAAGCAATGGAAGGCAGCCAGGCTCTCACAGAATGACTAGGCCACAGCACAGTTTAGTATCACTGGACCCAAAGGCTGTAGTTATCAGTGTTGCCTTGTGAGACAAAGCTGAGTGAAGAAACTCTGCAGAAGCGGTTCTCTACCTGGGAACTGCAAATAGGTAGTAGCAAGCAATTAAAGCTATGTTTAGACTGCAGGTTTCTTTTGGAAGAACCTTTTTTTTGGAAGAGATCTTCTGAAAAAACTTCTTCCGAAAGAAAGCGTCCACACACAAAAGTGCATTGAAAAAGCAATCTGCTTTTTCGGAAGATAGCATCCATTCAGTGTGGATGCTATGTTGCATTTAAACTTGATTACTATGGACAGAGTGGCCACTAGGGCACCTGTACTTTTTCCTCTTTCTTCTTCTTTCGAAAGAACTCCCTCTTCCCCCATCCACACACGCCTTTTTCCGAAAGAGCTCTTTTGGAAAAAGGCTTCTTCCTCATAGAAAGAGGATTACCAACACCAGAAAAACCCCTCTATACTTTCGATTTACTTACAGAAGAATGTAACTGCAGTGTGGATAACTCAAGTTGTGGCGCAAAAAATGGCTTTTTCCAACAAAACTCTGTAGTGCAGACATACCCTCAGGGATGTTAATGGTCAACTGGTACAGTTCAGTAGTAGGGGCTGGAGCAGCTCCCCTCACCCCAGAAAACTCATCTGCGGGGGGAGGGAGCACTCCAGACCTCCCCCGGTCACTCACCCCCATTTATTTGGTTAACCACTTAAACTTAATGTTAAACCAGTTAACTAATTAAATAAGATTTTACATCCCTAGCAAGCACCCTGCTCTCTTCTCATATTGCTAAATGGGAAGGTGACCCCCGCTACTTGCCGAGAAGAGAGGTCTGGGGGGGCAGAAGGATTCTTAATATGGAAAAGGCTGGGAACTGAAGAGGCTATGTTGTTTCTCAGAAAGGGCAAGCTACAGGGGAGAGTCTGCAGCAATGAGGTTTCTTTTGGATTTGCAATCCAACCTAACCAAAATCTGCCACCGAGGAACGAAAGCCTGATGCTTCCAGGGTTTGAGTAGCGGTTGCTTTAGGACAATTTACCTTTGTTCCTCTGACACCAGAATGATTTTACTTATCGGCCAAGGAAAGGCTGAAGAATATCAGGGCACTGACTATGCAGCAGAGCCCTTTTGACAGACAGTTTTGGCTTGCAGCCATTCCACCAAGGGCTGTGATCTTGTCAGCTCTCACCAGGTGCTGCAGGAAGCAGTCTTGTTTAGTTAATAGGTAGCACTTTTCCCTGGGACTTAGAAGTGAACCAGTCCCCAGCATGGCACTACGTTATGGGAGAGGCAGCCTTTCAGAGGATATGTAAAGCACAAGGCCTGCTCACATGTGATCCTTACATAGGCGTTGGGATCTTCAGAAAAAATAGGGTTTGTAATCACGCTGCCACCTATGACCGAATTCTCTTTGGTTTATAGCCTTCCAACCACCTAAAATTCCCCATGCAGTCTGTCAACTCGAAACCGCACTTCACTAGGGATGTTGAAAAACAGTAAATAATGTAACCATGAAACCGTTACAGTTCTTAGCGGCTACACACTGTGGGCTCTGCGTACAAGCTTTACAGAGCCCACAGTGTGTAGCGGAGTGACAGCCGGCTTCCCAGGAGCCAGTGCGCACTAGAAACTGTCTTAAGCCGGCTCCTGGCACATACCGACAAAGCTGGCTGCCACCCTATGCTGCAGGCTCATGTGTCGGAAGCCAGCTCCCCAGGAGCACAGTTGGGAATCAGTGTGTAATAGTTATGGAAACTATAAATTATTATACTCTCATAACCCCACTCTCCACCTCAGAGAGTGCTGGTTATTGAAGTGCATTGTTAAAAAGCAGACGCATTCCACCCAGAGGTGGATGCATTTCAAGTGCTGCATGAAGTGAACTTCTTTTATAGATAAAGTGCATAAAAGTATGCAAAATTCTCTGCCACCATTTGGAGGAAAGGAGCCATGTATAGATGGAAGGTAACATTTGTACATGTTAATTTTGTCCTAATAAGAATGGACACTGTTTGTCCTTCAGTTCACCCCATTAAGGGAGCAACTTGTCTGGTCAAGAGTTTTCTCTGAGAGCAAAAATAAAGCAAATGAACAGCTGCCTTCTCCAGGTATGTGTCAGGGAGAGTTTGACACAGAGAATCTTTTTATTGGTTTCATTTTCTACCCTTTGGTCTACAGCCCTCCTATGGACAAATCATGAATTCTCAGAAAGGGCACAACTAGAGAAAAGTCATCAGCAGTCAAGAGATGACATGACCTGGAGCAACCAAGCAGCTTAGTTCTTGAAGCCTCAATCCTGCACTGCAGTACTGTCCTTCGAACAAACCAGGAGCAGCAGCAAAGGCAGGGCTGGACTAAGGGGTGGGCGAGCCGGGTAGCTGCCCAGGGCGCCAACTGATGGGGGGGGCACCTGATGGCAGCTGTAAGGGATGTGCGGCATCCCTTATAGCTGCCATCAGGCGCCACGCGCCCAGATCCCGCAGCGCTGCCCCCCCCCCCTCCATCCCCGTGGCGCCGGCCAGCAGCACCCTTCCCCCCAAGGCCACAGGGCCCTGCACGGCCAGGCACCCTGGGGGCAGGCCCTGGGCTGCGTGCCAGTGGCCGGGCAACACATGTGCCACGCGCCCCGGGGGCTCATGCCGGCCCTGATCAAAGGGGAGTTACACCAAGCTGGGGAAAGACAGAAGAAAAAAGGGTAGCATCTCTCTACCTCCTTGGCAGCAGTAGAGGAGGAGGAGAAGAAAAATACACCATTGAAAAGGTAACAGAAGATAAAGGGACTGAAATAAGAAGGGTGAAGCCACATGCACCCATAATGCTGTGTCCATCGTGGGCTTTGGAAAGATGCAGGGAGATTTCTATTGTGGACTTGAGATTGTCTTACTAGTAAAGCTTGACAGGATTCTATTCTATTGGTCAACATCTGCCATGCATATATGCCAACAAATAGTTCCATCAACAATAACTGAAATTTATACACAAGCAAAGTAAGAAAAACACAGCTTGAAAGCTTAGGTGTGCCACGTTACTGTATACAAAATGTTTTATGAGCTCTGCGGAAAGCATTTATTGGCAGCTCTGCAAAAACAAGCCAGCTTATAAAGTTTTAGAATCTCAACATCTAATGTCATTAAATAATTATTACATCAGCCCATCCATCACGGTCCCCAACTATGAAAACTGAAATGGATGAAAACGGAATAAATCCTTAATATACATAATGTTTCATAACTGAATAGTTAAATAAGAACTGAAACAAATGAACCACAAACATATGCATTAAAAAAAATCAAATTTTGCCAAGCCCACTTAGAAGGGACAAGTTTACCACTACTTTCCTTCCTTATTTTCACTTCCCACTCCCATAGCCCACAACAGCTGATGTAAAACCTGCAGCATGGTCAATTTCCAATGAAACGTTGCCTCTCGAGTGCTATTGACTTACAGATGCACTCCATACACAACCCTCGGAGTGCTCAATGCTGGCCCGCACTGCAGCTTTGTGCAACCAAGAGCCATGCCTCTGAGCTGCAAGACAAGGCCTCTCTCTGATTCAGCAAAGCCCTTGATAAGAAATGTCATCCTTCTCTGGGTAATTTTAGCCAGTCAGATAAGAATCTCTATCAGTCTCAAACATATGGCTAGCTGCAGAGCACACAGCAAAGGAGCAGGGTAATTTATTTGCTCGCACTAAGGGCACTCCAGGACCAAGAAAAGCTGATTCAATGAAATAATAAGCTCTAAATTACACTCCACTCTTATTAGGAGGCCTGGTATAATCCCCAGCTGGTGGGTATACAAGCTTGTCTCAGTGACTAAACAAAATCCCCTGCCCAGCACCTCCTCTCTTCTAGCATAAAGTTACTAAACAGACAATGGTAACTGTGTAAATAATAAAAATACAGAGCCTTACTGGAGTTCTACCTATTCCTGCCCAGCGTAGCAAATAATACTTACAACTTGCATAGCTCTGTTCACTTTAAGCTCAGACAGCACTGCATAAAAAGGTGGGTAAGTATTATTTTCAATTACAAAAGGGGCAAAGAGTTTAAATGATACAGTCACACAGCAAGTCAGAAGCAGCTCTCCAGCTCCTGAGACCAGAAGCGCAATTTGAAATTCAAATTTTATGGCACCAGTGACGCACGGGCTATTTAAACATTTTCAGCACCCATTAGTTCGGGGTATTGGGTTCATATCTAGTAGCATGATACAGGACTAGAGGCTTCCCCTTTTAACAACGCTACTTACAGATAAGGTGCTCCTCAATATAAGGGGACAGCATCTCAGCCATAGCGGGCACACAAGTAGTTTCATGAGAAGTACCTAAAGTTCTAATTCTCATTGCTTTAAATAGAAATGTCTATAATTTAAGGTGCCTGAATGTTTTTTCTTTAAAACATGGAAAAGTTCGTTACCAGCCAGAGAGGTGGCATGCCAAGTTTCATTCTGAAACTGAGTTTTACAGTTGAGTCACAAACCTTTGAAACTGGGTTTACAAGAAATTGGATCAACCTGGGGTTTGCAAATAGGATACAGAGCCTTTCATCTCTCAGATTCAAACCTAGTCCAGAAGAGAAGTAACTAAGTTAAAAAAAACCAAACAATCTGCAGGTCAGTCACTGATGTACCTGAAATCAGTTTGCACAGTCTCAGTCAATTTCCTGGTGGACAGGTATCTTCAGTACAAGATCCATCACCATAATCAATACCCTCATTAGAAGTTTTAGCAGCTAACTCAAGGACTGAATGGGCCATGGAAATTAAATTTCTCTAATTAGGCCTAAGGGCTGGTCCGTCAGGTCATAGTTGAGACATAACGGCAGGGTGGATTAAGGACATAGTGCTGTACTTGCTCTGAGATGTAATACAGAACTTTGACCTGCAGGGCTGTCAGTCTGGAACTTGTCCCCATTGCCAAACTGATCAAAACATTGTAAAATAAAATAGGGGCATACAATGGAGATGCAAATACAACATTCCCTGCAGTATCACAGCAGCAACAAGACAGGAACAACGGAACAAGTGGCATACCTTTTGCAGCTAACGTAGGGGGTATCACTTCTGGTCTTACTGCCCTATCTTTCTTGGGCTTCTCATTCTTCAGTTGTTTCAGAAGGAATCCTAGCACTTTCCACATTTGTACAAACTTATTATTGAAGAATTTTATGGTGGGACCTGCTTCCCCTTTTGCTTCCAAGCCAGGGGGAGCTCATTTCAGAATGACTGAGAATGTATTTGTCGTTGTGAGAGAGACAGAGTAAGCGAGAGCATATGCACACATAGTGGAAGGGAAGAGAAAAATCTAATGCTATCACTTCTTCTTAAAACCAACGCCGTTTGACTGTAAAAGGTTACCAAATTAATCCTGTAATTTAGCTTGTTTTATTGCTTTTTTTCCCCTTGCATTTCCCCTCTCACAGTTTTGGACAATGTGATAGATTACTCAGTTTTACTTTTGTTGTTCCAGATGCTTTGAAAATTGCATTGGCACAAGGCTGCAGTGTGAGAAGCCACTCATAAAAAGCAAGCATTTATACACATTATTTACTCTATGGGTGCCTCGGTTTTGGTTTTTTACCTGCAGATCCTCATGTCACATGTTCTCTTCATCTCTGAAGAGAGGAGACCTCTTTGCACCATAACTTGCTTGTTTTCTACCTGCAGTGCCTTTCCTGAAGCATTCCTTTTCTCTTGGTATGTTCCATCTCTCCTAAGGTGAGAGATATATTCCAGTCTCTTTCTCCTTTTGATTGATCCCCAGTGGCAGCAATCACTCCATCTGGTATCGCTAAGTACCCAAGTCCATCTTTTCTTCATTTTTGATTATTCTTGGAATTCAGACTTAAAACCCACCTGCTCATTTGTTTGTGCCTTGAGAGTCCAGAATGCCTTCACAGTCATCAATGGAACAAGCCAGTTCTGAACACATGCCAGCATCGCCTTCAGCATCACTGACAACCTGTGCCAAAGAAACAACAACTTTAGGGTTTCATTTTGGACAGATGGCCCCATCTTTTGCCTCGGCATATCAACAATAATAAATAAAATTAATAAAAGTAGCTAGCTTTTATATAGCACTTCTCATGGGTAGCTCTTAAAGTGATCTCACAATCCTTAACAGATGTGTTCTCACAGCACCCCGGAAGGTAGCGCAGTGCTATTACCCTCATGATACAAATGGAGAATGAAGACACGGGGAGATTCAGTCATGGTCTACATTATAAAGTTAAGTTAACAGAGGGCATCTTATGTTGTCCTAACTGTGACAATGTGCATGCTACAGACTTGCTCCGGACAATATAAGTGCCCTACTGAACTCACTTAGTCATTCCTTCTCCGTAAGAGGTGTATGGCAGAGTGGGGAACTGGATCCCAGGTCTCCCAAGTACTAGGCCAGTGCCCTAACTCATTGAGGGTATGCCTATCCTGCAGTTACATACCCACAGCTAACCTGTGGCCAGCTGGCTTAGGCTCACAGGGCTCCTCACAGCATCCCAGACCCATAGCTCTAGTCCAAGCCTGAACATCTATACTCCTTAGTTCGGGTCAGCTGTGGGTGTTAAGTGAAGTACAGACATAGCCTTCATCTAACCATCCTTCCAAAAATATCTTATACCCAAGTGAGAATGAGAGCTGAACTGCCTTCACAGAACCAACTGAAGGAAAAGCTTGTTCTTCTCCATCCAACCAGCAGACAAAGGACATAAGTTGCCAAGTCAGAATATTGAATAGGGATGTTTTTAGCTAGTGTAAAGGGCTTTGGTCCACGGCAAAGAACCTAGCTCCACATACAAGCTGTATCCCAAAAGGCTTTCACTGAACAGTGCACTGTAAATAGTATACATTTCAGACAGTAGCAGTACAAACAGTGGACTGAATCCTGTGCTGATTTACACCCTGACTGCCCATGGTCAGTGCAGACGCTGGCCTCCAAGTTTGCAGAATTTTGGTCCAATACTGAGACTGGAACAACTGCAAAATTGGAGTCTGGTTTTTAATCTACATTCTTCGAAAGCTGGAAGGTGTTGGCACCTAGATTTTGCACCTGCTTGGACATCTCCTGATCCCACTAGGGGCAGAAGCCTTCTGCTCCCAATTACATCCATGAGAATGAAACAGTCTCAGAATATCCTGGAGCTGCTTGTGTACTGTAGCTTGTTGAAGCAAGCCCACAAGGCACTCAACTGAACCACTTCATCATACAGCCCACGACAGCGGGAAAATGGGAGGTACAGATGAGCAAGCCAAGGATTGTTAACAGATAATATTTTAAAGGGCTGGAGAGACAAACTGAAGAGGCACAAAAAGGCTGTCCCCAGGGTACAAGCTGTAGAGGAGGTGGCTCTTTCACTTGAAATGGGCAGAGAGGAAGGCTCTGTCAAATAACCAAAGAGAAGTGGGAAGGGAGAGAAACGATCCGTGAGACAGGCAGGAACAAATCCTTCCACATGGCAGAAACAAGTAGAGAGATTCTGATTTTGGTGGCAGCCAGCAGAGGCATTGGACGATGGGCACAAAGTTGTGTGTTTGTCTTTGTGTCCAAGTAGCTGGAAAGCAGCACACAGTGGGGTCTAGACTTAAACTGAGTCTCTCCATTGCATTACCAGCTTCAGTGGCTCCTGATCGTCAACCCATCCTTATCCCCTAAATTGGCTAGCAACCTTGAGCTTAAAGTCCCACTGAACTCAAACTAGAGAGTTGTGAGTGTGGGTGGGAGTCAGGGGAGAGACACCAAGTGAGTTGCACCTCATTCTAACAGTGGGGAAGAACTTACCCCTCAGCCAGGCAATGGGAATCCCTGATACAATCCTCTGAATGAGAGGGGGAGCAGTATCATCAATGCAGTGCTATCAGCATAATATAAACCAACACATGTAAGAAAAAAAAAAAAACCTGAAGCCCTCTCTCATTCAGGCTTGCTTGACATTGACAGCTGCTGCTGGGTTTTCCACAAAGGGAGCACAATTTCTAAGTCATTCACCTCTAGAACATGAGGGCAAGGCCTCCCAAGAAGGAGCGTGACGTGCGCAACGTGTCCTGGGGCCATGGAGGCCCTGGTTTCAGGTTAACCCTCTCCTTGCATTCGCAGTGCAAACCCTAACCAAAGCTGCTCTCGCCTGGCAGCTGGGTTTCTCACCCTTCTGCGGCGAATGTAAGAAAATCCCCCTTCCTCTGATGGCGATTTGAAATTGTATCGCCTTGATCGGGTAGAAGAACTCTGAGCCTGCATGCTTTTCCGAGTCAAGATGGTGATATTTAGAAAGAGCAATTCTCTGCTGTCATATTACACGGGTAGCAGAAAACGTGCCATTGGCAGCTTTCTATTCATTTACTCTTCTCCCCTCCACCTCGAATCATGGAAATGTCAGGCTGGAGGGGATCTCAAGAATGCATCTAGTCCAGCCCCCTATATTGAGGCGGAACCAAGTAAACCTAGACCATCCTGGGCAGGTTATCGTCAAACCTGCTTTTAAAAACGTCCATAACCTCCCTTGGAAGCCTATTGCAGAGCTCAATTACCATCTGAGTTAGAAAGTTTTTCCTAATATGTAACCTAACTCTCCCTTGCTGCTGACTGAGCCCATTACTTCTTGTCCCACCTTCTGTGGACATGGACAATAAGTGATCAATGTCCTCGTGACAACAGTCTTAACGTATTAGAAAATTTAACAGGCCCCATCCCATCTAAACCTTTAGCATGTTTTGTTGCTCTTTTAGACTCTTTCCAACGTATCCATGTTTCTTTAAGTATGGCGCCCAGAACTAGATAGAGTACTGCACTATCTGATTCACGGGGTAGGGGAAGAGAGCAGCTGAGGCTTCACCAGTGTTGAGTGAAGTGGGGTAATTACCTTCCATGTCACACTCCTGTTAATAGAGCCCAGAATGCTATTAGCCTTTTTCACAGATGCATTGCATTGTTGACTCTTCTTCACTTTATCCACTATGATAACCTCAGATGCTTTTCAGCAGCCTGAACACCCATTTTGCAGTTGTACACTTGATTTTTCCTTCTAAGAGAAGCGCATTGCACTTGTCTTTTTTGTATTTCATCTTATTGATTTCAGATACACTCTCCAATGTGTTGTTTGGTTTGAATTCTACTCTTGTCTTCCAAAGTACCTGCAAGCCCTTCCTCGATGGGTGTTATCTACAGATTTTATAAGCACTCTCCATTTAATTATCCAAATTATAAATGAAAATATTAAATAGTACTGGGGCCGGGACTAAACCCTGTGAGATACTCCTAGAAACACCCTCCCAGAAACACTCCTAGAAACACCCTCATTTTGCTTATGAGAATGTCATATTGGATTGTGTCAAAAGCCTTAGTAAAATCAAGATATATCCCATCAACTGTTTTGGCCCTCTCCAATAGATCAGTAACTCTGTCAAAAAAGGGAATGAAGGTAGTTTCACATGACTTGATCTTGACAAATCCATGATGGCTATTTTCTTATAATCCTGTTATCCACCAGGTGTTTACAAACTGATTGTGTAATAATTTGTTCCATTGTCTTTCCAGCATCCACGTTAGATTGTCTGGTTTGTAATTTCCCAGATCACCTTTGTTCTCTTATTTAAAGACAATCCTCCAGGAGTTCTCCAAGGGTAATTGCTAACATTCCCAAGATCACTTTAGCTACTTTCTTAAGTAAGCTAGGATGAATTTGACCACCAGGCCCTGCTGATCTGAATACATTTAACTTATAAAATATATTTTTAATCTGTTCTTCCTCTGTTTTGGCTTGAGGTGAATCAGATTTGGAGACTGGCTCTTTCTGCTAGTCAAACATTAGTGGCAATCCTCATGGCGATCAGAAGTTCTTAAAGTGCTGAGAGGTAAACAGAGCGCTGCTTTTCTATGGTGACAAGAGCTCTGCCTCACACACACAGGACTTTTTAAAGGTAGATATGAAGGCTACCAACTCTGACTCAAGTTGTCCCAGAAAAGTTTCCCCGCTGTCCTCCTCCCTCCCCTCCCCGGCCGCCATGATGTAATGTCATTTTCCAATATCCTATAAACATTTCCAGGATTGCTTTCAATACTCACAAGGATATTGATACGGATGCTGGGAGACTCCAGGCCAATCCTGGAAGGGTGGCAACCCGAACAGGTACAGATGTCAAGCATGGATTTGTGGCGTGTCTTCAACCAGTGGACTAGGAAATTCTGGGCCTTTTAATCAGAAGTCTCTTTCAGGTGTCCTTAAGCTGCATGATACACACTGCTTAATAAACACTTTCCTGCCACTCTTCCTAGGTCACAATGGTTCTGCCACAGATACAGACACACTGACAATCCGAGAGAAAACTCCAGCACTGTTAGTAATACTAAACATGGCATCAGGGAGCTGCGCTGTGCTGAAACTGGCCTTCCCTTGGAAGAACAGCACATGTTGGGGATTAGCAAGGTGATGCTACAATGCTAAATCTGACACATGATGGAGAGCAGCAGCTTCCCAGGAGTACATAGAAGGCTACATATTTTTTTTTTTTTTTTTTTTACACCTTCCTGTCTGCACCAGTGGAACTCACTCTGGTCTCAAACTGAATTAAATTATATCCGTGCGAACAGAGGCATTATCTCTAAGGGTTTGCACCAATGTAGCTACACTGAGAAGGGACACATCCACAGTGTGGACAAGACTTGTACTGAGTGAGTAGTAAGTATAGAAGAGTAGGTTTAAAAATCTGATGAGACACACCAAGGATAATTTGGCTTCAGATTGGACATACATCAGGCCCGGATAAGGGATGTTAAAGACCAGTTGACTATCTGATAAGCATTTGCTTATTGGATAGTCTTTTGACTAGTTGATTCCCTCACCCTCACTTGCCGCCTCTGACATAGAGGCAGCAAAGGGGGAGGGGGATGGGGTACTTCAAAGTGGCAGCCCCAAGGCGGCATTTCAAAGGGGCAGCTGCCGGGGACTCCCAGCTGACCCCGGGTTCCCTGTGGAATTTCCTCAGAACCCAGGACCAGCTGGGGAGTCAATGAAATGACAACACTCCCAGCTCAGGTTAAATTAAACAGTATCCACAATCCAGAATTACACGTAGCCTGGCAATTCATGAATAAGTCAAGCAGCCGTTAGGGATGTAAAATGTAACCGTTACAAATCCTAGTGTTACACGGTTACACACGCTGAGGTCTCAGTATAAAGCTGTGCAGTATAAAGCTTTATACTGCACAGCTTGCCGTGCAGCCAGCTCCCCGGAAGTGGGGCTGGCAGCCCAGAGCTGGTGCATGCCAGGAGCCAGCTGGCTCCCCAGAATGGGAGCTGGTGTGTAACTAATGGAAACCAGTAAGCTGATGCTTATCAGTTAATTGTTTAATGGTTACACTTTTACATCCCGAGCAGCCATATGTCCGCATATGAAACACCAGGTGTATTCTACCATTCCAATGATTTCAAGAGAGAATAATGATCTGAACAGTGGGGGGAGGCAGCAAATGGTAATCACAGGAAAGTCCCACGATCTCCCTTCTTCCCTCCATCATGTGTAGATAGTGAAAGGTATCGTGAAATAGACAAAGGTGACAGAGACATGAAATCAACTCTTTGACTCAACTCTTAAAGGGAAAAAACCAGGCAGGCTGAGACCAGCCTCTCAAACCTTTTCATAAACAAAAAACATACTGGCAACAAATCAAGAGTGGTGTATGAAGACTGAAAGACCCCTGAGGATTTGTGGAAAGATTTCAAATGCAGGACAGCTATGGGACTGCACAATCCGAAAAGGGGCCAAAGGCCCAAATGCCAGATGTTCTGATTACTTGCAGCCCGTAGCCACCCAATCAAATCAGACCTGGCATTTTGTTTGTTGCGCAACAGGACACAGGGCCAGATCCTCAGTTGGTGTGGATCAATGCATCCCCAATTAAAGTCAAGAGAGCCTTGCTGATTTACACCATCTGAGGGTCCAACCCATCATCTTGGAGCAAAGTAAATGCTTGTGCAAGATCTAACACAATGGGGTAGCGGTCAATTCCCTAGGGCTCCTCAGCATCACGTTAAAATGAATAATAATTGAGTATGGCAGAATGCAGAGCATGGTAAAAACAAACAAATCCAGTGTCAACTTCTGCCACATTTTCCCACTATTTGCAGACTGGATATTAGAGAGTGGATACTGAAGAGAAAATGTTACTCCACAGATGAAGAGATGTCCTGTTGGTAAGTACCTTCCTAGTTGGTAAATAAATTGATATTCTGTGGGAGAAGTACAAATGGGATTCAAGACAGTGTTCCCTGTAAGCTGTGCACACATGTGACCGTTCAAGAGAGTCAAATGCTGCCCAGCTGATTAACAGAGCACCCATAGCTATGTTTTTGTTTCTACTGGTGGTGCACATTCACACCTGCCTCAATGCACATAAAAATATTTCACATGGGGATGGAAATGATTAAAGGGAACATTGGTTCTAGGAGAACCTTTTTGAGGGCTGTCCCTTTAAATGTCTTTAACAACTCCAATTTGATCCCTATGGCTTTATTTTAGACATCCAGAGGTTACCAAGAGGTGCAGAAAAATCTAAATAAAAATAGAAATTCTCCCTGCCCTAGGTTACTTGCCATATAAATCCCAAAGGCAGTGAACAATCCTGCAATTCTGCTGGGACTGAAGGAAAAAAAAAAACCTCTGTAAAAGCTTTATGTTGCAGCATGCAAATGTAGGAACGTTTGTTAGAGCATTCTCATGGTGTAACATTGCAAAACACAAGTTAAAATTAGTCCCCATTGTCACTGTTATTGTTGCTCAATTCCATTCTTTCAAGATTTCCACTGGTTATTTTTAATTTTTCAGGACAGGCTGTGTTTTTAAATTTGTTTTCAACAGTTTTGGTCTCAACTATTGTTTTGTCTAAAGTGGAGTAGTCATAACCACAGAGGGATAGTATGCTCGAATGGCCAAAGCACCTGAAAGTCAGAAGATCTAGATTCTGTTCCTGACTCTGCCACCAGCTGAGCTGCTGGCCTTACAACTATCACTTAATCTACTCAGTGCCCCATTTGTGAAATAGGCACAGTACTTCTCTACTTCACAGGGTAGGGGAGAATTGATGATAACGTCAATTAGGGATTGTGAGGTACTCAGAAAATCTATTAATGGCAGCCACAGAAGTACTTAGAGAGAGAGCAGCTAGCACTGTAGATTTATCCATCACTCAAAATCTTTAAATCAAGACTGAATGCCTTTCTAATAGATATGCTAGGCTAAATGCAGGAACAATTGGGTGAAATTCTATTACCTGTGTGATGCAAGACAGTCTAATCTGGTCATAATCTCTAACTACTGGTGATTCCTTGACCCAACTCTTCTTTCTTTTCCACTAGTCTGCATCATTGGAAACTGCAGAGATGTCAAAAAACCAATGCCACTATTGAGTATGATCAGAGCTATGCGGATTGAGTTTGGAACTGCGGTTGCTGAAAGAAAAACCATACATTCCTGCTGATCCACACTCTCTTCAGAAATTACATTACGTTACATTAATATTGGTGTTTTGAAGTCACTAAGTTTAAATTATCCAAGTCCCTTGGGATTACAGAATCATTTTGCTGGTACTGGGCAATAGAAAAGCTCCAAACATTTCAATGAGGATTACTGGCCTTAGTGGCTTCAAAAACGGTGTGTGTGTGTGGGGGGGGGGGAGGGGGGGGGAGAGGGAGGGAAGGTAGTGAGGGCTAATTAACTTACATCAGAAATGACCTGATTCCAAAACTCTCTCACCAATAGCAACAACAAACCAACATTGACCCAAATGAAACAAATCAGAATCATAGTTTTAAAGACCGAACTTAAAATGTTATTTGTCCTCAGGATTCTAATGGGACAGGAGCTCACATGGGCTAATCTCTGACTTAAGCAAGGGGGATAAGCATCGCTATTTTACAGTGTCAGTTCAACATGCAACACGTGTTACAAAGCGACAAGATGTATATTTTATGTACACACACACATACATATTACTGCATAATATGTAAACATTTATAGGAATATATATTTATTGTATCCCGACAAAAAATACTAGTTCTCTTTTGGAGTTTCTCCAAAATAGATGCTGCCTCACATCAGCACAGGTAGACCAGTCTCTTACTGACTTATCTATACCAGTATTGCCAACTATTGAGGGTCTCACAATATTTCACATATTTCTGAGAGTCCCTGCTCCTGGAGTCATGTGAATACATCAGAATCAGCTTTCTTTTAAAAAAGAAAGATGCATTTCTAACCCTCATGAAAAAGGTTTAGAAATCCAACTTGAGTACACACAAAAACATTTAAAAAAATCCAGAAAACACATACATAGAAACAAAAACAATGTAATTTTTTTTTAAACTCATGATTTTTGGGGACCCAGCTCGTGATTTTCCCAGATTTGGCAACATTATTGCAGCGACTTTCACTTTTTCACAGAGGCAGCTTGAAAGCAATTAAAGCTTTTCATGGCTCGTCAGGCGCACTCAGACCCCATCCAGCCCAGATGGCCCCTCTAGGGACTGCTCATCAGTCAGATTCTCTCACTTGGATGTAGGAACAGAAAACTCAAAACTATGCACATGAACCTGGATAACCCCTCCTACAACCCAGTGACAAATTAAAACAAGTGGTAGGTATGGATTTTTCGCTGTCATCAGCCTCACTTGTGAGTAATCTCATTCAGGGTCAATTTGCAATACAGCCACAGCGAGTCTCATTGGCGCTGCCATTTCAGCCAGGAACATGCTACAAGCCCTCTGCAGTGTTCTACTAGTACTGTGTAAATTGCACCAGTGTGTCTTATTCCAATTTGACACAAGAGAAGGTCTTACGTCTGGTGAGAGGGAGATTGCGTCACTGAGCAAGGAGAACAAGAGCCAAGAAAATACACGTTGGGCAAATTTAATTGCAGCACAAAGCTGTATGATCTGACGACGCTGGTGCAAGCGTCCCTAAAATGTGTTCATAGATAAGGCTTGTGCAGGGCCTGCCCAGTGGCAGATCAAGATTCCTGACATAGATGTAATGAAAAGAGCAAGAGATTCATCGTACGAGCTAGTCAGTAACATCCACCTTCTAATCAACGGCTCTTCAAACAGACTGCACAAATCCATATTCCACTGCTATCAATTAGCAAAACCCACTGTTTGCCTTTCAACTTTCTGCCCTCTTGCTGTTCACCCAACCGCTAGCTACAGCGTCCCTGTCAGCTTCTCCCCCAGGCAGACATCAAGCCTAGAACTGATCAGGAAGTTATGGACCCAATGAGTAAGAGGACTTCTTGTGTGGTACCATTAAGCAAACTCCAGGAAATAAGGATGTGTGCTTGGCACTTAGATGTGAACACAATCTGCTGACAAGGTGATCTCCCCCTCACATGGAATACTACAAGGCTCTTTGCACCAGAATGTTCTGATGCTAGCAATAAGGCAATACTTGGGCGAGCAGTTATAATAGGTTAATCAGATTCCCAAGGGACAGTGCCTGTTGCCATGCATGTTTTCTCATGATTGCTCCCTCTTCCTCCCTACCACTCAAATACAAGGTTTTTAAGCATATGAAGGGACATAATTTAGCACCCTTATCCATATGTCCTACATAACCTAGCTCTGCTCTCTCCATCCTTCCCAGACTAGTGTTCCAATCCAAGTTTATTCACAGAATTTACACAAAAACATGCCTCTAGGACACCTCTTGACACAGGTCACTGCAACTTATCTTACATTCAAAAGTGTGGCCTTCACTCAGATACCAATGTGGTTAAGAGACCTTACCAATCAACATACCTGCAAAGTATAAAAGCCTATACGAGCTGATGTTGCTATGTAAGGAACTAGGAAATTAGAGCTAAGATTGGATGTTTGAGAGCTAGACTGAAGAATTTGATGTGCACTCTGAACTGGAAGGGAGTGAGAGCTTCTGGTGAAGATCGTGTCTGGGCAGTCAGGCATGCAAACTGATTCAGAGATGTTAAGGCCAGCTGGGACTTGTCAAACAGTTTTGATAGCTGCACAACAAACTACAAAATTTCACCCAGCTCCTCCTAGGTTGAGTCTAATAATTTGTTTGACTGAAGCACATCTTCCAAGAGCCATTTAAGTCTTGATATGAAGACATCAAAACAGACAGAATCCTACAGCTTGTTCCCCAGATTAATCACTTCTTTTTTGTAAGTACCTTATTTGAATTTGCCTGGCTTTAACTTCCAAACATTGGTTCCTGTTACGTAACTGATAGCTCGCCACTTAAGGCATCACAAATGTCTATTTTTATTTAATAAAAACTAGTAACAACAGTTTAAGTGTAATTAGCACATAACGTCTGAGGCAACTGAACACAAGGCCCATCATGGCATCACTCCCCTCATCTGGACATGGGATGCCTGGGGATGAAGTTACAACTGTGCATGAGGAGGGGGAAGGGAAGAAAATGAACACAGAAAATGGCTTTTGGATTAGGTGGCAATAGGGATAAAACACCCTTCCCCCATTGTCTCTTCCATGTCTAATCCCATTATTCATACACTCTCTCTCTCCCAGTCTTCCAAATACCTCCCACAAAAGTCAGCTGCACTTGTATTATACATCCCCTTGCTCTTTGCTGAACCAGCTTCATGGTCTAGGCTTTTGCAGCCCAGAAGCCCTCCTCCCTTGATCTCTTCTTAATAATAATTATCTGTATTAAACATTCTCCTTCCACCACACATTGCAAGAGGTATTCGCAACTGGCCACCCATATGTGTCTTGAACACTGAGAAACCAGCCCTAAGAGAAATGCTGCTCAAGGTCACACAAGGTGATTGTAGTGGAGCTGGGAACTGAACCCAGATAGCCTGAGTCTGATGCCAGAGCCTTCATCACAAGGTTCATCCCTCTTTTCAGCACCCTCTTTCTACACACAGGATCCTCCCCCACTTTTGGAGGTTTGCATGTTGACGCGTTTATACAGCCAAACATTCTGTAATGATCTTTGTGTTTTCAAATTAAGTAAGATCTTTTTCCCCCATTTGCTTAAATCTTCTTTGGGGCCACAATCCTAGTGCTCTCAGTTGAGTGAAGGAATAAGCTTCAGTTTCCGTAACAATGGGCAGGAGGGTGATGAGGAAGTACTTTGGAATCTGAAAATACACACATGCAAGGGCCAGATAAAAATAGTGAAATATCAGGGTAAATGCTTGGAATTGAAGGTTCACACGACTAATGTATTTGTTTTTCCTGCTGCAGTACTTTCCCGCAGTTATCATTGTACAAATAAGGCCGTTCATACTAATTATCCTGACATTAGCTTCTGGGGACCTGGAATCTAAGCGGTGCTCTGAATTTATTACAAAGTATCGAAAATGGACCCCTCCCCATTCTAAAAGGAACACACACCACAGAAGCCAAATCACCCTCCAATTTCTTTCCTTGCTTCAAAGCTAATACTGTTGGGGTGGCCACCCTTGTAACTTAGAGAAGCGTTGAAGGGTTTGGTCAAAAATGTATCTGTAACCATTCAGTTTACCATCACTGTATGTACAGGTTATAAATCCACATGATTTCGATTACAGCAAGGAGATACAATGACGATCGGAGTCCCCCAGCCCTTGGTGCAGTAGATACACACAGCAAGAGACAATCGCCATCCCTAAGGGACAAAGGTACAGAAAGGGAACAGCAGTGAAATAATCTGCTTTAAGTCACACAGCCAGTCCGTGGCTGAGCAGGAAACAGAGCCCAGGTGTTCCATTTCCCAGTCTAGAGACCTGTTCCCTGGACCACATTGTCTCTCAAAACAGGACTGCACAACTGTACATCTATAGGTGATCTGCCACAAAAAGCCACCTACACAGTGCCTGGGATTTTTTTTTTACTTGGTATTTATATAATCATGGGATTTTCACTGTAACCCAATGAAGCTTATTAGAATAAAGGCAACAAAAAGAAACACTCGTTGCTTAAGTTGTTATATCCAGAGTAGCACTCAGTTCCCGGATAACCTTTCAGGTAACAGCCAAGCTGCCAATTGGCTTGGATAACTGTCTCTCCTCCGCCTAGCAAAAGTCAACTCCTACCCTTATGGTGTCTTTCAACCTTTGTTTTTTATTTATTGTGTAGTTATTCCTTTTTACTCAAAGGGTTAAGCAACCTGTCAGATCCTCACTAGAAGCAACTCAATGCACACCAAGAAAATCTCAACGCAATGACAACAGCATAAACACAGGTCAACAACCCAGCCAGAGGCACTGGGGCATGAAATCCCTACTCAGAACCATCAGTCTCTCTCTCTCTCTGACACACAAGTAAGATGACTTTCAGCAAGTGCATGCATCAGAATGAACTGTCACGAGAGCACAGTGAAAACACTTTTCTGTGATCAAGTCACTTATCATACAGCTGCCCGCATCGCATCAGAGCGGTGGAGTGGCTAGGGACACAAAGGGATCAGGTTGGCAAGGAAGCATTCAAAAACAAATGCACCTTTAAAACAATCATAGAAGTTGCAGGAGCAACCTTTAATAATTCTCGGCTTCTGCAAGCAGCAGCCCAGAGACACCTGACAAGGGAAGAGTGTTTTGAATCTGCATATAGGCATGCTATATTACAAGCCAAAATCAAAGCCATTTGGCTAGTGCCAGGGCAGTCTGCTGTTCTGTAAATAGGATCAAAGAACAGAACAGGTTTGGCATTTCCACATCCTCTGCCTAGGGAAATAGTAAGTCTCAGAGGTACCATGTTCCAGATGGAAGAGGTAGAGCAGTGGTCCTCAACCTTTGGGGGCTGCCGGGCGCCCAGGGGCGGGGCCACACATGCCGCACTCCTGGGGCGGCGCTGCACATGGGCCACGTGGCCTTGGGCAGGGCCGCTCATGCGCCATGCGCCCAGGGTGCAAGAATGGCTTGGGCCGGCCCTGGTCACTTGGTGGGCACACATAAATGCCCTGGCAGGCGCCATGGCACCCACGGGCACCGTGCTGGGGACCACTGAGGTAGAGCAAACGACACCCTGCTCTTGTGAAAGTAACTCCTACATGCTAGTTAAGAAAAACCTGGATGTCTTACATTTCAGAGGGGTTAATTTCCCAGTTATTTTGCGGCGGGAATGGCAAGCAATCAGCTCCAGGGGGAATACATACCATCAGCCAACGTAAATTTTAACATGCAGCCTTGGATGCCACAAAGCTTGGTCCAGCACATTTGTACACAAGTCTAGATACCACAGGCCAGCAGTGCAAGCCATGCAAAAATAACTGCCTGAGTTACTGAGAATTAGATCTTGGCAAATCACAGAGTGTGGGGTTAAAAAAGGCCAAGTGTGTCATCTAGTTTGACCCATGCCATTTTGCTGAGGTATTCCCTACATCATTCCTAGGAAAGTCTTATCTAACCTGCTCTGGAAAAATGAGGATATAGGCCATGACAACAGAGTGCAAACAAGAAAAAATAAGGGAAAGTGCTTCCAACCTTCACACTCTCGTCTTAACTATCATCCCTGCTAACTTTAAAAAAGTTGGACACAGTCACAAAGGAAAGAAAACTCTATAGACAGACTCCAGGGCCTTTGTCATTTCTTACTACAAATTAAACCAAAGAGTGACAAAAAACAATAATACAGGCATTCAAAATTCACCTGCAACTCCTCTCGTTTTGGCCTGAGTAAAACTGGCTACTGAAATTCATGACACCAAGGGAATGACAGTCACTGAAGTTAAACAGATACAATAATGCCCTTCCTGTATGTAGTCTGAACAGGAGCCTACACCAACAAGCATTTCAGAGGAGGCTGTTAAGAAGGCAGCCTCTCCTGCTTTTTTGCATTACGCTTTCAGTGTCTCAAGGTTGTTAAGAGTCTGATTCAGTAATGCTGCCTGTTGTCATATCTATTTTTAGAGGCTAATCTTATTTAATAACGCTTTCCAAAGCCTCCTTGAATTCTGCTCCACAAATAAGTCATGGCTTTTTTTTTTTTTAAACGTTGGTTACAACAATCTTGTTTTTCTTTAGATTTTGGTGGTGAGAAGAGAGGAAGTCAACTTATACCTTCCCATTACTGGATTGTTTTAGATGCAAGAGATACAGGAGGCAAATCCAAGCAAACAGAGAGAAATAAATAGCTTTGCTGTGGTATATACTCAGGACAGAGTATCCAGGATCTGGAATGTTTTCAAGTGTAACAATAAAAAAGAAATCTAAGACTTCAGATGAATGTACTAAAGGTCTGACCAATAAGCAAGGAAAGAATAATGGGACTCCCGATCCCTTTGAGCCAAGTTTCTCTTACACAACCTTACTCATCTGAGACAGATGTGTGTATTTATTTTATGATTTGCCGAGAGAATTTATGCTACGTCCCAAAAATGTGAGCATGTCCTTCAGTATCCAGAAGGGAACTTCCTGTGGAAAACTGGGGGAAAATGTGCTTCACATATGAATCAGACACTGAAACGGACACCACTTCACTAGCAAAGAATGTGAGCACATGGAGCAGTGTTGCCAGTGGAATAAGTCACCAGTCTAAATCTGGAGTGTCCCTTTAAAGACCTATGCATGCACACTTGCCCAGGGCTCTACTGCTGATGGCGCAGAATGGACACTAAATGGAAACCGCTTGGATTTTTATTAAATCAGAGTGTGAAAGACACTTAGATTAGACTGACCCTGTCCTGAAAGGCAAAGGCAGCTTCCGCTTAGGGACACATTGCTTTCAAGCCTGGGTGTGTGTTGTGTCCTCCTTATGTCCCAATCATGCAGCCACGATTGTAGCCCTTCTCCTTCCCTGTGGGGCTGGTATCTCTGCTAACCTCTCCAAAAGGGGCAGGAAAGGGAAGCAATGAGCTCCCTTTCCCCAGAACTGCCCAGCTGTGGATGCGCACGCGTAGTGCAGTCTCCTATGGGGTGGCATGGTAGCTCTGCCTCCTGGGTGACCTTCCAGAAGTACAACGGCCCTGGGAGCGCTCCCTCTCGGGTTTGTGTCACATTAGCACAATCTGCCCCAGAACGATGAGCCTCTGTGGTGGGCCAGCAAGGACAGTTGCTTCCCACCCCCAGACTCGCAATATATACTCTGAGCTCCAATGGAAGCAGAGCTGCCACCAAACTCTTAGCCATGACTGTAGAGTTTGGGGCAGTCCCCACTAGGGTATGAACTGGAGCACGACCCAGGTGAATGGGAGGCGATGGGTAATGGCTGATCCAGCCAAGGGTCCAATATGAAAAACTGGTCCAGTAACCCAAACAGGCTGAGAATCATTGGGATTTGGGTTCTTTCTATCCGCTCCCACAAGCTCTTGCAGCTTTGCTTTCTCCCCAGCTTCCACGGGAAAGAACAGCTCTCTCTGTCAGCCTGGTTTCAACAGCTGTGGAGGATGCTCAGCAACGCTGAAAATAAAATCATCCTTCCTTTCACTGAGGTGGGATTAGGAGCCTACACCTCAAGGCATCCAGGTTTGAAAAATTTGCCCTGAGTGACTGGTGCAGGGTGACTCAGCTGATCTGTGACAGAAATTGGAGCAAACCCCCAGGAGTTCCAATGTCTGTTCTGTGCTCTAAGCATCATGCAGCATCTTCCACAAAAGGCTGGTTAAAACGGCTCTACATTAGGGCAGCAGGGTAGGAAGGATGGTCTAGTGGGCAGGGAACTGAACTTGGATTCCAGAGATGTGGGTCCAAATCCCAACTCAGACCCAGGCTTCTTGTGAGACCTCACTCCACCTGGGCTGGGCCTCAGTTTCCCACCTGTAAAAAGGAAGATATAATTCCCTTCCTCCCAGAGGTGTGGAGGGCATAACAGCTGTAAGTGATTGTGAAGTGCTCAGATGGGATGGTGGAGAGGGCCATTTGAATTCCCTAGATAGTGGAAGTACTAGACAGTTCTGTAACAGCAGCTTTTAAAGTGCCAACCACCCACAGTATCATCAGGAAGCAAGGGAGGGCTGAAGGCCTGCTTCCAGTCCTTGTGGCTACATCTACATGAGTTTTCTCGCAAAAAAATATGCTAATGAGGGACTCATTTGCATGAGTCATTATCTCATTTGCATATTTTCTGCCAATCTGTTTTTGCGCTACGGGTTTTGTGCAAAAAAAAAAAAAAAGCAGATTGCTCTACCTCATCTTGCAGAAAAACGGGTTTTTGTGCAAAAAGAAAACATCCCCACTGCTCGTTTTTGCCCAAAACCCCAGCCCAAAAACGGACTGGCAGAAAAATGCAAATGAGACCACGACTCATGCAAATAAGTCCCTCATTAGCATATTTTTTGCTGAGAAAACTCATAGTGTAGACATAGCTTGAGAGTCCCTGATAGAGAGCTATCCCAAACAATCTAACCAAGCATGCTAACAAGGGACTTGTCTATACAGGTGAATGCCATTAGTTTAGAACAGCAATGGGCAACCTTTGGCTAGTGAGTGAGCCACAGGAGTGGTCTTCCTTCATCTCAGTGGGCCACAAGAGTGTCACATCCAAGACAGTCTCTGGGATAAGGTAGTTTTGCTAACGGCATACCTAGAATTTGCAAGGTGTGCTGATTGAACCATGGCAGTGTTCTAATTGGATGCAAAGGGAGCAGCATATGGCGCTCTCAGTCAATATTGTGTGCACGCACTTCATGAGCCCTTATTTTATGTGCATGTTATGTTTGTACTACCAGTAGGGAAAAAAACGAAGCAGACAAAAAACAGCAGAATCTGGCAACTCTGTACATTGGCAACGGTAAACAAAAGGTCTCCTGGGCCACACATAAAACCCCAATGGGCTGCATACAGCCCTCAGGCCATAGGTTGCCCACCACTGGTATAGAACAGTGTTTCTCAACCTTTTTTTTTTTTAAATATATATATATATATATATATATATATATATATATATATATATATATATATATATATATATATATATATATATATATATATAAAGTACCCCTTTTTTAAAAAGCAAAAAAAAAAGTAAGTACTCCCAATACCTACAGTTTTCAGACAATTTTTTCCTACCATTGCAACACATTTGTTTAAACAACTTAATCGTAGCTGGGTGGACGATGACATTTTTGGGTGTAAAAAGGACAAAAATAAAGCGCTGTAAAACTTCAAACAAAATTTCAGTTTTCTCCAAATTTCAGTTGTGTTGACGTAACCCCCGAACTTCTCTCGAGTACCCCTAAGGGTACTCGTACCACTGGTTGAGAAACACTGGTTTAGAACATGTGTTAACTATAATAAGGTTAATCATGATTTAGCACTCAGCATAAGCCAGGGCTGGCAACCTGTCAGAGTTCACCACAGGGAAGAGAAGCCCAACGGAAGAAAGCCAATTCTCTGCCACAGGTTTATTGCAATTCTCTGCTATACTGAGAAAAGCTGTTGTAGCCAGGTCGGTCAGAGGATATTGGAGAAACAAGCTAGATGAAGTCATATCTTTTTACTGGACCAACTTCTGTTGGGAGGGGGAGAGAGGCTTTCAAGCTACACAGAGCTGTGTCAAAAGGCTATTTCCCCATGCTGATCCTTTTTTCAGGATGTTGGGGTTACCTGTTGCAAGTACGGAGAGGGGAGAGAGAGGTTAGATTAGCTGTAATATGCATCCACATTCAAAGTAGGAACCGTGATCTCTCAGACTGCACGTAGTTCTCCCTCTCATCAAGAGAAGTTGGTTCAATAAAAGATATGACCTCACCCACCTTGTTTCTCATTAAGGAGAAGAGTCGGAACTCACCTTCTCTTGGGCATATGCCCTTCTAATTTAGAGCTGTTCCCATCACGTAGCGTCACACTCATGCTAGATAGAGCACCCATACTTTGGAAGAACTAACTATGGCTCTGTGAAGTTCAGAAGAAACACAGAAGTAAATGAAATATTTGTAACTCCAATGCCTCCTCCTCTGCAGTCAAAATAGCTACTAGCCACGCAGTCCGAAAGAGACTGTTCCTACCTGTCAGCGTGGATGAACATTATAGCGACTCCCTCTCTACCTGTGACAAGTAACACCAATCAACATACAGAAAAAGCCTTCTGTCCAGCATTTTTCCTTTTCTCCAGTGCATGGAGAAAGAGAGAGAAACCAGAGCTCAACAAGCAAAAGAAAGCACACAAGCAAAACTAAAAAAAAAAAAAATCTATGCAAACGGGTGCCAAACTGCAGAGTCATCACAGCAGCTGTCTGAATGTTCAGATGACTGCCTCTGGCTGAACATAACGAGGCTACTCTCTGTAATAGCAGCACCCTAGTCTAGGTCAGTAACAAATGGTACATATTTGACTATGACACAGAGCTCTGCAGCAGCAGTTACAATGCCTGACACAAGAGAACTCTTATTAAAGGATCAGACCAGGTAATCGTATGCCATCTTGTCAGCACTCAAATATCTAGAATGAAAAAAAAATAACCCTTCTGATTCTTCCACCACCCTCCTACCATCAAATCAATGGGTTCCGTACCTCCTCCGCCCCAACTGCTAAATCACAATCCAGAGAGCAACCACCTTTCTCCTGGCAAACAGCCTCCAATTTGTTTCTTTCTTGGCAAGCTCCTCCTTCAATTGAGGGGTTGCATAAAGGGACAGTTGTTCTGAAGGGTTACTCGGGGGCATGAATTATTGGAAAAATAAACAAAAGACTCATGCACAGACAATCAAAATTACTATTAAATGATTTGTTTGGGGCTAACCCTGGGCTGCATACTAGATATACAAAGACAGACAGTCCCCAGCCCTTAAGAAGTTTCAATCTCACACAATAGTATATTATTATTACTACTACTTATATTATGCTAATGGAGGGAACCCAGTCAGAGTCCTGACAAGTAAGCATGGAGACTATCACGTAAGAACACACACATAGGAGATGTGAAATAAAAAATCTCTCGGATTCAAAGAACATCTTAATGACACCATCTGACTCCCTCACAGCAGTTTTCATCTGCAGATCACAAAGCATTTTACAAATGGGAAAAATGAGGCACAGGGACAGGAAATGACTTGCCCAAGGACAGCCAGAGGCGAGTACAGAACCCAAATCTCATGGATACAGTCCAGCATTCTCTCAACTGGGATCTAGGGATGTAAAATCCCATTTCACTGGTTCATCCAGGGGTTCTCAAACTCTGTGATACCGCGGCCCCCCTTCTAAATTGCTTGCAACCCCCCGGGGGGGCGGGACCCACAGTTTGAGAAATGCGAGGTTAACCAGTTAAATGTAGTATAGAACTGGGCTCACCGATTAAAGTGTACGCTCCCCCCACCTTCCATGGACAGGGGCTGCTCCAGCAGGCCAGAGCAGCCCAGGCCAGGCCTGCACAAACGGGGGCTGCTCCAAGCGGCTGCACCACCCCTGCTTGCTGTGGGCCCTGCAGGGCTGGAGCAGATCCCTACCTCCGGCGGGAGGAAAGTTGCTCCAGCCCCTACTGGCTAACCAGAACTGGTAAGCCTCACCTTAATTCCCCTCCTACGATATATAGTATTTAAATATGGCTTCTACCACTGTAGTATCGGAGCACTGCCTCACAATTTTCAATGTATCTTTCACCCATGAAACGCAGAGCTGAGCTATTATCCCATTTTACAGATGAGGGGACAGAGGCTAAGTGAACTTGTCCTAGGCACCACAAGAAGTCTGGGTCAAAGCCAAGATTTAACCCTGGTCTTCCATGTCCCGGACCAGCACTCAAACCTCTCTCTCATGTGGCTACTTTTAAAGTATCCCCAAAGTTTTCAGTACAGTTTTGCTTAACCTTTATTAACAGGCCATTTCTACACAGGGACTGATGATTTTTACTGGTCCCCCGGTTAGTTGCCTAGATTTCATGGCCTATGTGCAGCCAGAGGAAACTGGGAGTTCATCTCAGCGTGTCTAATTAAAACACACCACACAAACCTTTTTTCTTTATCAGTTCATCGCAAGATCAATTCCTGTAGAATGCTGAATGTTCCATCCTGTCTCCCTAACTGGTGCCAGTCTTCTCTATCAGAATATAAGCTCTTGGAAGCTGGGGTGGTCTACTCTGTCTCTGTACAGTACCTAGCGCAATAGGTACCCATTCTTCTTGCTCCCTAGCTATTGCTGTACTAAACATGATTCATCATAACAATAAAGCGTATTTCTTACCCCAGGATCGTAAACCCTGGAAAACAGAATCCTTAAATGGAAACCATGACGCCAACTTAAATGAAGCATCATAAACAGCTGCCTGGCTAGGATATTCAACAGCACCCGCTTCTTCTAAAAGGTTTACAGGGCTAAGAGTAGGAGGTGTAGCTAACTTGCTCATTTATATTGGCAGAATCTCTAGCATACTGCTCTGTGCGCACAGAGTTGATACAGAAGACCCTCATCAATCATATTACAGACCTTGCAATACCAGTTTGCCTAACTTCCCAGGCCCTTTCACTTCAGGCAAAACTTAAGTCATGGAAAACAAGCAGTCCGATGGCACAGATCACTACATTCCTCTCCTGGGAATGTACAGTAGGAACGACATAAAAGCTGATTTTATTGCATTGTTCAAATTCTTAACAAGCCAGCAACAACAACATCCAGCGCTTTTATTTCAAAAGGGACAAGGCTATTAGGGTTGCCAGGTGTCCGGTTTTGAACCGGACAGTCCGGTATTTGGGCTTTCTTTCTGGAAACAAATTGAGAAAATACCGGACATATAAATGTCCGGTACTTTCTAATTAAGTAAGTTTTATTATTATTATGAGTATCAGTACGTAGTTGCATACTGCCTGGCTGACAGACATGCTTACACTGCCTGAGCATGTCTACCAGCCAGGCAATACACAACTACACAGAGAAGAGGAGGGTGGGGCCAGAGCAGGATGGAATCCTTGGGGCTGGAATCACCCACGCACTCCGCCAGGACCGTACGCAAGACAGGCAGCACCCCGGGATCTGCGTGTGCCCAGGCCAGCCCCGCCCCCCGCCAGCAGGTTCCCCCCGCCCTTCCAGCCAGCCCTGCTTCCCACCAGTCGGTTCCCCCCTGATCTCTCCCGGCCAGCCCCGCTCCCCGCGGGCCGGTTCCCCCCAGCCAGCCCTGTTTCCCGTCAGCTGGTTCCCCTTCCCCTCCCCCCAGATCTGAGATCAAGTGTGTCCAGTATTTTTTTTAAAACCATCTGGTAATCCTAAAGGCTATTTAAAAATCAACTTAATTTTTATGAATAGCAACACTATTACACATGACTGGGATGGTTCATCTTCTAAGCCAGTGTTTCTCAAACTGTGCTCCCCAGAGCCCCAGGGGCTCGGCAAGACATCTCCAGGGGCTCCGCGAGGTTGACAAACTGGAAACATAGATAGGTACAACACATACAATCAGTGGACCGCTGGGGCGCTGCATAAATTTTTACACGTGTAAAGGGCTCCAAAGCCCAAAAAGTTTGAGAACCGCTGTTCTAAGCCAGTAAAGAAGCATGCTGACAGTAGGATACATAAAGCTTAGTGAATGACAGGCCCCATCAGACACAGCACCAGATAACAGGATCATATTGACCTTGCTACCTACAGTGGTGGGGAATTCCTGGCAAGAGGTGAGAATTCAGTAACTCTAAATCTTGCCTCCACCAAGAAGGTGGAACGCCTACCGACATGTAACTCAGATGAGGCACTGAGTTCTAAGTGTAGGGCATTTGGGGAGTGTGTGTTTGAGTGGGAAGTGATACAATATTTTCCCTGCCTCCCCACCCGGAAGGGTAGTTCCGGGAATAGCACCAAACAGCGTTTTGGAGAGAGCTGCACATCCTGTACTCCCGGAGGCAGATAAAGTCCAGAAACCTGGGTGTGTCGGCAGGTGGGGCTTTGCTTGCTTTCTGAGGAGAGAAAGGTGCTCCACCCCAACAGCCTCAGCCTTCCTGCTGCATCGCAGGCTCCAGCTTTCCTTCCCAGGCCTCTGCCATACACAGCTGCACAGCAAGGGCAGGCTCTGCTCCAAGTGAACAAGTCTAGATGTGTAATTAGCATTCAAGATGAGCAGGCTCCAGCGGAGCAGGGAAGAGATGCCTCCTGAGGAGGCCAGTACACCGAATGCTGCTCACATTCCTGCATTCCTTTGCTGCCTGCAGCAAATAAGCCCTGACCCAATGCTAAAACTGCTTTGGTTAAACAGTAGGTATTTTGTAACCAGACATCTTTGCAGAGAGAGCCAGAATGTCCGTTATCTAGCAGTTGAGATTTTCCAAAGTTAGATATGTGGAACTGTGCAAAGATATTTGTCCCTGCCCAGTTTGGGCACACATCTCCCCAACATGTGTGCACAAAGGTATATGCATGAGGCCAGTGCACGCTCAGAGTGTGAGCTCTATCACATGCGTGCACACAGGACTGTTGTGCATGGTCAGCACACTCAAATACGCATGTGAATGCGTCATTGAAAAACCATTTTTAAAACTAGATAGATGGGTACATTGCACACAGACACATATCTGCATACACAGATACTTCTGTTCCCA
>CM057846.1:15338135-15351393 GCA_030068395.1 Apalone spinifera
AAGAAGAACTTCTTTCAGCAAAGAATCCATGCCAAACAAGTGCTTAACTAAAGACCATACACAATGCACTGTGCTCCAAAGGTCTGCCAACGGGTGAGATCACGTTCCTGTCACTTCTTCCCCACACAACAGAGGCTTGCTTTAGTCCAAGGATGACAACCAGGAATGGTGGGTGCGCCGCACTTACCTGCTCCTCCCACTCCCAGCATTTTTGGAGTACAAAGACCTGCACTCTGTCCCCACTCTTCCTCCTCCCTCCCTGAGCTAGAACTCCACAAACAGCTGATTCCCAGTGTTCCAGCTCCAGAAGAGAGGGGAAGGAGCGTGAATCAGGCAATTTGCGGCGCCTCCAAAAATGCTGGGAGGGAGAAGCTGTTTACACTGAACATGATTCCATCCCTGGTTAATTACATTTTTAGTGTAGATAAGCTAGGCCCTTGTATTAAGATTTCCCACTGTTGTGCAGATGTAGATGGGGCTTCAGGTGGCCACTGCTGTTTTAACCATAGGGTCCTCTTGTCTGTCTCAGAGTTCAGTAATTAAAACGCTGATGGGCAGCCTACACTAACGCTTGCACCACTGTTCCCACTAATGATGACAACACTGCGACTCTTGTGAACTAGGGACGTAAACGTGTAACCATCTAAATCAGGGGTTCCCAAACTTTTCGACACCGGGGACCAGTAAATCCATTCACGAGGTTTTGGAGGACCAGTAACATTTATTTGCATATTCATTAAGCAAATGATGAATATGCAAATAAATTGTTTCTGGTCCTCCCAAAGCCCCCAGTGCCAATTTTAGCCCACAGAAAAAAGTCAGTCGCAGCCACACAAGTGAGATACAAAAACACAACCTCTCCAAACCCCTCAAACTTCACTAATGTGGCCCCAACGGTGCTTGTGTGCTGGGACAGAGTTCTGGGGAAGGGTGCCAATGAGTGCTGGGGCGGGGGACAGGGTGCTTGTGGGTGCTGGGGCAGAGTACTTGTGGAGGTCTGGGGGGAGGGGAAGGGGACAGGGACTGATACCTGGGGATCCTGTAGCTGCCAAGGCCCAGGAAGCGCATGGGCTGCTCACCCGTCCCCCAAACAGTGGCGTGGTACCTGACATGCTGGTCTGTTGCATGCCTGATGCCTTCCTGCGTGGGGTGAGGGGGAGTCCTGGACCGCGCCAGCCTCAACCGCTCAGGAGTGCGCGTCTTGCTCCTCCGCTCCCCACAGTGGCATGCACCCCCTGAGCAGCCGAAGCTGGCGCAGTCCCGGATCTCCACCCATTCCCTCGCATGCAGGAAGGCAGCAAGGGAACAAAGTCCCCAGCGTGTGATGGACCGGCATTTTAGGTACCGCACCTGCTGTTGGAGCAAGGGAGAGAACAGCCTGCGCACTTCTAGGACCTGGCGCGCAGATGCAGAACTGCCCCCCGACCGAGCAGGAAGCCCGCACTACATCCGTGGTCCCAGGAGGGAGGTAATATCAGCACAGCTTGCATCTTGGGGGTTGAGGGTAGCAAGGAGGGCTCTCTTGCAAAAATTTTTCTGAGGCCCGGTATTTTTTTTCCACGGACTAGTACTGGGCCATGGACCACAGTTTGGGAAATGCTGATCTAAATGGTTTAACTGATAAGCTGATGCTTATTGGTTTCTGTTATGGCTCCCTGGGAGTGGGGCCAGCAGGGGCTAATAGCCCCACTCCCAGGGAATCTGTAACAAAGCCAGCATCTGCCGGCCCGCTCCCAGGGAACAATGTTTTCTCTAATTTTTTCCTTTCATGTGCAGAATACATTTTGTTATGTGCACCAAGGCATGTGCTTATGTGCACCAGCCAATCAGCTGAGCGGCATCTGAATCTCTCCTGGTGGCTGTCTAAGGCTCAGCTTACAGGGAACACTGCCAAGGAGCCAGCTGCTACCTCAGACTGCAGGCTGAGACGGCTATGCTGCACCAAGCTCAAAGCTGCGCCCGGCTTCCTATAAAACCTACTACCTGTGGTCCACCTGTTTCAACTCCACACGTTGGCCCGTCTTCCCGCATGACGAAAGTCCAATAGCCAGACAAGAGCAACAGGTTTCAGCGCAAAAGGAAAAGCATGCACCGCAATTCTTCCTTCGGCGCCTCATCCTTCATTTGAACTTGGTCTGAACGGATTTCCTTTTAAACCCTCTGACATAAGTGTAAGTCTTTTTAGAGCCTCTTGCCTCCTCTTTTGTCCCAGCTCCCATATTTGCAGATTCAATATTGATCTGTCCCGGGCGGAGCCCCACTGCCTTTGCGGTTTTGCTGCAGGAAGCGAACAAACTCTCTAATCAGGAGTGGGTATGAAACTGGATGATAGTGCTAAGTGACAGCAACCCTTCACAATCTTCCCGGGTCCCTCACCCACACCCGAACCACTGCTAGGGCAAGAGCCAGGGTTTATCCCAGGCAAATCATCTGAACTTGAAGGTAAAACCTCCGCCGGCCCCTTCGATCAAGGCTTCTCTGAAAAGCACAATAATGACAGCACTGTCCTGTCAGAGATAGCCTGCCTGTTTCTGCGTGGTTTAGCAAAAACTACCCTCTCTATTTTAAAAGTAACATTATCACCTTTAAGAAGCAAGTTCAAAATCACGTTCATTCACAACCACCGTCCACACCGCCTTCAGATAATGCCATAATCACGACGCCCCTTTTGTGACTCCAGTCAGAAGCAGCGTGACATTAAAAATGAGTGTCCTGTAGTGTTCCTTCTAATTTTTCCCACCCTGAGCGGAATGAACTTTTTTGTGCGCACTAGGGATATAATAGTATAGACAATTCACCAATAAGCAAAAGCTTACAGGTTAATGCTATAGACAACACGCTTTCCCTCTCCCTCTCTGGCTGCCAGTAAATTTTTTAGCAGGCTGGCCAGCAGCCCAGCTCAGTCTTGGCTTGCGATGGGTCCGGGACCTACCCCTGCTGCAGCTATGTATTTAAAGTGTATAAAGAGCCAGGTGGGCAAGCAGCCTGGATCCGTTCTGGTTCACACCGGGACCAGGAGCTCAGACCCCCCACTAGACAGGGACAACTGGCAGCCGGTCCACAAGGGGAGCTGGTTTTTAAACTGGCTCCCCTTGCAGACCATCTCCCACCTAGCACCCCACGCTGCTGCCTATGATGGAGCGGGGCGGCCCCATTCCGGGGTACTGTAGAATAGTCAACTAACCAATAAAATGTCATAAGGTTACTCAATTATTCAATTAACCGATCGCTAACATCCCTAGTGCGCACTAGTGTGGAGGCAAGGTGTGACAGATGATGTGCAACACCTCACCTTCATATTGGTACACGTAACAAAATTCACGTGGCCCAAATAAGGCCAAGGGGTTGCGAGTGTGGGAGGGGGCTCAGGGCTGGGGCAGAAGGTTGGGGTGCTACAGTGGGAGGATGCAGCCTTTGGGACGCAGGAGGGAGTACGGGGTTTGGGCTGGGGGTGTGGGCTTTGGGGTGGTGCCAAAGATGAGCTCTTTTGGGTGCAGAAGGGTGCTCAGAGCTGGGAGAGCAGAGGACTGGGGCTCAGGCTTACCTGGGTGGCTACCTGCTAGGGGACAGTGAGGAGAAGCCCATTTCTCCTGGTCATGGGAGCTCAGTGCTAGGGCTGGTGGGGAGAAGGCTCCTCCCTGACACAGCAGCTTCAAAGTTTGGGCCTCATTGCTGCCCTGAGCCTGTGAGAAGGGCTTAATGGGAAGCTACGCAGCTGCACAGCTTAGAGGGCACGTAGGTGTCCCGGATATTTCAGAGTCTAGGGCGCACACGGCTCACTGAAACCAGAATCCAAACAAAATAGTACAGACTAGCTCTCCCAGCATATATGCACAATGGCTGTATAGGCCTGGAAAGACGCAAGTACGCAGGGGATTCTCGGACGATTGTAACTTTTACAAAATACGAACTAATGAAAATGAACGAATGACAGCATCTTACGTTTACCTGTCTGCTAGAACCATCAGCTGCAAGGTGGGTTACCGCTTATCACCAAGGAAATGCGGCCATCTGTAGGGAGGAATAGGACGACAGCGAGTTAAAACGGCTTGCCATCACAGATATCTAACAAACTGAAAAGCTATTTGGAGGGAAGAAAGTAGCTGAACTAAAACTTGGCTAGAACTTTGCTGAGACTTGTGCAAGAACTGACATAAGAGCCTTAAATGATCAGGATCTCAGAAGGCACCACCAGTGGCACAATCTCCCCTCACACTAGCTGAGGTGCTTACCTCAAGAGGGAATATAAGACAGAAAGCTCCTGAAACACGACTATCCATTGATAAAGACAGTGTACAACAGTCTGGGCTGGCCCTGCCCCCGGCGCGCTGCACATGCGTGGTGCCAGCCCTGGGCTCAGGGCGCGTTGGCGGCCCCTGCCCCGGGTGCGTGACACATGCGCAGTGCCGGCTCCGGGTGCAGGATGCGTGGGTGGTCTCCAACCTCGGGCGCGTGGCGCATGCGTGGCCCCACCCCCGGAAGTGAGGCACATGAGCGGCCCCGCCCCCGGGTGCCCAGCAGCCACGAAAGGTTGGGGACCACTGGTGTACAATATTGCCTGAGGTGCCTACCATACAAGAAGCAACTGTGTTCCATCCCGTTTAGTTTGCCAGATCTGCCAAGAACACAGCCTGAATGGCTCAGTAATTAGTTAGAAAAGTCCCACTGACTAAAAGAAGAAAGTGTATTTCTACATGTAATCAGGTAATCCAACAAATCTCTGCACCGTTGAAATAAGAGGGACTTACATTATACATATTGTGACTATTTTCTGAAACAAAGACAAGGACAAGTTAGCCACGCCCCTGACCCCGTAAGCCACGCCCCCGACCCCTTAGGCCCCATCTGCCTGTCAAATGAAGTCCCAGCCCTGGAGGTAGTACTTCCAGAGTCAAGATAGACACATGACAGAAAAGAAAGTGGTGTTGTGTGACCCCTCTAAGAGCTCCTCCCCATAGGACCCACCATACAATTATACTGCAATTGAATTAACTCAACTTGCATTACATTACCCTGAGGGGAAGAGGCAGGGGTGCCTCTATTTCAGTGGTTCTCAAACTTTTTGACCCGTGAAGCACCTCGCTGAACGTAAACCTTTCCACAGATCACCAGTGGCTAATGATAACTCACCGTTAATTACATAATTACGCCTGAGCCATTTTGCTAGTGCTGGAACTAGGGAGAACAGTTTAATTTAAATTATTAAACAGATTAAGTGTTTTAACTTTCTCGTGTTAGTTTATCAAACTTCATTTTAAATAAAGTAAAATATGAATTTATGTCCAAGACAAAAGGTTTCAGTGTTTTCTTTATTTATGGCAGGGGTGGGAACCCTTGTTTGGGTTGGGGCCACCCACCCACAGAAAAAAATCAGTTGGGAACCACACAAGTGAGAAGCAAAAACACTCCTTCAAAAACTCCCAGCCCCACAGGGCGAGGAGAAGGCATGGGGAGGACCTAAGTTCCGGGCTTCCCATTGGCCAGATTTACTTTTCTGGGGTTCCGGAACTAGTGGATCACCCCTTAGGCTCTGGGGTGAGGACAAAAATGAGGGGTTCCAGTGTGCGGGACAGGTCTGCCAGTGTGTGGGATAGGGATGGAGTGCAGGATCTGGGCACGAGGTGGGATGCAGAAGGGGGAGAGATTGCAAGATCTTGGTGTAAGGCAGGGGGCAGAAGCAGGATGGGGGTAGGATTTCTGGCCAGGAAAGGGCGTGGGGCAAGGGGTCTGGCCAGAAGGGAGGGTGCAGGAGTAAGGGAGGGTGTCAGAGCAAGCTGAGGGTGCTGGGTCTTGGCAGGGGAGGGGAGTGAGTAAGGGGGATTGGAGTCTGGGGGTCTGGACATGAGCAGGAGATGCTTACCTGGCTTCATGCCCCCTTCCAGCAGGGAAAGCTTCTGGACAGTGCACTGCTATTCCCCCACTGCGGTGGAAAGGGGGAGGGAGCTCAGCCCTCCATACCAACGTAGAGAGCACGTCCCGCACGTCCACGAGGCTGCAGCACCAACTCCAGCCAGTGGAGGGTGTGAAGAAACCCTGACCTTCCCTGCCAGACCAGGCTTGCTGCTACTCCCCCAGAGGGGTGAGGAGTGGTGGGGACACAGAGTGGCAGAGCACGGAGTGCACCTGCTGAGCCTGAGTGCGCCCCCGCCCTGTAGTGCCCCAGCCGGGCTCCACGAAGACCCTGCACCAACAAGCAACCTGAAAGAGAAGGAAGTGGCAGCGCCACACCAGGGACCCCACAAGCCAGAGGCAGTATCGCAGGGGAGGGAAGGGCCCACACAGTGGTGGGGTAGTGGGTGGCGGAGTGGCCGGAAACCGCACGCCACTGGAAGTCAGTCCGGCTGCTTGCTGACAAAACGCCAGTGTAGCCGCCTATGCACTCTGCAGAAGTGCTTGGTACTAGAGAGAGAGGTCATTATTTGTACAGGAGCAGAACCCCAAAAGTTCCGCGTGCTACTCAAACACGAAAGCCACAGTCCCCGCTGCTGACACTGGACTGGGAGGGGAAGAAGGGAGCAAAGGTCTTTGTTCAAACGACATTCTGACTTGGCCGATAGATAAAGGATTCAGGGACAGGGTATGAGTGGATCAGGAGACTCATTTCTTGTTCCAGGCAGATCGTTTTAGTGTCTTTTAAATTGTAAAATTAATTTAAGTTATATTAATAACCAGGGATGGTGGAGGACAGCAAATGGAAGGCTGGCCAACTTGCAGCAAGTTCTGAAGTTTTGGAGGCGTGTCAGGATATGTGGCTCACTGGGGCTACAGACAGCATGATGGAAACATGGAAACCTCATGTAGGGAAAGCAGGGAAACCTCATGTAGGACTACTGGAAGGTGGAGGTAGAGCAGATGGACAACTAAAATATGAGGAATTCTCTAGAGAAGTCTTGTTGAGACCGTGTCTTCACTAAAAATACTACAGCAGCATAGCCGCAGCCACGTTACTATAGTATCACTTCAGGGTAAATGCCCTTCCCTAATGGGCAGCAGCTGGACTGGCAGAAGAATTCTTCCATCAACCTAATGCTGTCTACACAAGGCCTCAGTTTGGTTTAACTGTTTCTATCTCTTTTGCTGGTAGGCCAGCCCTTAGAAAGTATGTTGGGTAAGTACTGAAGGAGCAGACCAAAACAAGTTGGACTATACAAACCAATGCTCTGAACTGGGATGGAAACAAACAATACAGTAAAATCTAACCATATTTCTCCTGCTTTTTAAGCTTGTGTAATTTGCACACAATAATCTCTCCCCCACCTTATTTATTCTTGGACCGAGACTTACTATACTCCGGTCATCTGAAGAAGTGGATTTTGCCCATGAAAGTTCATGATACCATCTACATGTTTTGTTAGTCTTTAAGGTGCTACTAGACTATTAGTAGTTTAAGTTTTTTCTGTTACAGACTAACTCAGCTACCCCTCTGAAGTACAATAAACTACAGCCGGTCCCCAACTTACGAACGAGTTATGTACCAAACACTAGGTTGTAACTCAATCTGTTCGTAAATCGGATTACATTCACTTACATACGGCCGCACCGTTCGTAAGTGCAGATTTCGTTCATAACTCGAGTTCCGGCTGTATAGGAGGTTGGTTGTAAATACGAACCATCATAAGTCGATGCGTTGGTAACTCGGGGACTGGCTGTAGTTCGTTACAATTGTGCAAGGGAATATACACAAGATCTGAGACAGGAAGGAAAGAGAAAATTCTACACCACCAGAGTAATACCCTCTGTCTGTGTGAACCTGCTTTCAAAAGAAGAATGAGAAATACAGTAGCTGTTAGAATAGGGAATGGTGGGTGCAAAGGAATTAGAGGGGCTATAATTCTGTGGCTTTCTGCTGTTTTCTGCACAATCCCAGTTTGCATATATATTTCTGGTGCCTTTTGTTCCAAAGAAAGAATGATCCCAACATAACCAATGCACTGCCTCATTGCCAGCCCAGCCTCGCGGAAAAATGCATTCAGCAGCAAAAATGCTAACTCCACCTCCCATTTGCTCTTTACAATTCAACAAGATGCTAACTTCAAAGGGTGACTGAGGCTATTTGGATGCTAATATTATTAAGCAATGACAATCTAACACATACACGCTCTATTAGAGTCAAAGTGCTTTCCTGGCCCATTCCACCAGGATCCTCCCTTCCATCATACATTCTCCACCCCCTTTTGCCCCATGCACCAAAGAAATAACTGTCTAGTTTGTGATACCTGAGATTTAAGCCTCCTCATTTCTCTTTCCCACTCTCCATCCTGGTAGCGATTGCCCTGAGGCTGCATCTTACTGCTAGGCTGGGGGAAGGGTACACAATAGAACTAGCTGGGAAATTTAAAAGCATTTCAAAGTTTGATTTGCCAAAACAACAACAAACAACAACAACAAGAATATAATAAAATAAAATCTTAATTTCTTTCCAGTTTTCAGCCAGCTTTGCTACAGTCATGCAGCCCTATTCTGCACTCACTACAAAGCAGGGATGTAAATGACTAGTCGCTTCCCCCCACCTTGCTGCCGTTATCAGGGGGGGCGGGGGAGGAAGGAGTGCTTCAAAGCGGCAGTGTCACATGAAGCCCGAGGCCAGACCCGGGCTCCATGGGGTGCTACCGCTTTGAAACACCGCATGCAGCCCAGGGTCCCCAGCTGGCCCAGTAACTCGATCTTTTCATGGTGTTTCAAAGCAGCAGCACCACCACTGCTGCCGCTTTGAAACGCCATGAGGAGCACAGGGCCAGCAGGGTCCTTTGAAGTGTAGCAACAGCTCTGGAGGCGCCCTAATCGACTAATCGAAAGTCAATGCAAATAACATCGACTATTTGATTAGCCAATTAATCGAAATTTCACATCCCTTTTACAAAAAGGGTATGGAGGTGCTATAAAATGAACAGCTCTGCAACTTATCAGGCTCCTTTGACGTGCCCGGTCTATTCTATGCATAGGCAACAATGATAGTTCAGCACAGGTTACACCTCTATAAACTGGAACTCTCTGGTACAGAAACATCCATGGTCCAGAAGGACCAGCGATGTTCCAGGATCAGAGAGTCCTGGCGTGCTGCAGGGGTGGGGGACTGGGGAGCCCGGTACGCAGCTCAGCTGGGCTGCCGGGGTGGGAGTGTAGGCTCAGCTAAGCTGCAGGAAGAGCCAGGAAGTCTGATAGGAGGGTGGGGAGGCAGTGTATGTGTGCGGCAGCAGGGGCCCAAAAATGACCTACCCTGATCTGGAAAAATCCCTTATCCAGAACCAGTCAGGTCCCAAGGGTACCGGACCAGGGAGGTCCAATCTGTAATAAAGAGCATCAGCCTAGGTCTTAAGTACTCAGTGTTTGAATCCCTGCTCTTCAACGGACCCCAGGCAAGTCACTCAGCTGCTCTGTGCCTATTTCCCCACTGTAAAATGGAGATGACAGCACAGTTCTACCTCACATGAGCAGGGCTTGACAAACGGCGGCGAAAACCGCTCAGCAGCCCTGTACTGCGCATGCAGAAGAGCCGCATTGCGCATGAGCGCGCCGGGAATGAACGGGGCGCACGGCTGAAATCTACTCGCCACAGGCAGTAATATACAGATTACTGGTAATAATAATGATACAACGTTGCACTTTTACTGAGTCTTCCATCAATAGACTCACAGCACTTTACAAACAGTTAATGACTCAGCCTTGCCACAACTCCCCATGAGGCAGGGTGGTGTTAGTGTTTCAGTTTTATAGATAAGGAAACTGGAATCCCAGAGAAGTGAAGCCCTAAGGTTCTCAGACAGCACATGGAACAGGTGGCATTATAACCAATATATGGATCCTTAGCTGGTTTGACCTCAGTGGAGCTCAGACAATTCACACCAGCTAAGGATTTGCTCCCCCACTCTCTAATGTCCATTTCTCTGTGTGCCTTATGGATAAGACCATACCTCTACCTCAAAATTTTGCTGGAATTGTAGTCCTAGCCACGTGCAGATTAGGAAAACAGGTCATGTTTAAAAAAACTATTAGACAACATGACTTAAACTGAGACAACATCTGTGTGTCTAGCGTAGCCAGGTCAAGTCACGTGTATGGGAAAAAATGTTTATCTGATTGCAATCACACTATATTTGCAAATTCACCTTCAAGGCAGGCTGAAAAGTAACTTACTCCATCATAATGAGTAGTTCTGTGGCATCTTAGAGACTAACAAAAATATACATGAGCTTTCATGGCAAAACCCATGGGCAAGTTTGTTCCATGACAATACACCCTTGTCTTGTCCCCACCTCAAGTACATTTTCAAACATCTTTTTCCAAGAAGTTTCTTGATGTGGGAACTGAATTAAGAAAAGGGAGGACGATTGGCACTTATTAAATGGGCAAACATTCCAGTGATGGGCACAGTACATAAACTGAAATAAAACAGATCCTGATATACAGGTGGCAGAATAAGGTAAGAGTGAGAGAAAAACACTCACTAAGCCACAAATCCATGTGGAAGTCAACGGGGTACGTTGGGGGTGCAGCAACACATCAGTGCAGAGCCTCCCTGACTTCTACATGGGCCACTCTGGGTTGGAAGTCTGGACAAAATATACAAGGGAGCGAGCTGTGAAAGAGAGAAGAGGCAAAAAAAAAAAAAAAAGGTAGCTGGGAGTTTAATATAACTCCAAGACTGCATAAGATGCTTGAAATAGTGATGTAAACAAGTGACTAGGCTTATTGGTTAGTCAAGTCGACTACTCAGCTACTTGCATTTCATTCCCCCCACCTCACTTTGCTGCCTCTGTATCTTAAAATGTGGTCTGTTTCCCCACCCCCACCCCCCCGCCCCGCCGGCTCCATGGTGCCCTCTATCTCTCCCCCCTCCCCTGCCCAGTGCTGCTGCCTTGGGGAGTGGCTGCCACAAAGCAGCCTTTGCCTGTGGTGGGCCAAGGCTTGCCACTGGCAGAGGCTGCTATGGTAACAGCCCCTGTCCACGGAGGGTCCGAGCTCCACACTGGGGCCCCACATGGACATGGGACTGCTGGACCCGGCATGAGCCAGGACCGAGCAAGTCCAGCTGAGTCCCAGATCGTGCCAGCTCTAGGAGCTACCCCTGCTGTGGCTCTGCATTTTAAATGTGGTAAGAGCCGCGTGGGCAGGCAGCCCAGCTCCTACTGCATTTAAACTACAGAGCTGCAGCAAGGGTAGATCCCAGACCTGGACTTCCCTTATCGACTGAACATGCAGTCAATAAAAATTCTATCGACTACACAATTAGTGAAGTACCCGCTTCTTAACATCCCTAGCTTCAACACAATGCAAGCGCGTAGAACTTAATGAAGGGACAGGTCAGATAAAACTTAAATGACGACTCTAAAGAACAAGCCTTCTTCTCTTTTAAATACTTCTGCGCCAATCCAAATACTCGGGAAATTGTGACGGTTGTAAAACTAAACAGCAATGATTACACAAGTTCTTACTTTCCCAGACTGCTGCATTCCCGCCCTCTGGTTGGCTGCAGAAATAGCTCATAGCCTCCCCTACTGAGAGCAAGCACCAAAACATCTGGTGAATTATCATAGCAAGCACTGCAGACAGACACAGGAGCAAGAGCTGGGAGAACACTGCTCGGAATGGTCCCGGCCTTAACAATGAAGGAGGAAGCCAACAATCCATTTAAAGCTCCAGTTTGATCCATTCACCTCCTGGCTGCCAGGGCTGAACACAAAGGCAGTCGCTCCGCTTTATGCCCTGAACAAAAACACACACGAGTAACATTATGGACTTAAATGGTATCTCCTAAGGAAGGATCTCAAAGCACTTTAAGCAAAGACGGGAGGCATTATTACACCTATCCTCACTTTGCAAAGCTAGAGACTCTGCCAGCTATTTTCAGGGTATATCTTTCACAACAGTTAAGCCTGGGCTCTTGGTCAGATGTTGTCCCAAGCAAGACACCATTCACATACAAACACTTCTGAATTTAGTGGCTTTTTCAACTGGAGCTAGCATGCCCATCCTGCATTATAAGGTTTTCCTTGGGGCTGGTAACTCAACCACTTAGCAAGGAGTATGTGACTAAGCTATTCAAGTGCTGACAGTCCTGCAGGGCTTTTCTATGACTCTCCTCTTGCGCTCAACAGGACACACAAGTTCACGGGGAAAGAATCAGAGTGGCTCAGCTTACTACAGCACAGAGAACATGGGATGTATGCCCCTGCAAGTCCTACCACCATCCAAAGTGGTGCAGTCACAGTGAAGACACAATAGCATAAAGAGGACTTGGCAATGTGGCTGCTCATATCCAAACTAGGCTAGTCCAAGTAACACAGACCTCCTTCCCTATCCTGTGTCAGTCACCCAAGTTAATTCTTCAGCAAAGAGTGGCTTAGAATCACAGAATTGCAAGAGACTTCAGGAGGTCATTGAATTTAACCCCCTGCAAAAAGCAGAATCAATCCCAATTAAAATCAACCCAGGCAGGGCTTTGTCAAGCTAGGACATAAAAACCACTAGGGCTGGAGATTCCACCACCTCTTAGGTAACCCATTCCAGAGCTTCACCACCCTCCTAGTCAAATAGTTTTTCCTAATATCCAACCTAGCACACACACACACACCCCCCACACACACACACCACACACACTCTGCAACTTGAGACCATTGCTCCTCATTCTGTCATCTGTCACCACTGAGAAGAGCCTCTCTCCATCCTCTTTGGAACTCCCCTTCAGGAAGTTGAAGGCTGCTATCAAATCCCCCCTCACTCTTCTTTCCTGCAGACTAAACAAGCCCAAATCCCTCAGCCTCTCCTCGCAAATCATGCGCTCCAGCCCCCTAATCATTTTTGTTACCCTCCACTGGACTCTCTCTCATGTGTTCACCTCCTTTCTGTAAGGGGGCCCCAGAACTGGATACAATACTCCAGATGCGGCCTCACCAGTGTCCCACTGTGAAACAGCAAGAGTGAGTGAACAACCAGAGGCCCTGTCCCAAATCTTGTGTTCTATTTAGACAGCCCTGGACCCCACAAACAGAAGCTTCACTGGAGGTTTAGAGATAGTTTAGTTGTCATCTGCTATCTAAGCCTTTTACAAGTATGATTTTTCAATGAAAATAGTCTTTAGAAGGAAATGAAAACCCTGGAGGAAGACCTGTCAATATTCCTGAAGTGTCATTTTAACCAAACTCTCTTTAAAAAGAGAACGTGATCTCAAAGCTCAGACCTTTGGAGCACAGTGCATTGTGTATGCTCTTTAGTTAAGCACTTGTTTGGCATGGATTCTTTGCTGAAAGAAGTTCTTCTT
>CM057846.1:15360930-15373248 GCA_030068395.1 Apalone spinifera
AATAAATAAAATAAAATAAAATAAAATAAAAGGAGGCTGCCCCTTTAAGAAACAAGCAAACTTTTTGGCCATATCAGGCTCCTGTTGAGAGCCGCCATTTTGGGCACCAATTTGAATCGCCACCCTGGTGAGCACAGGGAGCTGGAGGGGAGCCGGGGGGCAGGGAAGGGGCTGTTTGGGTGGGCACAGAAGCAGCTTTGCGAGCCACACTTTTGGGGGAGAGGAGCTGCATGCAGCTCATGAGCCACGGGTTGCCCACCCCAGACTAGATGCTCATAAAGCTCCGAGGATTGTGTCCAAATCTTATTTTGAAGAGGGAAGAAGCCTGTGATAGATAAGAAGTGTGCTGGCCTTTTCTGAACATCCCAGCATTCAGTGACTAAAGGGTTAAACTGAGGGTGCTAGTAGGGAGGCAGGAGTGCCAACAGGAGAAGATGTTGAGATTGGAATTGAAAGATATATCTGCTTGTTATTGTTCTCTGTGTGAGTTTTAAGCCAGGAGTTGGGGGAAACAAGATGAATTGAACCAGGAAGAACTGCCATGCCCACAAAGAATTCTGGGCATGGAAATGGATTGGACCTTAAAGCACAGATCACAAGTAGATAGGGAAATGTCTATTTAGACAATCAGATTTACTTCTATGTTTTGTTGTTTGGTTAAACTTCTCTGTGCTAAGTCTACATGCACCCCCACCCCCTCCCAATTGTACTTTAAGCTGCATCCCAGGGATGGAATTTTCTCTGTGTTTTTAAATTGTTCTTTTCTCAGTTGCTTTAAAACCCATAGCAACCAAGTATGCTTTATCAAGTATATCTTTTTATTTGGTTTAATAAAATCATTTTTAAGACAATGATTTGATTCTTGCATCCTAGAAGTTAATAGGAAGTCTAAGAGGTCAGCTATCAGAGATTGCAGTCTGTCTTTCTGTGCTCAAAAGAGCGTGGGGGTACCCCTCTGGAAGAAGTCCAAGTGCTGGGTTCAAGAAAGAGGTGTTTTGTGGTTTTTATGGTTTCATTTGGTGGTGGCAACTACCTCCTAAGACCAGGGAATCTGAGATTCTCTTCTGGCCTGCCTTCTGCACTTGGATTGCCAGGGTGGGGAACAGCCTTGAAAAAGCCAATTTCCATCTTTTTTATATATATAAGGAAGCATCAGACGGCAGAAACTTAATTTAAAAAAAAACCCTTTTCATGTCACCATTACAAATGTTCCATGAGTTTCCAATATAATTTGGATCCCTTCCCACTTATTGTTTGCTTGATAGAAAAAAGATGCAATGAGTTAGTGTAAGGAAAGTTTTAAACTCTTTGGACTCTGGACAAAATTGTCAGCAGTGATTACTGATTTTGCATGCCTCCCTCAAGTGTCCAACTCCACACACCTTCACAGGTCCTGAATTCTAGAGACTGAGTGATTCTCAGATTTTTCTGAAAATCAGTCCCCTTTTAGGTACCTCAGGTTGGACCCACAAAGATCAGGGCATGCAAAAAAAAAATCACTAGCACTCGACAACCTTGACCTACTTCTTCTCAACAGTATTTTTGCTGCACTCAGCTCAACAGACCCAGACCTCGATCAAGATCTTTAAGAACGATTCACAGAGAAATAGCAAAAATCAACAAGACAATCTTAACAAAATTTTCTAGTTGCTTGGATAGCTCTCACTCATTTGTGTGTGTGAAAGAGGATCTTTAGAGGCCCTCTGAGGAGGTGAGCAATTTCTGGGGCATGGAATCTGAGCAGAATCTATTTTGCCATAATCCCTGAAGTGTTATGCTCAGCCATTAGGCAGCCCTTTGAATGCAGAGGAAATCAATAGTAGGAACATACACGAAGGGCAAGATCTTTGGGGAAAGGACTAGGTCTTTAATCTAACACACTTTCAGACACTTGGGAATAACATACAATACATCTCAGATTCAAGCCATCATCTGCTCCACTATGTGTAGCTGGTTTTGGATACAACCTCATTGGAGCAAAGGCCAGTTGTAAAGCACCAACCCCACTACAGATGACCAGTGAATTAATAACCATGATTATAATTATCCAAAGGGTAAATTCAATGACTTCCTGCAGTGTAGAGACACTCTATTAAATACTAATTATTGGTGTTTTGTCAATGATGAGGCTATGAAATTGAAGCAACCTCAGCAGGCCAGCAGAACAGATGAGACAGGAAGTCACCCTTAATTTATTTAGCTACAGTTCGACAATTCCTTTCTGCCTGTTCAGAGCAATAAACCACATGCTGAAAGAGTGGTAAACAACACTGATTGCCTTCTTCTCGAGCTGCACCCCGTCTTTGTCCTGCTAGGCAGTAAAACAAAAGGGCTGATAGGTCCTTGTGGTCTTTGGGAAGAGAACTTGAGAGGCTGAGAACCAGACACACTTGAATAAAAAGGAAAATACTGGGGCACTTGACACTGCTTCTGGTTAATGAACTTCCCATCCTCCTCTCTTTCTGTTAGCCTCCCTCCCATAAAGACATTGTGCCTTGGGGACTTTGATATTCAATACCCATCTGCTAGCCACTGCACATGGAACCCTCACATCTCCTGCTTCGAATGAGCAGGTCCAGTTTTCTCGCTGGTACTGTGATCTGACTGTGATATCATGGGCAGTTATTGCACAGGGTTCTGATTAAGTCATATTAGCCCCAACCCATTCCCACAACAAACAGAATACACCCAGTTTCACCCTCTAACCCCGTCCTAACGTCACCATCTTCATTTTATTTCAACAAAACAACAGACCTGGTCCTCTCTCGCATGTCTACATTGTGATTGTGAGGCACCCTCCCAGCTGCTGTGTGACCATACCATATGAGAAAAGTGTAAGAGGGTTAGGTGATGTTACTCTATCCAAGGTACACAGAGCAGCCAGTATTCCTGAGGGTTTGGAGGAGGATCTCTCCATGTGATATACTGGAGATTTTCCCCTCCCTCCCCCCCGGTGATATGTCAGAACAAGTGTCTTACCCTCCTTTCAGCCTCTTGGCTGAGGCCCCACTTTTCCCTCATGCTCACCCAGCAACTATCCTCCTTCCCCAACTCCCTGACCTGCACATGTAAAATGGACCCTACATCCTCATGATCTACCACAACATTCCTCGTCTCAGATTCCCATTCATACCCTCTTTGTCCCCACCTACAACCTTGAAGCCTACGATTCCCCTACATCCTGTTTTTATTCTTCATTCAACATATTCTGTAGGGAAGCAAGGGCATCACAAGGAGAGGGGGAGAATGTTGAAGAGTTGTAAAAAAAGGAGTAATCCCCAGGCCTGCGCATGTCCCTGCTACAGACACATATGGGGAAGAAATACAGTAGTGTGGCTGCCCAGGAAGCACGGGAGATAGCCCTGTAGGAAAAGAGAAAGAAGATAATACATACCACTAACAGCCAGCCACATAAATAATCATCTATATAAAGACATTTGATTTAAAAAGCTGGACAAAGCCCTCACACAAAAGCTTTGTTAACTTTGAGGTAAGGTGTCTGGCCTGCATGTCCCATCTACACAAATACTAAAAAGCAAGGAGATAAATGACTCAATTATTGAAAATTCAAAAACCACTTTCCCTTTTCAACCCCAGCTATCCCCCTCCTTTACCTGCAGATCTTTTCTCTCTACCCTCTTCCTGGAAATGGCCATAATGCGCCTTAACTTTCACCACAAAATCTACCATCACACCACTCAGATTCCAATTCTCTGCCTTCTTCAAGAGAACTGCCAATTGAAGACACCGTTCACCCAATTCAGGTAACAGAAAAATAGATCTCACAGCCATGGCCCACAAGCCTCACATATCTCTATTCCAAAACCCCTATGGTGCAACTTACAACAGCCACACTACCATACATTAGTGAGCAGAATGTGACCATATAATCCACACACGTGGATGGCTGTTGGCTGTTCCAGAAAAGAGCAGAGAAATGCAGGCTGTGGGTGATGGGTGGAAGAGAACAGACTGAGAAGAAAAACCAAGAATGGGAGTGTAGATGGGGGAACTGATTGACTTGGCCATTTATTTCCTTGCTTTTCAGGGGTTGTGTTGATGTGACAGGACATCTAGCAACCTCAGCTCTGGAGTTAAAATCTTCTAATGCAAGAACTATCATCCTTAACCCCGCAGACAGAAGTTATGGCCTATGATATGCAAGAGATCAGAATACATGATTTAATGGTCTCTTCTGGCCCTCAGAATCTATTTATTAACTTCTGTGTGCATTCACATGTTTAATGCACATATTCAGGTGTGTGCACGTACACACACGTATGCAGGTTTGTATGTGCACAAACAGAAAACCAGAACTCTGCTTAATACAGGGATGCATTTATAAAATAGTAGGCACTTCAAAGAATGTTTACCATTACAGACTGCATATTGTGTATGTATATAAAATAAAATCAGAAGGACAAAACTGCTTGTCGATATACTTGGGGAAAAAAATCAAAACCACTCAGCAAGGAGATTGTTTTCCTAGAGGGATCACTGCAGAAACATTCTTTGTTACAAAGCAACAACTTCAATTGCTACCTAAATCTAACAAAACACATGAATGACAACACAGGGTTAAGGGAAATTATGAACTGTGGTGCCAGACAGGGCCAGTACAGTACTTGTGGTCCAAGTGCTAGACTTGTCTTCTTTGCAGAAGACACATGCATGTGTAAACCACAGTTAAAAATTAACTTCATTTAGCACACAGGAGATGGTTGGTATGTATAGTTGTAAAATTAGGCTGCAGCAGAATCAAGGGAGCATGTTAGGAATTCCAGCTCTGTTACTTCGACCCCTCCTTCTACTAGACCTAGAATCATTTGCATTTCAGCTACATCCTCCCACTCTTCATTTTCATCCTCCTTTATTTACACATCCCATAGTCCTCAGTATATAATAAAATTTCCTTCCAGCTAACAGAGAGCTCACTGTGTAGGAGGTTTATCCAAACCCTGGACGCACATACACACCCCCTACCTACCCACCCACCCACTGTGTGCACATGTATACCACAGATTGAACTTCTTTAGTTAGACGCACTCTAGTCTGGCAACATCCAGTCTGGCATGATTTTAGTTAGCTGGATGTCTGCTTATCATGGATATGGCCAAGTTTCATGTGGTCCCATAAAGTCTGTTTACAGCTGCCAGTCCTGGCTCTGTGTTGCTATTTAGCTCTAATTTACCTCTCAATGTCTTCTAAGAGCCCAGCAAGCAGTGAAAAGCATTGACAATGCTGCTTAGAATAAGCATTTTTATGGTTCATGTATGTATTTCCTTGTGCCAATACAATAACATTTTGTAACACCACTAACACTTTGTTATAAAGACAGCTGATAAGCCTTGGCTAGGCATAGACTTACATAGGGTGTATCAGTACAGTCATACATTATTAAGCAATACTGCAAGCATTGTTCCATTTATTTGCTTCAGCAAAAATAAAAATCATGATACCCACTCACTACAATTTTTGCTGAACCACGAGGTCAATTCTCCAGTTCGGCACCCGTCAGGTCCTGAGGTTGCCAGACCAGAGAGGTTCAACCTGTAAATTTAAAACTGTTTATACATCAGTTTCACATGCACTGATATAAACAATTTCAAGCCAGTGTTAAGTGTGTCCACAGGGGTTGGGAGGGACTGCATGCAACAAGTTAACTCAATTGGCTTTAAGTAATTAGGTGCCACTCAGATTTACAATGCTGCTCAACACCTGGAGACTGCACCACAATTTTCATAGCAATCCCAAACCTTTATGCATATAGGACCTAAATTCCAAGTTCACCTCCCTTTTTATTTGTTTAGTCAGCACCAGACATTGTACTTGAAAATTTTTGCCTATTTGCAACTAGTTTTGCCCTTTTCGCCTCCACATGTAATCTTCTGGCTTGAAAGAGGACTTTTTTTTGTATCAGCCTTAACAGTCTTTTCTCTGAAGCTACAAAATGATCAATTTACAAGATGTAAATGACTATTGGGTGGGAGGTAAATTTATTAAACGGCAGAAAAGAGCATTCAGACCGTTTGTGTTATGCCTCATAGGTAGATTTGCATACTTATTCTTTGCCTTCAGGGTGACTACCATTCAAAAGGGCAACTGCTCAGCTGTTGGAAACAAATGAAAGACCTCATGCCCCACCCATCACAACCCACTTTGAATTTTTAACAATCTAGCCTTGAACATTTCTACTAAGTCATTCACTTGAGGAAAGCAATTCATTTTAAAAATCAACATTACACTTAACAGAGATAAGTAGATCTTGTATTCAGGCTAGTAAATTGCTTTGGTGATTGTGCAAAACTGTTAAAAAACATTGCTAGATTGCAGCACAGAGAAAAGAAAAGCTTGAGCTGCCTGGATAAAATAATGCCAAAAGAGAGCTGGAAATATTAAATATAAATTTTCATTTTAGAATCCCAAAGTGCCTTATGAGCATTAATTAATCCTCACAACATGTCTGTGAGCAACTGCTGTATTGCACACCAGAAAATTAAAGCACAGAGGTGATAACTGACTTAACCCCAAGTCAGAGAGATCTAGTTGGAAAGCTGAAAACAGAAGGTGGAAGTCCCACCTTCTAGTCCCCGGTCCTAATCTCCAGTCCGCACTCTGTATTATGCATTCCTGCATGTACATGCCTCTAAAGGTAGGAAGAAATGCCTGGAAAGGAAACCCAGTCATGGATAAGCATCATATCAAAGAGCAGGCTGGATTAAATCAAGGCCGAGTAATAATACCTGGCTCTCATCTGGTTGTTTTCACCAATAGATTTCAAATATTCCTGCTAGTAGTAGTAGTAGAAGTAGAAGAAGAAGAAGAAGTAGAAATAGAAGAGGAGGTAGAAGTAGAAGTTGTAGTAGAAATAGAAGAAGAAGAAGTTGAAGAATCTTAGGCTTTGGCACTGAATGGGTAGTACCTGGGAGATACTGTTTTTATTATATAGCTCTTATGTACTGCATTTCATCAGTAGATCAAAAAGTACTTCACAAAAGAGGTCTGTATCATTATCTCCATTTTACAGATGGGAAAATGGAGGAAAGAGAGGGAAAATAATGAGAACAAACCCAGGTCTCATGAGTCTCTCTGTCATTCTATTCACTAGGCCACACTGCCTCCCATGTGGGTTTAATCACAGCTCAGAAAGAATCACTAGTCAGCAGGTCATGTAACCTCGCTATACTTCAATATCTTGGTCTGTAAAAAAAAAAGGGGGGGGGTAATTATTCTCTTCCTCTTTGGGCTGTGTGAGGGCACTACAATGCCCTGTCCAAAGAAAAGCCAACCAACAACATATCTTTGGGGAACCACATTCATCCTTCTCCTCTGCCTCCCAGAAACTAAACAAGGGTGACAAGCAAGAGGCAACACTCACCAGCGATCACATTTCACCAAACCACTGACAACCACAAAGGTGACATCAAACCATTCTTCCCCTCCTCAGAGAACTAAGGGTCACATCCCCAAAGGCTTGTGAGCCAGTGCCAGAAACTGCAAGTTTCTATTGTGTGTCCCTGCCATTTTGCTGTTCAACAGCAGCAGGTGCAGGGCTTGTGCTGTATCAACCTTGATTCCATGCACAGACTTTTGTTTCCGTAATTCTCAATTAAACAAAAAAATCCCCCATTGGGAGCTTTGCACTAGTCTTTCATAGACCTAGTTCACTTACCTGCCACTATTCTAGTAGAGACACTGTAGCACAAAGGTAGCTGGAGGGTGGGAAGCCAGCTCTCTCAAATCCTAGAAATTCAACACGAACCTCAACTGCCAAGGACTTTAATATCCAAAATTTCAGCTTTTCATAAAACTGAAGTGAAACTTAAAATGCTTCTGTGAATACATTTAAATTCCTATGACAATATTACTAACTTTATTTATTACCGTGTTCAGGAGCAACATACTCTCCCACACATTCCTACAGGGCAAGGGGAAGACTATACATTTGGTGCACTTACCTTTCTAGCCCAGGTCGTGGACTTCTCATTTTAATCAGCAGAGGGTACGACTGGGATTTTTTATTTGGTTCACTATGGTTTTATTATTATGGCGTACTACAGTGGAGTCTAGAGATCCCCATCTGGGCCGTCCTGGGTTAGGTACTACACAAACACACACTAAGATGGTCCCCGTCCCAAAGAGAGATTACACCACTTGAATATTATCAACTCTCCTGCAGTAACCCTGGAACAAGGGAGAAGTGCTATGAATAACAAGTGATTTTGATGGACGACAAACTGGCGGAACTCCCTGCCCAGGTGTGGCATTTAGGAAGGTAGAGACCCTGGTGGGCAGGATGGTAGGAGTCTCACAGAAGGAAGCTTATATATACACGGAGCATTAAGGCACTACTCCCAGTTGCACCTTCCATAGCACGGATGCCACCTCATTCAAATACTCCCTGCCACTTGAAACACTGGTTAAACACGGGCAATCTCATTTCAAACAGTGAATTATCCAATCAAAGTACCCATCCAAATCAGCACGGGTACACATACATGGTGGATTTGTACCTCTGAGCTAGCAGTGCCAAAGCTCATTTCATTTGCCAGGATAACAAATGTTAGATTTGCATTTCCCTTCTTCCCCCATTTCACAAATAGCAGAGAAACCCCATATTGTCCCAGCAGGGTTTAAATAGGGATGCTGATAACTCAAACCTGCAGCATGAAAAAACTTATTTCCATGACTCTTCTGAATAGCCCTGCCATGTAAAGTAATTAAAGAAAGTGATTTCTCTAGGCCCCAGGCGGTGCCATTGCAATCGGTTAGCCAGCTCAGAGTAAAGAAGCAGTCATTGGAAATCCCCCAGCTAAATTAATTTAATTGCACAGATGGCATTATCTGTCACTGGGGGGGGGGGCCCTCACAAGGAAACACCCCTGCTAGAATCTAGAAAACAAAGCCATCTGTTCACAGACCAGATGATTCGTATAGTCTCTCTGATGTCCTTCTCAGTGCTATGACCTCCTCGATGACAAATGCACTTAATAATCCAGCAACAGGGGAGCAAAATTAATCACACAGCTGATGAGATACCCCAGAGATGTTTACAGTTTGCTACACAGGAACCCATCAAACGTTCCTGTTGCTGAGCAGGCATTTATAAGCAGCACAGGTAACAAGCAATTACAGACGATAAATCCAAGGACTGCATGCAGCACGCTAAAATAAGGCCAATTGTGCCTTCCACGACACGTGCGCAAACCCCACTGAAGTAAACAGATTTCACAGGCATATGCAGAGCAGGACTAGTCCACCCCTAAAAAGCCCTATAAGAAACAGAGACAGTTAATGAAACAAAGATCTACTTTTCTTAAGCAGGAAATAGCATCTGGGCAAGTCAAGCCTGTGGTACAGGACGGCTGCAATACCAAGAGTGCAAACCAGCATCTGCAGCACAGCTGCCTCTGGTGAATCCCTGCTGCAGCTTGTGGAGTCTGAAGAAACCGACCCATATTTTTGCAGTAAAAGCACAGCAAGAACAGGGGCATTTCCTGGCAAGGAACTCAAGCTGAGATTTCTAGTCTCAAGTCTGCTATCCAGGAAAACACAACATTGTGCATCTCTCTCTTACGTGTAGATACACTACACTGATAAATGAATTAAAGGAGTCCTTCCCAAGCACTCACAAGTAGGCAAGTTGGGCTCCTTGGCAAGTGTCACAAAGTTTAGGCAATTCTGAGTGACAGCAATATTACCAACCCCTACCGTATGAACACCATAAATCAGGAGATTACAAAAATTTAAATTTGGTAAGAGACATTCAAGGGGTCATGCCTGCAAGCTTTTTTCTATAATCACGAGGGACGGACACTTAAATGAATCTCAGTGAGATCTTGCACAATCACTTGCTTCCAGGTGTGGGGACTTTAAAAATAATCACCAGCTATCATGAATTGGCAACCCTGCTACTTGGCTGTTCTTGAGATGGCTACTTTTTGTGCCTGCCACTATATCAACATAGCTAACATCATTCCAGGATAGAGGTGTTCTCGTACACAGACAGAAAATCCCTTTATTGCAGTAGGCTGTGTCTGTACCACAAAACTATGCCAGTATAGTCTCCATAGCGCAGTCATACCCTTATTGACACTCATTTCTTCACTTTCATTTGAGTTTAAAATACTTAATGGTAGTTCATTGTACTGTTTATTTTGCAGAGAAGCAAAATCTAGAAAGAAATGAATCCACTGAGTAGAGTCAGCTGGAAAACAGGATTTTTCCCTTCCTCCACTCCAATCTCCTCCTCCCCCCAGCAATTTCAAAGTCAAAATTTTAAACAAAAACCCCAAATCAAAGTTCCTAGTTTGAAGAAGCCAGACTCTCAGACTCTTCCATAAAGAACAGACACATTCCAGAGAAAATTTAATCTAGTCTGAACTCCACTTTTCTGTTAAAAACAGTGTAGATTATAACTGACCCATGTTCTACATGAGTCCCTGCTCAGCTGAGTAGAAACATTTAGATATTAGTCTAGTGCAATAACCGTTATCACCTCCAGCTCGCTTAGGGACTCTGGCTTGCATACCATACTCTTCACCAGCCTGGTTTCCTCTGAGCATCTGACTTCTTCATTTCCAGCTCTCTTCCCACTCCTTTGGGCAAGGGTGGGCAATATCTGCTGGACGCAGTTCACCAGGGTTAGCCACTGGCTGGCCATCAGGTGCTTTGTTTACCGGAACATCTGCAGGTACAGCTACTTGCAGCTCCCAGTGGCCATGGCTCACCATTCCTGGCCAATGGGAGCTGCAGGAAGCCACACACTCAAGTCAACAAAGCATCTGGTGGCCTGCCAGCAGCTAAACCTGGCCGATCACATCTAGCCCAGAGGCTGGTTATTGACCATTCCTGTCAAGTTCTTCCCGAGACAGTGACAAGGTTTTTCACCCCTCCTCTACCGCTGCACTTCACTGCTTTCTTGGCAGCACTGGTCTGAAATAGCCAAAATGTAACCGGGACCCTTGTTCGTGTTAAACCACCATTAGCCTTATGTGCAATCACACCATGGACCATATAAATAGCAGCAGCCTCCTGCTCCCCAGAGACCAGTTCTCTGGGAGATTCTGCACACAAACCCGGGACTCACCATCCCATCCCTAACCCCCTCCTGCTCCCCTCCCAAGTCCTGCCCTTCTCTAGCTGGGACCAGACTGCTCCAAAACAGCTCCCTCCCCCCTCCCCCGGGCTCTCTGGGCAGGACATCTCATGCCCCTTTGGTGAGGCTAGCTCTTTATGTCAATCATGTGACTCCAGCTCCTCCAATGGGCAGGCACACCTGCAATCCTGCCCCCTAAGACAACAGGACCCCTGGCATTCTACATTGAGTCCCTCCTCTCTGGACTGGTCAGCGGACTCTCAATCTACCCCCGATTCCCTCTTCCTCCCAGGGACAGTGTGCTTCTCCCAGAACTACCTAGACATACAACCCCCAGGGAACTAGGGAAGTTCTTTGGGGGTTGCACAGGTATTTATTATTATTGTTACTGCGGCTAACCAGGAGCTTGCCCTCTGCTTCAGAGATCCTGCATACTTGCAGCTCACACTGTAATCAATAGGTATTTGGAAAAATCAGGACATTTGTGCCTCAATATGGAAGCTAGTGCTTTAACTTCAGGAAGCAAAGTTTGAAGATTTTGTCTTCAATTTTATCTGCTGCTTAGCTCATTCATAAGACTCAAAATAATTTGATAAAGTGTGAATGACAAAATTATGGTGCAGGCCCAAGTGGACTAGTCAGAAAAAGGAATTGCTAACTCCTGCATGGTTTGAATGGACTAGTAGAACCACCTAACACTTCGTATGTTGCCTTGCACTGGTACAGTCATTTAAAAAAAAAAAAAAAAAAAAAAAAATCAGACAGATGACCAATTTTCCTCTGTTAAAAATCAGGGGATTAAAATGAAGCTGTAATGTTGCATTTAATGCTGAAGATGAGTGGATGCAAACAGAACATTCAGGGCACCCTTTTGGGGCCTGATTTTCAAACATTTTCCCCTGGGGCTAGCTTTGATTTTCCCCTGGGGCGAGCTGCAAGTGTTCCACACCTCAAACTTCAGCCATTTAATGTATGATGGCATCGCACAGGCACCCCAAATAATGTATTAAATTATGATGCCAAGTCTGATGACATGAAAGCGAGCCAGAAATCCTCATGGTGCACAGCTCAACATACTCAAAAGAGCTTCTAAGGAAAAATGGAGTCATAGCTAACTGCAATGGACTAGCAAATGAACTGGTATTGCTCTCTGGAGCATTTACCACCAGACAACTCAACACACTCCCTACACATTAGGATGTAAAAGAGTAGTCGAATAG
>CM057846.1:15382271-15393887 GCA_030068395.1 Apalone spinifera
AGAAGTCAAACTACACATACGCCCAAGAGCCCCAAACCACCGAACAGCTGCAGCCCCCAGTCCGGAGTCTCCACTCCCGCTGGGTGATGGAGATTTCATTGCATGTTGCAGGGAGCACACTGCAGAATGAAAGGCTGAGAACCCTTGGTCAAGATGAAGTTACTATAAAGTGGGTGCGCAGCCAGTCGAAAGTCCGTACTCAATGCCTGTGTACCTTGTTACGCAGGGAAGCCTCAGAATAAGCTACAGCAATGCCTTCCATTCCTTATAAGAGGATGAGCTGTAGGGACGGCTGCTAGCATGTTTTGCTCAGGTTTCAAACATAAGAATAACTGGCTGGCACTGAAGCTCCTCCACCCCCGGTAGGCATCTCAAACAGTCACTGCTTCGAGTCAATCACCAGCTTGCAGGCAGCAGTTTTCCAAAACATTTTCCAAATGCCCCTGAAAAGCTCACCACTGCCATCCCCAGACAATCACGGATATTCTATTTCTGTCCAGAGTCTGAACACACGCCGGGGAGGAACGCATCCTTTCTGGATGGCTGCCAGCAACACCATGGCAAGAGGAGCAGTGAAAACAGGCACATTCTTCTACCCATTCAAAGAACAGCAGAAATCCAAGAAGAGAGTCCTCGCCAGCAGCCACGGCGCTGCAACCCCCATGGGCGCCGGAAGGCTCTGCCTTCCCAAACCGTCAGGCATAACCCTGCCCACACCCCACTTCCAGCATGCCTGCTGTAGGCGGAGTGTTGCTGTCCCCAGCAACTGCCGTTCCGGTGCTCCAGGGTTGGAGAGACCTGGCCTGGCTTCATGGCATGCCCTCCTTTTTCCTCCACGGCTGGAAGGTGCTGGAGAGGCTGGAGGTGCTCCGGGGCTGGAGACACTGGGCCTCCTGGCACGGTGCACCTTCCACCTGGGCTGGGGAGGCTGCGGCGAACACATGTCCACTCCTCTCCCCTTCCTGTGGTTGGAAAGGGAGAGCACGTGCGTGGTGCACCTCCTGTGGGTGGGGAAGGGGCAGGGCCTAGCAGAAGAGGTGGGACTGGAGGTGGGGCTGGGACTTGCCTCTCCCAGCCATGTCTTCACCATTGCAACCCCTCAGCCCCAAATATCACCCAGCCCCAGGAATGACAATGGTGCTGGTCCACCGGCAGCACAGCAGTCACTAGCTTGCAAGACGAGTAGCATACTGCAATGAAGATGGCTAGTAAACGCTCTAGGGGGGCAAGTGTGGTCCAGTGGATTAAGCATGGGAGTGACAAGGTGGGTGAAGTAATATTTTATTGGACCAATTTTCATTGGCAAGCGAGACACATTTTGGAATACAGGGCTCTTCCTCAGACCTCTCTCACCCACTTTGTCCTTCCAACATCCTGGGACTGACATGGCTACAACACAACACTGCATAAAGCTGCGTTGACACTAATATACTGAGTTATTCCTCATCTGTCATTCCCCCCATCACTCACTCCCAACAGCGAGATGAGGCTGAAGACGTTTACCCCCCTTTGCAAAGTTCTGGATCTCTCGGGCTGCACAACAGTGGAGTACTACTGCTAGCACTGAAAGAGTTACTGGCTTCACAATGTGACTGCTTCTTCAACAATGTGGTAAGGGAGAAGAATGTGAGTGACGCAGCAGCAGCATCCTGGCGGGAAAAAGGGCTGAAATCTCTGGAATAGATTCAGGATGACTGCATTTTTACTGTAAGTGTTTAGTAACTCTAGCAGTCACACAGCCTTCCTGATCCCATCTGGGGCCATGACACACAAATTACAAACGATTTAGGCGCACGCACACACACACACACACACACACACACACACACACAAGAAAAACCAGACCTTGCACCCAAAGAAGAAAAAAATATATAACACGAATTCACTTGCATTTCCCATTTAAGAGACTGATCACTATTTATTTAACAATTTCGAAGTGTTATTTTAGCCTTCTAGGTTTGTGTGTGTTCAGAGACTGTTCTGGGACACCAGCCAAAGTCGATTAAGTAAGTGGGGGGGGGAGGGAAAGTGGCAAGTGGGCAACGTTTCACAACGAAGGGATCACATGCAGTCTTGACAGCCAAAAATAAAGGCTAATCTGCAGTTCCAACTGGCACAGCTGACAGGAGTCAAGGGGAATGGTGCATGAGGGGAAGATATTGAACAGAAGGTCTTTCTAATATAAGGACAGATAGGCAGCTTTGACGGTTATTTAGAAATCAGGGCAGAGTACAAGCACTGACGTAGGCTTGTTGGACATTTATGGTAAAGGTTCTTTGCTCCTCTGTGTTGATACCCTGCTCCCTCAGTGCACAAGTTTCTCTCATCAGGCAAACAAGCAGGTGGAAAACATGAAGTGGTGAGAGCAGTAAATATATAAGCTCCATCACCACAGCCACCATCTGTCAGCTCCTGGATTTTGGGTGACGTCCTATGACTCATCCGTATTTGCCTCAGGTGTTCTTGTGAACCTTCCAAACTGATGCTAGGCAGCGACGCCGGTAAATCAACACACTCACCCACTCCTACCTCCTCTGCTGGACTGTAGCTTGGATACAAGTGGCGCATCCTGTTGGGGGCGTACCTTCCCCCTGAAATCTGAGAGGCAGGTGAGATCAAATCACTTGGCAAATTTTCCACCTATTACCGAGTTTGCCTCATTTCCCAATCAAATCCTCTCATATGAGAAAGCTAATTTAAACTGTATCCCAGCTACTTTCCTTGTTTGCAGATTATACTCCTTCAATCTTTAAAAAAAAACAAAACACCCCCCTCCCCCCCACACATACAACCACCCCACACACCACACCTCCTTGCCCCTCTATAACCAGGTCACAAAACAAATATAAACAGTCAAGGAGAAAAAAAAAACCCGAACATAATTCAAACACAAATCCTTTCCTACAAGAGTGATGCCTCTTGGGGTAATGACTGAGGTTCTGTACAACAGCAGCCTAAAACCCAGGAATGAAGAAACTCACATAGGCTAAGTGGACTGAATGCAGGAAAAAGGGGAGTTTGACTAGGCCATTTGGCTATGTACCATTTAGAAAAATTGTTCCCTAACTACTCTTATGTCACTGCACTTATAGTGGCCATGGTAAGCATACACTGCATTAATTATATCCATTTTACAGATGTGTAAACTGAACTACAAAGAAGGTAAGAGTCACACAGTGAGTCAGGGAAGCTCCATGATTTAAAGCTAGGAGTCCTGAATAGATTCCAGTGGAATAAGGAAGAAACTACAGTGCCTTTTTTAAAGGGCTGTATCTTGACCACTGGGTTAAGCCCTTCGTCCAATAACTCCTGGATACCTCCAGGATGCGAGGCTGAGACGAGGTGACCATTCCCCGTGAAGAAAACAAGGATCCTGCTGCATACATCCCATTCTCTACACTCTTCCCTTCTCAGGCTTAAAATTTCTGATTGAGAGGAAGCCGATGAGCTATTTTATCAGAAGCCACCTGGGTAGCAGGAAACAAACAGGAACGGATCCAAAACCTGAAGGATGAAAACATTTACCAGGTGGTTGGCATTCACATTTTCAATCATAAGCAGAGGGAGAAAGCACCAGAGTCTGCACTAGTGAAAGTCAGTTACAGAAATATGGAACTTTAAATGTGACTGTTTGCCCTCGCTAAAATGGTACATGTGCTGTGGCAGTTACAAAGCGGGCTGGTCAGAGAGAATTTCCAGATCCACAATGCTCTTCCAGCTCACCACCAACTTCCAGCAGTGCTAGGGGTTTACCATGTGGGCACTTATCAAAAAGTTGCACCTGTGCACTATGAGATGCAAGCTCTTCTCTGTTTGATGTTAAGAGATATTAATCATGTGCTACCTCCATCATTCAGTTTGCATCAAACATATCTTACAATTATCCCACTGTTACAGCTTATTGTTCTCTTGGGAAGGAATCTATTGTGTAAGCTCCCAAGTGCTATAGTAGTGACTTTTGTACTGAGATCAAATAGGTCAATTTGCATCTTTTGTGAAATTCAATTATAAACACAGCAAAAGTTAAAAATTGTTTTAAATCCTCACCGGGCTTACTGCCAAAGTATAATTATTACCAATCATGCTGCAGATTTCTAAAGCTAAAACCTGTAATGTTTTGATCTGCCAGTCACAGGTTTATACATGGTGAACTTTTCTCAACTTGGACAGTGACTGGTCAGCTTCACTTTCTGATTTTTGCACACTAGCAAGGTGCTCTAATCTGTTAACACAATATCTCCTCCTTCCCTGATATTAAAATACAAACCCCTTTGTATAGTAGCAACATTTCACACTAGTCTCTACAACTATGACAGTATATAAGCCACAGTATAAACACCTGGCTGGTTCCACTAATAAACTTTTTTTTTCCACAAGTATAAAGAGGTACTTCTTCCTAGTTGCTCAAGAAGGGCCTGATCCTGATGTCAATGGGAGTTTCTCTATTGTCTCTGGATTTGGGCCTCTAAGAATAAGTCAGAGCCAAGTCTCCAATGTAAGTCTCCATTGCTGCAAAAGAGCTACAAGATCAAGATCATGGGTATCATCTGCACTTAACTCAGGTATCACTTTGGTCACAGAAGTTTTTACCCAGCACTGATGTCCAGGATTACAAAGTCTGCTTTTCATCTGAGGTGACTGCTGATAGCAAAGCATTATTAAAGGATCTTCTCCCCAACAACATGGAAGGGGGAAGGGGGCAAGTGAACCCCGCTGAGTCATTTTACACTTTCAAATGCAAAACACAAGAGGAGACATTACCCAGCAGGAGAGGAGGGGAAGAAGACAGGTATTCTTTGCCCTTGCACGGACTCATACAGTTTCTACTGAAGTAAATGGTCAAAGTTATCAAGATTTACACATTTTCATTAAAATCAGACACCTGGATAAGTAACCAATTTCACATTTTCATAGTGCAGGAGCATGATAGCCAGAACTTAACAGACATTATGTTTTACTTAACCTATTTACAAATGAGCCAATACTAGGGAGACTGCAGGGTTCTTCCAGAGAAAAGGAAGACATTAAGGATCCTTTTAGCAACCAAGAGTGGGAATTTCAAAAGCACTTAAGGGAGCTTTTGAAGCCAAGACCAGTACAATTCTGAAACATCTCATCCCCTAATGTGTAAATTGTGAGTCTCCATGCTCTGGCAACTCACTTAAGGAATAAGGCCATGTCTACATTCTGGGGAAGATAGATGCTGCTGTGGTCTATCGTCCGGATTTCCATTTAGCAGGTCTAGTTAAGACCCGCTAAATTGAACTCAGAGGGTGCTCCTCACCTCCTCACGCCCCCCATCGGCAGCCAATACCCCTGCTCCTGCAAAAAGTAAAGGAAGCCAACAGGAGCATTTGCTCCTGTCGGCCTCCCACTGTGGGAATGGCAGGGAAACTCGAATCAAGATGTGCCAACTCCAGTTAAGTAATTCATGTAGCTGGCGTTCCATATCTTGATTCAACCTTCCACTTTAGTGTAGGCCTGGCCTATGAGTGATTGTGGTATGGCCACTGGAATCACTCAAATTACCCTCTCACCTTTGCAAACACTGGGTCTCTACCCAAAGGAAAGTTCCATGATTCCATCTCCTCTTAATACATTGCCGCTTACTGATCACATCTAATGTGCCCTAGACATTCTGTAGAACTCCAGTTCTAAGACCTCATTGTCACTCCAGCACACCCATGAGCAGCTGGCATTCGGCTCACTTCAGCCAAAATGCACAGTGAGCAATCTGGTGCATTTACCAGAAAAACACGGTAAGCTTTGAATGCTCCCACATTTGTTCTGCTAGACAAAAATTCCCTCCCTTATTTATCAAGTTTACCCATGCTGGCGCTAACATATGCCACAATGCTGCCTGTCTCTTGGCTCCAGGATCCTCTCTGCTGCAAGCTCTACACTCAGATCTCTCAGATTTATGTACACAGAAAGCAAGAATTCCTTGCAGTCAGTCTAATTCCCTTGCCAGCTGTTTGGCACTCTGTAGCATGGTTTTGTGGTTGTACTTTACTTCATTCCATTTTGGGCTTGAGGGGGCGAGGTTTCAAAAGGAAACAAATGGCAGTTTGTTCTCATTTTCTTAACACAAACAAACATGCAATGTCACTTCTTCCTTTAAATCCGACCTAGGTCAGCACACAATGCTCTTTGGCCACATGTCAAATTCTATTTACTATAAAGGGATTTTAAGATCAAGTAAAACCCCCAGTTTGTAAGGTTTGGCAGAGACCACATCTGCATTCTCTCCGTACAGCAGTATGCACACTTATAGCATTCAACAATAAAATCCTAATATATTGCAGGGGAAATTTTGCATTGGAAGAGAATGATCAAGTGAACCCAGTAGGTCTATTTATAATATTCCTCAGAGTACTTTTAGACCCTCCTCTGATAAACACACACACGCACACACACACACACACACACCAATGTACTGTTATAACGTTAAAACTTTCAGTGGGGTGGGGAGGGGAGGCAGTTGGCTCCCCGGGGAGCTGATGTGCACAGGTAGCTAGCTTTTAAGCCAATTTCCTGTGAACGCTGGCTCCCAAACACCCACTCCCGCTGCCTCTTATACAGAGGCCGCAGCAGCACAGGAGGTGGGGGTGGAGGTGGCTTCCAGGGAGCCAGTGCACCTTAACGAATGAACCTAGACTCCTCGGTTAACTGTGTAAACGGTTACACTTTCACATCCCTAGTTATAACTTTGATCCTTGCTTTTTGTGCTAAAAGCCATGCTTTCCCCTCCCACTCAGGGTTCCAGGTACTAGCAGCCAAAGGGCAGAACCAACATGGCATCTACACCTTGTGCTTTTGATTACATGCTATCAGCTTGAATCATCAAGGCTTTCACCGCTACTGAGGATTCCCACCAACCACAACAAAGAGTTGGCCCCAGCAGAGTTCTACCACTGCTGGGCTCTTGGAGCAAGCAGTTAAATGTTCAGACAGGGAACGAGATGAGGAAATGGTCTGCCTGTATCACAGCAAGACATACCCAATCAGCAGTCAGCTGAGCTACTCCCAAATGCCAGCACATTCAGCACAATTTGGTATGTTGGAAAGCTACACACTCTGAATGACTAGACTGGACTGATTTCAAAGGATTTGGAAATTCAGCCTGACGGAACAGGGCAGCAGCCAGAGGCAAACGGGAATCTGTCTCCGTGGCTGTCAGCGTTTTTGGGTAACGCCACTAAAACAAACAAACATTTGTACTAGCTGAAATTTCCCAAGGAGATCTCCAGGGTAGCCCGATGTAGAATACACTGTAGTTGGAAGGCATCGTAGTTAAAACATGAAATGATTAAATTCTCATTTAAGGCTGGAAGCCTACCTTTATCCAAACCCCAACAGCCATCCTAATACAGAACAGAAAACTAACCCTCACTCCAGCCTCTCAATAGACAATAAGCCCCATCAGTCCACATACTGCCTTGGCAACCTTCTTCACCCCTTTCCATAGCCAGGTAAGCATGATATGTGTGTATTACTTTTATAGGTATATTACAGCACTGTTTCTCAACCAGTGGTACGAGTACCCTTGGGGTACTTGAGAGAAGTCTAGGAGGTACGTCAACAACTGAAATTTGGAGAAAACTGAATTTTTGTTTTAAGTTTTACAGCACTTAATTATTTTTGTACTTTTTACACCCTAACATTTCATGGCCTGTCTGGCTACAATTAAATTGTTTAAACAAATGTGTTGCAATGGTAGAAAAAAAAATTGTGCATCTGAAAACTGTAGGTACATTGGGGTATTTAATTTTTTTTAAAGGGATACTTTATTAAAAAAAAAAGGTTGAGAAACACTGCTATAGCACCTCTAAGGGAATCTGTCACTGGGAATACTCCATGTCTTATGTTCCTTTCCATAAGGCAACTGATGCTTCTAAGAAAATCCAAACAAGAAAGACTGAAGGAACGGAGAATCTGCCCAATAGTGCCCTCTCATTAGACACGTCAAGAGAGATTTACTTCTAAATTACCATTTTAAATCCAGCCCAGGTTGGTAGTAATGAAGAGTTAGCATGATTTGAAGGTTATTATTGTCACAAGAAAAATGAGCTGATGGTTTCCACCTAGTTCCCAGTGGACAAGAGATAACTTCTCTAAAAGTCACCACTTGAGGATTGGCAGCATCACGAAGTTTAGTAATCTCCAAACAAGGCAATTATTGAATGAGCCTTGAAGACAAACCTGACCTCCCCTGCTAGAAGTAGCAAGGATGAAGACAAAGGGGTGAAACGATGAAAGGAAGTTCACATTTGTGAGCTGTTCAGGCTGAAGGGGAAATTAATAGGTGAATGAATGAAAAACTAATTTGGCATCCAGTCACCTAAAAAGAAAAAGGACGTACATGCATGTGGGGGCGGAGGGAGAGGCAGGATTCACACTTATATGCTATTTTACTTCCTTGAATTGGATGTGAAAAACAAAGTTGCTAGAGGAAAAAGAGCTGCTCCCCTTTATGGAAATCTCCCGGCATTTTCCTACATGGCTCAAGGAGTAAAAACCTATTTGAGGAGGAAACATCAGAATCTATAGTAAATCACTACAGAGGCACTGCAGTGATACTAATTGCAGTGATAGCAGGTTCTCCCATCACTGTAGTTAATCCACCTCCATAGGAGATGGTAGCTAGGTCAACAGAAGAATCCCACTGACCTAGTCTGGTCTACCCGGGGCTAGGTTGATTTAAGTTAGCCATGTAGACCAGTCCTAAGATGAGATATCCACAAATGCAATTCTTAGCAACTTGTAAGAAGAAAGAATGCAGGCTAATATTTATCTGAGAAAAGTTAGCACATTTGGATGGAAGAACCCCAGTAAAGCAAACGAACCTCGCAAATCTCCATTGATCTTTTTGCAACAACTCATTTGCTGCAAAAAGCCTTAATTTTCATTACTGAGGAACTCCCATAAATCTCAGCAAAACATAAGCTGGAGGTAGTAAATGCCTCTAAAAACAATCAGACCATTAATTCTGATCTAGGCTGCATTCTAGGTCAGCCTAAGAGGTGAGTGGAAACTCAACAAATCCTATACCTCTACTGCTAATTGGTTTGTAAAGGCCCCCCGAAGAAGGATTGGTGCATCACAGGAAGTGATGGAGCTGAAAAATTCCTCATCTAGTTTGTGCTCAAGACCAGACAAATTTGTGAGCAAGTGCATTTTGCAGCTGTGAAGAGTTTAAGTCTCAGTATTTTATAAAGCCACATATGCAGCATGTAGAAATTCAACACATTGTAAAAGCCCTGGCCATCGTCTCTATCAACTTTTATGTTCTTCCCCATATTCTTGCCAATCAGTGCCTACAACTAGCCTTCAATGCAGCAGAACACTTAAGCCAATGCACAGACTCTATTGATATTTTGCTTTGCTGCACAAGGACTTTAGTGCTGCACCTTCTACTAATTAAAAAACAAAAAAAACCCCACCACATTCCAGAGGATTAACATTTTAACAATGTTTTAAACCCTAAAACCTAAACATGACTGCCATTTGATGAGACTGTAATTTTAAGGAACAACAACAATAAAAAAACTACCATAGGAATTTGAAGGAACTTAAAATAAAATAAAGGAAGCATCGGGAGAAAACAGAATAAAACTTCCAAAACGTTTTCCAAAGGAAGTGAGTAACCACTTGTTATTAAGTGATAAGTCACAGAGTTCAGGAAGTGGCATTGTCCCTGTGATCTATTTTTAATTAGAAAACACCCATGTCGCTGGCACTGAGATTTGGCAGAGGGATTGAACATTCCAATGGGAAAGATGATGGGCCCAATGAAATGGTTTACAGACAAAAAGATCAGAGGAACGTGTTAGATACTGAAAGGAGGGTGAGAATCAGCATATGTTGTGTAGAGTTTCGTTTTGTTCTTGGGTTGTTTGTTTTTAATGCCATCCAATGTGTGGGCTTCCCAGTAGCTTTCCAGCCTGATATGTTTATCAAGCCATCATCATCATCAGTGGCCCTGAGAAAGCAAATCCATGAAATGACCATCATCTGAAAGAGGTACAGAGAAATATAAATTAATGCACACAGCCTCAGATGGTTCACTGTGCAACACAGCACAATTCAAGTAGGATACCTACCTTCCTACGTCTCAAGCCAGATCTACATGGGGGGAGAAATTCGATTTAAGATAGACAACTCCAGCTACGAGAATAGTGTAACTGGAGTCAACATACCTTAAATCGAATTTTTCCAGTGGTCCCATTGCTGGGAGTCGATGGAGGAAACGCTCCTGTTGATTTACCTTACTCCTCGCGATGCCGTGGAGTCCCGGGGTCAACGGAGGCACCATCAGCATGTGATTTAGCGGGTCCTTACTAGACCTGCTAAATCAAACCTTGGAAATTCAATCTCTGGAATGTCCCTCTCCAGGGAGCACTCAGATACATACACAATTTCTCTTCCCTTCCCTGTGGCCATCAGAAAGGAAGATCTTTCTAAAGTAGCCCACAATTCTATGGCAGGCTGGCAAATCCGCAGCACAGTTCTGCAAAGGCAAAGTTAACTCCCCTTTATTTTGAGAACCTATCAGGCTAGGTGTGGTAGGGCAAAGCAACTCAAGTCTTTGCAATGAGCAGCAGGCAGGCTTGTGGGATCACATGGGTGGCAGGGGCAAGAGAGGGAAGGATGCAAAATTCATAGGCTCCAGTTAATAAAGCCACAGCCACAGGGTCATCTGCCATTGTAAGAATCTCCCCTTTTCCACTGAGAATATTCAGCCTGAAAACATCCTGAGCACACCCGGGTGCAGCTCTGCAGCATGGACCATCCAGCAGCACTCAGTGAACCAGAAAAAGGACAAATCTGTCTTGAAAAGCATTCTTGGGATAAATGGGCAAGGGCAGGGCATGGCAAATAATCTCTACATACCTCCCAGCCTCCAAACACAGGAATGTGTGATGTGAGCCACTGCACAAAATGCACAATTCAAGGGCTTTCCCGATTTTGGGAGGGGGGGGAAGAAGAGAGAGGTAGATGGGGGTATTTTCCAATTCCTGCAAAAATAAATCTGTATTCATCTTCTCTTTGCTGGCTCTGGTTCTTCCGATTTCACTGCTGGTGACCAACTGGGGTGTCAAGCACCCTTTTAGATCTGTCTGCCCTAACTGGACAATTGCCTCTCAATCACAGCTGAAGGGACTAAGGGAGACCAAACACGAGAGATTCTGAAACAGACAGCACTTAAACGTCTGTTATGATCAGAGAGGAGCCGAAGCCACAAAGTTCAGCTACAGAATCGAATTCCTCTAAAAGCCTGAGGGTGTTCAGAACCAGGGATCTACTGTGGGTCTATCTTTAATTAATAACTGTTAATCTCATTTATGTACATACATGATGTACAGTTATACCCTTCCCCCACACACAAATTGTAACTAGATTAGTAGTTCGTAAGAAACCAAAAGTGGATTATTGACCCATGTAGCACCTTCAGTTTAAAGTACATGGGACCAAGTGTTAGTATAACCCATTGCACCTCATTTCAAGTGACTTATTACCTGCAATTCAGCACCTTAAGTTCTTCACTGAGCTGATGTAAAACAACTATTAGCTAACTAGCCAATTAGCCCATCATAAGACGAGATTTTCAGCTCT
>CM057846.1:15393987-15411584 GCA_030068395.1 Apalone spinifera
GAAAAGCAGATGATTTTCTGCAAAAACTGGCCAGTCTAGACGCAGCCATGTTGTCTTTAGATCTAAATCCAATTCTAGCTTGAGTTTTTGTAAAGGAATACATTTTAAATTTTGGCCTGGGTCATCTTTCCCATTTTGTGGGGATTCTGCAGGAAATAGTGTGGGCGATGATTCAATCAGGTGGTACTGAATCACTACTGAAACAGTTCATTAGCTAGTACCAAGAGTCCATGCTGCACAGATAGCTGCTCCAGCAACGAGAGAAAAACTGACATCCTGAACAGTCGTTCTGACTAAAATAGTCATGGCATTTATTAAAGTATTCAAGCCAAATGCTATTTTGTACATTTATTCTCTTCCAAAATTTCTCCTTGTAGTTTCTGTTCTTTATAGTAAATAGGGAGAGTGCCTTCTGCTGAAGACCAAGTTGTTTATGTTGGTTGGCAGATTTCCACACCAGAGACAGCTGCATTTTAACAGTGATCTGAAAAGTCTATTTATGAAATACTTTGGTTGAAAGGTGCTACACAGATGTGAAATATACAGAGTACTGCATTAAGATCCAGGGGACCTGGGTTCTATTCCCAGTTCTGCCACAGGTCTTTTGGGTGACCTTTACATTTCCCCAATCTGTGCCTCAGTTTTAACATCTGCAAAACAGGGATATTAATACTGACTCCTTTGTAAAGTTCTTTGAAATCTACTGATGAAGAGCACTATAAGAACTAGGAGCTATTCTAATAAATGGCATTAAAAAAAAGCACTTAAAGGGGAAAAAATTTCAAACCTGCCACTGTGCCCAAATCAAAACAAGAAAAAACTCTTTTGTGCTCCAGAAGTGATTTCATTCAGTGGGCAACCAAGGAATTTATCCTTTTCTTACTCATTTTTCCACCATATTTGCTTTTCTGCCACGATCCATCAATCTTTCCCTCACATCCGTGGAGCAATAAGAAACACACTGCACGTTCAGTCAGCAACCTTTGTTATTCAGCTGGACATACTCAGAACACAGCAGCAAATTCTACAGGCTGACAGAGCCCTGAGCAAAATGATACAAGCTGACAGAAAATGCTTTCCAAGGCATTCTAAATATTTGGTTACAGAGCCGCTTCTTCTCTAGCAACAAGGCAAGATCAAAACAATTTTTTTAAGTTATGCAAGTTAAGATAAAGAGCAATCAAATCACATGTTTCAGGCTATGGGTCGATGGCCAAAGCATTCAAGCAAGGACACGGACATTACCAGGATGGGGAGAGAGCAGACATCCAGGGCACAGAGCCAGGGGGAGAGGGAAGAGCAGGCAAGTGAGCAGTCTCCAGAGAGAGGCAGCCTGAGAGGACAAGAAACAGTAATTACTGAACTGTTTTTAAAGGGCAGGAGGAAGAAAGGTGAGCAGAGACTTACTCCACTGCAGAGGTGGGGAAGCTCTTCTGGGTTGGGGCCACTGACCCACAGAAAAGTCAGTCAGGGACTGCACACAAGTGAGAAAAAAAACCCTCAGCCCCCGACTGAGAAGGAGGAAGACACTCCCCATGCACACCACAGCCTTGGGGGGGGGGGGGAGCAGCCTTGTAGAATTTGTGTGCTGCAGCCCCATAGTGGGGCAGCAGGGGGGCTGGAGCATCACTGTAGGCTCTCCAAAGTTAGCCCCTATGAGCCTCAGGAGCCAGATCCAGACAAGCCAAAGGTCACATCCGGCCCCTAGGCCTAAGGTTCCCCACCCCTGCTCTACAATAAAGTCTGAACAGTCTCTCCGCAATCAGTGGCCCAAAGCCAGCGTGTGGACAAAGTCACTGCTCAGATAAAGCATTTGGATCTCTCATAGGTACTTCCATGACTCTTGTGCCGCAGTACCTGAGTGCTTCACAGTCTTCCATGTTTCTCCTCCCAAGAGCCCTGTGAAGTAAGGAAATGCTCTTATCCCCATGCTACAGGGCCAAGAGAGGCTAAGCGATTTGCTCAAGGTCACATAAGAAAGCTGTAGCACAGCAGATCACAGATACTCCATTCTCTGAAATCCCAGGCTGGTGTGACCACTAGTGGTGTGACCACTAGCTCCTTCTTCCTCTTAACCTGCACTTTACAACTGGAGCAAGCAATGAGTAACACTACTCTATTGCGTGGGGAGCAGGCTGGGTTCCAATGAGATCCCTGCACATGGGGGAGGCAAGGTTTGGGCCAGCAACCAACAACCCCATATGCAGGAAGGGGGGGGAGGAAGGGAGAGTTAAGGAGGGGAAAGGACTTGTGCAAGTGGCTCCAGCCAGCCCCACAGAATGCCCCATTTTTCTTTTGGGAAATGTGGTTACCTATATATTGATACCCTGGAAAGCCAGAGAAACACCACTTCAAACTGGTCCAGGTTAAAGATATGAATGGTTAACCGGTTACCTATTGAAGGCTCTAGCAGCCCTCAATAGGTAACCTATCTAGGGCCCCACAGGGCCTGCCACAGGTAGGGTAGTGCTCCAGCCCAGCCAGAGCAAGCCTCTACCTGCTCCCATTTAATTGGCTAATCAGTTTAACATAACATTTAACTGGTTAACTAAGTAAATGGGACTTTACATGCCTAGTATAGGTTAGCCTTTCGAAACACATACATAAATTTACGCGCTTGGGCACAAAACTTCACACCTGTTGCCATGGTAATGATTCAGTTTTAGTTAAACTAGGAGGCTGCACCCCCTGCTCGTTCACCAACCTCCCCCCCTTCTTGCGGGTCATTTTCATGGCCACTTTCCATGACCCCAAGTCACCTGCACCCTTCTCCATTCTTGCCCTACCACACCCTTGGATGGGCCCCTCTGGGCCAAGAGCATTTGGATATTCCACCCTCTTGTGTCCTTCAATCGCCAGCCAGTCTCCCCCAGCCACACCCTTCCCGCTCCTGCCCCACCCACCAATAAAATAGTCCATGGCCCACAGCTCACCCCATCCTTACATCTCCATCCCTACACTCCTGCACCCACCCATCCTTCCTAATCCTCTCCCCATCCCTACCCCACACTGCCCATCCCCCTGCCTCCATTCCTATATCCCTCTCCTCCCCACCATCCCCCCATACACCCTTATCCCCTTTCCTCCCTCCCTACCCACACCCTGCCCCCTCCCACAAGCAGGCAACATAACCAGCAAAAGCAACAGCAGCAGGTCCATATGCAGGAATTTCGGGGGACGGAGAGCTGCTCTGGGTGCTGAGACAACCGGATCTGGGCAGCTGCCTGGAGAGAAGGGGCAGCAAAGGTGGCATTGCTGGGGTGCTGTGAAATGGGAAAGGGAGAGGTCTGTGGGCAGAGGCAGAGAAAGAGGCTGGAGGGACCGTCAGAGAGTGGGGGTTCCTTAGGGATGCCAGATTGAGAAGGGCAAATGGGAGTCTGTGAGGAGGCAGGGGAGTGGCTGAGGACACACAAGGAGGATGGAAAGCGAGCCTGGGAGCCGTACAGTGAGGGAGGTCTCCAGGCACCACCATACAGAGGCAGGAGCACCCTCTCCCACCCGCAGCTAGCCCGCCCCCACTCAGCCATGTTTGCAGCTGCTCTGCATGCTGCTGGGGTCTCCCCTCAGGGATTGACAGACTCAGCGACGGGTTCCACTAGGGCAGCTGGAGGCATGGAGCCTGCCTCCTTTCCCAGTGCAAGTGGGCCACGTTCCAAGCCTTGCACCAGCTGAAGCAGACCCCGGGCCGAGGGGCTGAGAGCACCAGCCTGGGAGGGGCATGGCCTTGCGACCCCCCATCCCTAGGCAGCAAGCCAAAGATCAGCCCACCTCGTGCACCAGAAGGGGATATGGCGTAGTGGTTGCTTCCCTAGAGCAGGAGGCCACCAGGGCCAGGCCGATGGGCACCCAGCACCTCCCCTTAGCCACCAGGCCCTATGCCACTTCCTCTATGGGCCTGTTCCTGTGCAGCGCCTCAGGCCCTCTGACTACCCGCTCAGCTCTGGCCGCAGCCTTTCGGGAGGCGGAATCTGCCGAGGCCGGGCTGCCAGGCATTTTGCCTGTCCCTGAACAGTGTCTGGGGCAGGGAGGCCATGGGAGTGTGCAGCCACATCATACTGTTATACCGCAGAAAAAACTTTTTTTTATATATAGCAAGACATAAATTAATAGTTAAACTGCTGTGTGGTACGTATAGTGTCTTTAGTGGCTTCTTGTACATGATTAGCAAGATAGAGGTTCATTACTCCATCAATCAGTGTATTTTTGGAGACACAATATAATAAGTCATGGATTTTGGAAAAGTGTATCTTAATTCTCTGCAAAAGATGTCTGAATACTGACCCCTCTTAAAAAAAGTATGTCATTGCAGAAAATCCATGTACCATCCCATCCCACCAGCTGATGCCAAAGAGGGACAATGCTATCCTACAATAGCTTGCTCAGACAGTCATGAACTTTAATTTATTTTGTCTCCTGCTCTGAACATTTCCTAAACAGTGGGGACTAAATATTTATAGAACAGTCACTGTTTTGTTTAATTTTCAGTCTGTACTTGTGAAGCCCAATATGTGGAGAACCTGACATGACAGATGATTACAGAACACAGTATGAATGTATGGGATCAGAGACCCTGACAATTACCAGGCCTCACATCCATACACTTTGTTGTTGTTTTGTGTTGTCCTTCATAATTGTTAAATGTTCTGTCTGCTAAGGAACTCTGCTATGTTTAGTCTTTCAAGACCCAATCAAATACAGCAAGACAGAAGGGCCTATTTACCAAAGGCTGTTAAAGCCTCAGAGTCTGGTTTGAGGAAAGCAACTTGTTGTAAACAGTTCCTGTAATTGTGGGAGGCATGCAATGCACTTTGAGAGTGACTTACTAACAAACCTTGGACAGCTTCATTTCAGTCTACTGTGTTGCCTCAATCTGTATAACATGAAGTTGTTTCGTTCCATTATTCAAGATGCCATTGGAAAACTGTCACCTCTCTGTACATCCAGGCTTTGATCCTGCAGTGGAATGAGTGGAGATGCACCATTGCCCCTGCACAGTGGTGCCGGAACAATTTTTACAGTAGGACTGCTGAAGGCAGAAACCATGTATTTGGCTTGCTATTAGTACTTTCTTGCCATTAGTACTATTAGTACTTTCTTGCATGCGGCAGCACCTTCAGCACCCCGAGTTCCAGCACTTCTGTGACTTGCCAAAGGAGTCACAGGCAGTCCATGGCAAAGTCTCTCAAATCCAAGGCTAATGCCTGAACTACTGGACATCTCTGCCTATAACATCTTTCGCCATTTACCTCTCAGTTCTCTCTTAGGCCTGTTATCAGTACAATAGGATCCAAAAAACCCTACCCACATGGCCAGCTAACCAAGAGCCAGACACACATTTCATTTGCATGTGTATATTAAGGATGTGAATATTTAACTGGATAACGACTTAACTGGTAAGCCTCGCCCTAAATGGTTAAACAACGGGGGCTGGAGCTGCTCCCCAACTGCCTCAGACAGGGGCTGCTTCAGTCATCCAGAGCAGGCCTTGTCTGCAGGGGGCCCAGGACCCCACAGGTTCTGTCTATGGCAGAACCCCTGCAGGCAGGCACTGCTGCCTGGAGGTGGGGGAGGCCAGGTGATCCAGCCTGCTCCCCACCCCACTCCCTTTAATCAGTTAGCCAATTAAATGCGATGTTACATCCCTAGTGTTTATTTGCTAGCTAGTGGATGAGCAGAAATTGCTTGCTATTTCAGCAATTGGATCTCACTGGAAGGGGTGGGTTACTACATCAAGTCAGAGGTTTGAAATATCTAGACTCCAGCAAGGCTGTCTTAGTCCTTCATCCATTTCAACTAGGTAAGATGAGTTCCATTTCTTTTTCCCAGGTGCTAGATTGTTGCACAAGATCACAAACTAGGCATAGCCGTTAAGGTCAAAGTCTATATCTGCTGTACCAACTTTGGCAAAAACATCCACACCCCCACTGGTGGTTCAGTGTGCTGGAAAGCTACTGCCAAGCATCTTTTGCAATGAAAAGCTCTATGAAAGAACCAGACAGTCAATAGAAAGCCTGCTGCTGTTCTGTTTTCTAGCCTCATACTTCAGTTAAGGGGAGTGTCAATCCTGTGGCTACCCTCTGGGCTCCCCAGATAGATTATAGTCACATAGCTGCAAACCATCTCTTTGACAAACCACTTCTAACCTAATTTCAAATAAGCCTGTCTCCTGAATTCAGTAGACATAAACACAGCACTTAAAAGTGGAATAGAGTGGAATTGAAGGCGGGCAAGTAAGGTAAAGAACTGCAAAAGTACTTCAATAATCTTGCATTGTACAACCAAGGTGTGTGTTATTATGGTGCTGGGGAAATCGCAGGCTTTAGAATCCTTTGGGAAGTCAATCGCTATATACAGATTTGTCATCATTACAGTACTGTTTACATCACGGGTGGTACAGAAATTTGAAGGTTAATATTTGTAAACCATTCTGAAGATGAAAAGTATTATTTAAACATGAAAGAATTATATAGTGTGAATAATAATTATTCATCATTCTTTACACTAGTTCCTTCTCTGTCTGAAAACTGCTATTAATTGTATTGCAACAAGGTCTAGCCATTAGGGCAGAAAACTGGAAGCAGACTCTGTTTCCATCCTCAGACATCCAATGACTGTTGTGCTGGAAAGTTACTTACCCTCTGCCCTCAGTGTATCATTTATTAAATGAGACTGATGACAGGAAAATATGTTGCAGGAGTGTTGATAAGTCTGATTAATGTTTGTGACGTCTCTGATATGAGGTTATATCTTCCAATTCATTTTTAAAAAATCTGTGATCCACATTTATTACATAAACTGGGAAGGGCTGCTGTTTTGTGTTCCAGTAAAATGTACATTTCTTCTCTGGAATGTGTCAGAATGAGACCGAATCCTAGCAAGTTAACTATGTTGATAATATTCAACTGTAGTTTTGAGGGCTTACGGATTATAGGGTTGTTCAGCCATTCTTCTGGTTAAAGCTGTGTTTTTGGCAGAGCTGCATTCCAGACAGTGGTCAGCATGAAAAGCAACAGCACATCCGTGGGCCAGGGCAGAATTTTCATTATATCCTATTACTCAGCATTCTCCAGCAGATGGTCATTGTGCGTAATTATGTGCTGTTTTTTCTTCTTCTGTACAACAAGGCATGTTTCTGACAATTGATCCATCTCTGGAGAGCTAGAAAAATAAACCATTTAGAAGCAGCACTGGCTTCTCATTTCTGTGAAAGTCAGATTACAGTAAAAGCATCTCTGGAATAAGTAGTTCTGCTTGTTCTGTAGGAGATGAGAGGCTGTGCATGCATGCAGTGGGTAATTGGTTTTCCTGATGAAAGCTGTTGTCATTATTTCCAGCCTCCTGCATGTTTTAGTGATCTCTTTAATCTCTTATATTTGCGTTACTTGCTTTGCATATGTGTATACATATTAGGCTTGACTAAAGAAGGCATTTACACGCAGGTGTAAATACTATCCCAAATAGGGAGGTACCTTGAATCTTGGCATGTGTATGTGTACAGATACAAATGTCTATGAGAAGGAAGGTGTGCTGTGACGTGCACACATTGCAATGACATGGTTTTATTTGACACTGGTTTATTCACCCATGTTAAGGCTTTCACTTCTGATATGGAGAAACCTAATGATGGCAGCATGTAAACCTGAGTTTTATATACACTTGGTGCTTGGTCATTAAAGAAATCAACTCTCCTAAAACTAGCTTTTAATCTGGATTGGCCAGATCTACTATTTTGGCCTACAGAATACACTCTTAATATGCCCCCCACCTCTGGATAAAACAGGTAATGTCCATCCCTCCATAAAAAAGCATAAAACACAGATAAATGCATTGATATATCCTACCACAACACAGGGCACAACACTGAGAGAAACTGTAATCTGACCTGAAATTGTAATCAAACAATGTTGGGTAGCATCTGGATGTCCTTTGGTGTGTCTTCCATTTTAAGGTTCACTTCCTGGGCACATGCAGCAGACAACTGCAATAGCTTCCATGGCAGATTCGCGAAGCGAGAGATGAAACATCCCCAAACCCACTTCAGTAGGAAAAATCAGGGCCCAGGGATAATACAAGAGGTAGCATAGTCTAGTAGGCTGAGCACAAGGCTGGCAGTGAGCAACTCCCTAATCGAAGACTGACTTTGATTCCAAACACCTGTCTGAAGCCTTGAACAAGACAAAACCTCTTCTCTACATGGAAAACAAGGATAATGTGATTTACCTACACTGCAGGGCTGTTATGATATTAAGTCTGAAAAACACTGAAGATAAGGACATAAGAACAGCCATACTGGGTCAAACCAAAGGTCCATCCAGCCCAGTACCCTTTCTGCCAACAGTGGCCAATGCCAGGTGTCCCAGAGAGAGTGAATCGAACAGGTAATGATCAAGCGATCTCTCTCCTGCCATCCATCTCCACCCTCTGACAAACAGAGGCTAGGGACACCATTCCTTACCCATACTGACTAACAGCCATTAATGGACTTAACCTCCATGAATTTATCTACTTCTCTTTTAAACCCTGTTATAATCCTAGCCTTCACAACCTCCTCAGGCATGGAGATCCACAGATTGACTATGCGCTGTGTGAAGAAGAACTTCCTTTTATTTGTTTTAAACCTGCTACCCATTAGTTTCATTTGGTAGCCCCTAGTTCTTATATTACAGGAACAAGTAAATAACTTTTCCTTATTCACTTTCTCCACACCACTCATGGTTTTATAGACCTCTATCATATCCCCCCTTACTCTCCTCTTTTCCAAGCTGAAAAGTCTCAGTCTCTTTAATCTCTCCTCATATGGGACTAGTTACAAACCCCTAATTATTTAAGTTGCCCTTCTCTGAACCTTTTCTAATGCCAGTATATCTTTTTTTGAGATGAGATCACATCTGTACGTAGTATTCAAAATGTGGGCGTACCATGGATTTATACAAGGGCAATAAGATATTCTCCATCTTATTCTCTATCCCTTTTTTAATGATTCCTAACATCCTGTTTGCTTTTTTGACTGCCGCTGCACACTGCGTGGACTTCTTCAGAGAACTATCTACGAGGACTCCAATATCTCTTTCCTGATTAGTTTTAGCTTAATTAGCCCCCATCATATTATATGTATAGTTGGGATTATTTTTTCCAATGTGCATTACTTTATATTTATCCACATTAAATTTTATTTACCATTTTGTTGCCCAATCACTTAGTTTGGTGAGATCTTTTTGAAGTTCTTCACAGTCTGCTTTGGTGAAGTTTCGTATCGTCTGCAAACTTTGCCACCTCACTTTTCACCCCTTTCTCCAGATCATTTATGAGTAAGTTGAATAGGATTGGTCCTAGGACTGACTCTTGAAGAACACCACTAGTTACCCTCTCCATTCTGAAAATTTACCATTTATTCCTACTCTTTGTTTCCTGTCTTTTAACCAGTTTTCCGTCCATGAAAGGATCTTCCCTCTTATCCTATGACAACTTTATTTACATAAGAGCCTTTGGTAAGGCTTTTGAACCTTGTCAAAGGCTTTCTAGAAATCTAAGTACACTATATCTACTGGATCCCCCTTGTCCACATGTTTGTTGACCCCTTCAAATAACTAATTGATTAGTAAGACATGATTTTCCTTTCCAGAAACCATGTTGACTTTTGCCCAACAAATTATATTCATCTAGGTGTCTGACAATTTTATTCTTTACTATGGTTTCAACTAATTTGCCTGGGACTGACATTAGATTTACCGGTCTGTAATTGCTGGGATCACCTCTAGAGCCCTTTTTAAATATTGGCATTACATTAGCTATCTTCCAGTCACTGGGTACAGAAGCTGATTTAAAGGATAGGTTACAAACCATAGTTAGTAGTTCCGCAATTTCACATTTGAGCTCTTTCAGAACTCTTGGGTGAATGCCATCCATTCCCGGTGATTTGTTAATGTTAAATTTATCAGTTTGTTCCAAAACCTCCTCTAATGACACTTCAATCTGTGACAAGTCCTCAGATTTGTCACCTACAAAGATCGGGTCAGGTTTGGGAATCATCCTAACATCCTCAGCTGTGAAGACTGACGCAAATAATTCATTTAGTTTCTACACAATGACTTTATCTTCTTTAAGTGCTCCTTTTGTATCCCGATCGTCCAGGGACCCCACTGGTTGTTTGGCAGGCTTCCTGCTTCTGATGTACTTAAAAAACATTTTGTTATTACCTTTTGAGTTTTTGACTAGCTGTTCTTTGAACTTCTTTTTGGCTTTTCTTATTACATTTTTACACTTAATATGATAGTGTTTATGCTCCTTTCTATTTACCTCACTAGGATATGACTTCCACCTACTGTATACTCTTATTAGAGCAGGGAATTACTATCCATAGCGATTCTATGGAACATGTTGATTCATTTAAGATTTTTACTTCATTTGATTCTAAATTTTCTTTCACATATAGTGCCACTCCCCAACCCGCACAACCTGTTCTGTCCTTCCAATATATTTTGTACTCCGGAATGATTGTGTCCCATTGATTGTCCTCACTCCACCATGTTTCTGTGATGCCCAGGGCTTGACAAATCATTGAATCTACTCGCCCACGGTGAGTAGATTTCAGCCAGTCGCCCCGTTCACCAGCGGCGCACACATGCTCAATGCAGGTCTTGCGCAAGCGCAGTGCGGGACTGGCGAGCAGATTTCGCCATCGTTTGTCAAGCCCTGGTAATGCCTATTATATCAGTATCCTCCTTTAACACGAGGCCCTCTAGTTCCCCCATCTTATTTTTTTAGACTTCTAGCATTTGTGTACAAGCACTTTAAAAAACTCGTCACTGTTTATTTATCTGCCCTTTTTTGATGTGTCAGATTCTTTTTTATGTGAATGTTTTCCATCTGAGCTGGCCCATACTTTATCCTCTTCCATCCTCTCCTCCTGACTAAAACCTAGAGAACCTCTATCAATAGACTCTCCTCTAAGAGATGTCTCTGTCCGATCTACTGCTCCTCTGCACCAATCGGCTTTCCCTCCATCTTTTAGTTTAAAAACTGCTCTGCAACCTTTTTAATATTAAGTGCCAGTAGTCTGGATCCACTTTGGTTTAGGTGGAGCCCATCCTTCCTGTATAGGCTCCCCCTATCCCAAAAGTTTCCCCAGTTCCTTATAAAGCTAAACCCGTCCTCCCTACACCATCATCTCATCCACACATTGAGACTCTGAAGCTCTGCCGGCCTACATGTGGACCTGGAAGCATTTCTGAGAATGCCACCAGAGAGGTCCTGGATTTCAGTCTATTTCCTAGCAGCCTAAATTTGGCCTCCAGGACGTCTCTGCTACCCTTATTGGTGCCTACATGTACCACAACCACCGGCTCCTCCCCAGCACTACACATAAGTCTATCTAGATGCCTCGAGAGATCCACAGCCTTTGCACCAGGCAGGCAAGTCACTATACTGTTCTCCCGGTCATCGCAAACCCAACTATCTACATTTCTAATGATCGTATCTCCCATTACTAACACCTGCCTTTTCCTACTAACTGGAGTTCCCTCCCCCGGAGAGGTAACCTCAGTGCGAGAGGATACCCCAACATCTGGAAGGAGGGGTCCAACTATGGGAAGGTTTCCCTCTATTCCCTTTGACTGCTCTCCTTCCCTGAGCCTCCTAATGCTTTGCTGGTCCGGCAAAGAGAAGATGAACTGTAAATGGAATCTCTGTTGGAGAAGTCAGATGAAATGAACAGAAGATACTAGGAAGCCAACACCTTTACTGGTGCACCTGTATCAGCCCAGAAAAATTACTTCTGTATTAACAGAGAACATGTGCTGAATGAAATGGTGGCATGGATACGTATACTCTCATGGTTAATACTCTGGGTTAGGATTCAACAGATCTGGATTCAATTCTGATGGAGGCCCTGAATGTATGACTATAGACAAGTTATACAGACCCCAATCCTGCAAAGAACCCCACTGAAGTCCAAAGAAGGGGCTCCAGAGTCTGTCCTCTTGGATACACTTAGAATTGGGGCCGTGATCTCCCTGTACATCAGTTCCCAATTTGTAAGATGAGGATAACTTGACTCCTTTTCTCCATTTTATCTATTTAGATTGTAAGTTGAGACACTCATTACACATCTGTAAAGTACCAGAAACAATGGCATCTCTTGTCCCTGAGGGAGACTCAGATTCCAGATTTTACTTAGTGGTCTGCAAAGAAACAAAGAAGAGTGGTCTGAAAAATAACAAAGAGTAACTTTTTTCTCTCCTTTCCAGACCTTTTGGAGACCGTGGTCATACAAGCCTCCTTTTAATTGATGTGCCTACAGTAATGGTTTTTTAGAAGGCCCAATAGATCACAAGCATTACAGGAATTTGGTCCTCTTTCTAATTCTACATTCCTCTGCACTTAATCACAGGTTATTACATTTACAATTTTTGCAACAATAATGATGAAACATCTGCCACTTCCTTCTAGCCCCAGAAGCCAACACAGCATGGATGCCACGTCCTCAATCATTCAGAAGAAATATCCGCTGTAAATTTCACCAAAATAGTGTTACTGATTGTTACCATGTGACATGTGTTCCTCTGTGACTCTTTACTTGCCTCCTAGTATCAGCTAATGAACAATGGACCACTGATAGCAAACTCTTCAAGTGTCCATTTCACACAGAGGAGGCTTTAGTATATTTCAAATTCTATATAAGAAACCCCTCTGAAGGCCTCTTGCAGTCTTGGGCTGTTAGCCAGTTAGAGTTTTTACATTTTAGTGTTATGAGGAAACTTCACTACAAATTCCTATATATTAATACACACTGGTCTGCTCAGCAGATGAACAGAAGAATATCAAAATATCTCTAACTCTGTGGAGTCCTTTAAATTAATATAGCAGTTCAGTAATTTAGTAGATGATTTTAGGTTGTTGAGTTTTGCAGTATTTTATTAAATCTAAAATCAGGAGGAGCAAGGGGAGTAATTTTAAAGACAATCCAAAAGACTGAGTGTCCATTACCACAGGCACAGCTAAGCAGTGCTGCTGGACATAAAAGCAAATACCATATTTAAAAAAAAATACATAATTTGAAAGTAGCTATAAAGGTGTGCCAGTGAATATACTGAAAAAAGAAACATCCTTGAGCAGTAATTGGAGAGCCATCCTGCCAATATTAGTCTAATTTAATTATTAAAGGCTTTAAAAAAAATAAGTCACTCTTGCCAGATCAGATATATGATCTTGTATATCCATCACTACCGGACAACATGCTATTCCATGGCAAAAGAGCAAGCAAAACACAGCGAAGACTGGTATCATTTGGGGATCTTGCAATGTTAGTAATGTTACCATTGTCAAATTTTATTTATTTTATGGTTTTGGTTCCCTCCCAACCCTAATGAAAAACTACTTTAAAAAACACAATTCCCTTTATTTGTTGCCAACTGAGCATGGATCTGGAAACTTCAGCAAACCTGCAATTTTGGTGTTTGTCTGTGCTGGGTACTAGAGGATTCTTCTCTACTTTAAAGCAGTTAGTCATCACAGGAACATTTCTGCAATGTGCTAATGTTTTTCACTTTCATGTAAAGAGTGCAATAATGACATAGACCATGCACAGCTTTTCATACTGTTGCCCTAATCCTAAAAATCAGTGATGTGCTTTTGAAATCAAGAGGGTTGGAGGGGAGGGGGAGATATTACACACACAAAACTAACAAAACCTGTTTTCATTAATAACTTGTACAAAATCAACAGATATATGGATAAAACAAAACAACAGGAAAAGCACAGGTTAAAGCCCCTGCTCAGAGTTTATAAAGCTTCCCCCCTGTGCCCAATCTACAAAGGATATGGCTCTGCTACATCTCTCAGCCAGGAGACAGAAGTTTCATCTTCACTTGAGACACTGCAGCACTGTTGTAGAGCTTCAGTGTAGACACTACAATGACAGGAAGGGTTCTCCCATTGCTAAACTTAATCTACTTCCCTCAGATTCCATAGCTAGGATAATGGAATTCTTCTATCGACTCAGCGCTGCCTGCACTGGGGCGGGCAAGGTCAGCTTATCTCTGTCACTCAGGAGTGCGGATTTTTCACAACACTGAGTAGCAAGCTCAGTCAACTTAACTTTTTTGCATACACCTGGAATTGGGGCTAGGCTTGGTCTACACCTAAACAAATTTTGCCAGTACAGCTATGTTGCTAAAGCCCTTTTTTTCCCCCCCGCCAACTGACAAAGCTATGGTGGCAAAAACCCTAACATAGGGACTGTTATACTGACAAAGAAGTTTGGTGTAGCCCCTTTTGCTCAAAGAACAGATACAGGCTATACCTGCAAAGGGTCTTTTTTTGCCAGTATAAGTTGTGTCAACTCTAGGAAGATAAGCTAGTATAGTTCTATACTATTTTAAATATACACAAGGCTTAATTAGTCTTTTGGCTCAAGCTTATTCCTGCTTTCATATTCGCAAATCCCAGGTTCAATTCCCAGTTCTGACCAAGGCGGCAGGCATTTTACTTATACACTAGCACAGTGACACACTAACTGAGGCCACATGACCCCCACCCTCCTCAAATGCCACAGGTAAAAGAAGCAAGTGGCCAGCACCCCTACATGGCAGGGACGGATGGCTGGTGTCAGCACTGGAGGCTTCCCCACGTACACAGAGACGGGGCAGAGTAACATGGCTCTGCTCCTCTGGCTCCCAGCCACATCACTTGGGGGATGTACGGGATTGTCCCCCACTCTCACCGGAGGAAACGGAGCAATGTGGACAGGAGCTGGAGGAACAGAGCTACAATGCTTCACTTCCTCCCGCTGTACCAGTGAGCACAAGGGGGCCTGATCCCTGCTACTGGCACCAGGGCCTCTGATAGGCCACTGGGCCACAACATTTGGGGGTGGGAGAGCTGAGGAAGAGGCAGGGCAGGGGTGGGAAAGGGCAGGGCAGAGCCTGTCCCAGCCCTCCTCTAGTGGCACAGGGAGAAGTCACATGAGTGGAGGGGGCCAGTCACATGGCTGGTGCCCCTTTCCTCCCCTCCATCCTTCCTCACCAGTCTCCCCAACGGACTATACTGTACTATGGTAAATGAAATGATGAATTCCACTTCTGTGGTTCTTTTGGGGTAACAGTGATGGCTGATTTGGCTCCGGGATCACTGATGTCTGTGTTACTGCACTAGATATTGCTCACTCTCTATTCAAAGCACACAAAGCCACATGCTTCTTACAGCTGATCAAAGTGTTCTGAATTCAGGAATTTTTGACAACCAAACCAAATGAATGAAAGTTTTCACAAAAGAACAAATTTCTTTTGGTTGGGCTTTAATGTTGACTCACTCATTTTATTTACACACATATACACACAGAAGTTGATTCTCAGATACACTATGGACCCTTTATGCTGCTCTCAGAGCATAAAGGGCCTTAAAGGCACCACACACACACACACACACACACACACACACACACACTGCACAAAGAGCATCTCAGACCAGTGTACAGCTGATGAAAGAGGTCTAGGTCACCCCCTGTCCGTAGACCTTGCACTGGGATCAGATCAGAGGTGTGACCAGAGAACACTGTGCTATAGCTATCCTCCACTTCCCAGAGCCTATGGGGAGAAGCCATAGAATCACAGAATTGCACTTTGATGGACTTTGGCAGGTCATGTAATATAGTCTGCTGCTCTATGGCACAACTAAGTATTAGCGAGACCATCCCTGGCAGGTGTTTGTATACCCTGCTCTTAAAAATTTCCCATTCCACAACCTCCCTGGTCAATTTATCCCAGTGCTTAACCACGCAGACCCGTGGTGTCCAACATGCTAGCCACTAGCCACATGTGGCTATTTGGCTAGTTGAGTGTGGCTAGTTCACAACAGCAGTAATCACTACAGCGGCTACTAGGTTCATTGGACACCACGAACCTAGGCAGTTAGGAAGTTTTTCCTAACGTCCAACCTAAACTGCACTAACTACAATTTCAGGTTATTGTTTCTTGTCCTTTTTTCAGAGATTAAAAATAATTTTTCTCCCTCCTCCTTGTAACAGCCTTGGTAGAATGATACTAGGGATGTAAAAACCAATTAAAACAGTTAACAGGTTAACCATGCTGCAAGCAGAGGGCTGCTCATGCCCAGATCGCTACGTGATGTGGGGTTGCTCCGGCCTGGCCCGCTGTGGCTAGGAGTACTGCTTCAGAGAGGCCAGTTAACCAGTTACTAGGGAAATAGACCAATAAGCCTAATGCCTACCAGATAACCTCTTAGATCCCTATTAAGCACTTGAAAGCTGTTATTCCTCTCCCAGTCTGCTCTTCTCCAAACTTAAAACACAATTTTTTTCCCAATCTTCTCATGTTTTCTAGACTTTTAATCATTTTTGTTGCTCTCCTCTGGACTTTCTCCAATTTGTCCAAATCTTTCCTAAAACATGGCACCCAGAACTGGACACAGTACTCCACTTGAGACCTATCAATGCGAAGTACCACAGAATAATTACTTCTTGTGTCCTGCCAATACATTGCAGAACGAAATTTGCTTTCCCCCCCCCTCTCCTTTTCGGGGGGGAGGGAGGGAAGAGAAGAGGAGAGTGTTACACTGTTGCCTCATATTTAGTTTGTGATCCACTAGACCAGTGTTTCTCATCTTTTTTTTAAATAAAGTACCCCTTTAACAAAAATTGTAAATACCCCCAGTACCTATAGTTTTCAGACACACAATTTTTTTTACCATTGCAACACATTTGTTTAAACAACTTAATCGCAGCTGGGCAGGCAATGACATTTTTGGGTGTAAAAAGGACAAAAATAATAAAGCGGTGTAAAACTTAAAACAAAAATTCAGTTTTCACCCAATTTCAGTTGTGCTGACGTACCCCCCAGACTTCTCTTGCATACCCCTCAGGGTACTCGTACCACTGGTTGAGAAACACTGTTCTAGGATGTATTTCGCCCTGGTGACTTGAAGATTTCTAAACTTGTCCAAGTGATTTTTAACCTGTTCTTTTCCTATTTTCACTGGTGTTTGCTATGTTGGACTCCAATCGCCAACCTTTTTGATGAAAACTGAAACGAATACCAGCAAGTCATCTAGCACTTCTGCCTTTTTCACATACTCTGTTACTCAATGAGGGCAAAACCAGTGAAGGGCCTATGCCGTCCTTCGATAGGGATGTTAAATTTAGGCTATTTTAGAATTTTTATCAACTACTCGATAGGGAAAGGCAGCCCCATTCAGTTCCAGCTCGCGCCAGAACCAAATCCCGCAACAGTTCTGCAATTTAAAAGGCAGTGGCAGCCTCTACCCCTCCTCCCCCTTCCTCTACTGTGTTTTAAAACTTCAGAGTCACAGAGGGGTTCGGTCCCCAGTCCAGCGTGAGCAGGGACTGAGCCGGGCTTCCTGGACACCTGGCTCCTAAATTCAGTAGGAGCTGGGCGGGCACAGGCAGTCCAGCTCAGTCCCTGCTCATGCCGGATCGGGAACCAAAGGGCAGGCCATCTGGTTCTTATTGCCTTTTAAACTGCAGAGCTGCAGCGGTGTTTGGGCCCAGCATAAGCTGGGACCGAGTGGGGCTGCCTGTCCAGCCAGTAGCAGCCCCTCTCTGTGGGGGTGTCAGTGGGAAGTTG
>CM057846.1:15420807-15431986 GCA_030068395.1 Apalone spinifera
TAGATGGACCTTTGGTCTGACCCGGTACGGCCATTCTTATGTTCTTATGAGCATTTTGGATTTCTTCTGCAGCTTTAGTCTTCTGTCTACAAGCAGCAGCTGATGAGAAATATGCCAGGATATATCTTTGAAGTGCACTAGCTGTTCTGCAGTAGCTTCCTATATGGATGATTATTCCACGCTAAGTCTACATCTGCATACAGGACTTACAGTGGTGTAGCTGCACTTCTGTAGCACTTGTGGAGGAGAGACTATATGCCCAATGGGAGGGAGCTCTCCTGTCACCTTAACTCCTGCCTCTGCCAGAGGGATAGGAGTGCTCCTGCCAAGGCTGTGCTGTCCACCACCAGTACCAAATTTACTTTGCTCAGGGGGTGGATTATTCACATCCCTGTGTGACAAGCGATTTAGTTCAATGCATTTCCCCAATTAATTAGACCTGAAGAAGAGTGCTGTGTCAGCTCAAAAGCTAGTCTCTCTCACCAACAGTAGTTAGTAGTTGCTGAGACAAAGTGGACCATGTGAGGCCAAATTCCCTGCTCGTGTAACTCAACTAGTTTCAGCAACTACAACAGCCGACAATTTTCTCCATGGTTTCTCAAGCCACGTCTGCTATGGGGATGTGAGTCCTTGGTGGCTACCTGCCGTGAAAGCCCCTAGTGTAGGCAAACCTGCCATCTAGATCAGTGCATTTCACACCTGCCTGAAATCCAAGTAAACTGAACCAGAGCAGACTGCAGATGAAAGCAGCTTTGCAAAACATTAAGGGTTAACACTAAGGACGTAAAACCTCGTTTAATCAGTTAATCCGTTAAATGTTATGTGTAACCGGTTAACCACTTAAACCATTATGAGAAGGGGGCTGCTCCAGCCCGGCTGGGCCACCGATTAACCATGACCAGAAAGCATCATCCAGTAAAGATGGTGCTAACCGGTCAACCACTCACATCCCTTGTTTGCATCTGTGCAGTTATACTACTGACCAGCTTGGAGACTATAACAGGGCAAAGCCACAGTGTAGAAATCTGCACGGTTATTATGCTCTGCATTTTAGATTTTAGCATGTCAGCTTCTGTTCTCTGAATTGAAGCCAGGAAAGGATAGGAAAAAAAGCACCCACGAAAGCTCATGATACCATATGGATGTTTTGTTACTATTTAAGATGCTGCTAGAATATTTGTTGTTTTTCAAGTATGAAAGGGTCAGCTATGGTATATTAAGGACTCAGATTTACATTTTGTAAAAACAGAAGCTGTTTGACGGAATATCAGCACAAGAGAAAAACCACATCTTGTTTTTATTATTCCAGTCAGAGACCTTTTATTATTAAGCCTGCCATTTTCAACCCAAACTCTTCCTCATTCTCCACTTTTCTCTTGCACAGAGAGAGGCTGCGTCTTCACTAAATGGAAGATCAACACTGCTGCGACTGATCCTCTGGTGTTTGATTTAACAAGTCTAGTTAAGAGCAGAGATGTTAAAATTAGATTAGTCAACTCATCAAAGGGTGCTTCAGCAGGGGACTCTTGTACATTTCAAAGGTGGAAGGTTGCCGCTGCGCCCCCTCCCCCTCCCACAGAGCTGGAGAAAAACCAGCTTTTAAGCTGGCTCCCCTCAGCATGCCACCTTCTTTCTGCCACCCCTTGCTGCCTCTTTCTAATAGAGGCAGCCAGGGGGAGGGGAGGATGACTAGTTGACTAGTGTGCTGACTATCTGAAAAGCTTTTGCTTATTGTATAGTTGACTAGTCAATTAGTCACGTCCCTAGTTAAGACTCACCAAAACGAATTCAGAGGGTGCTCCTCTCAGCGGCTGATATTCCTGCTCCTGCAAGGAGTAAGGGAAGCTGATGGGAGCATTTGCTCCTGTAGCCTCCCACTGTGGGGACAGCAGGGTAACTTGAAACAAAGCTAGTTGACTCCAGGTACATAATTAACATAGCTGGGGCTGAGTATCTTGATTCAACCTTCCCTTTTAGTGCAGGCCTGGCGAGAGGGAACATGCATCTATCGGCACATTGTTTCAGAACATGAGAACCAAAGACCAAAGCAGACTACAGGTTGGACCTCCCTGGTGCAGCACCCTCGAGGCCTGAGAAATCCCAAACTAGGAGTTTGCCGGATCAGTGGAGATCAGAGCCTGTGGCATTCCCAAGATTCACCTACTGGCCACCAGCCCAGCCAGTGTGCTGTCCCTGGTCCAACTGGCAGAGCTCTGCTCCCCACCTTCAGATCGCACTGCCAGTCCAGCTGGCAGAGTTCAACTCCCAGCTGGCTCCACAACCCCTGTGGCCAGCCTTCTAGCCAGGCTCGCAGCCCTCAGACCACTGGCCCTGCAATCTGCTAGAATGGCTGACCTCCCAGCTACTGTCAACCTCTGTAGGCCCTGCAGGACCACGGATGTTGCCAGACCAGAGTGTCCCGGACCACAGAGGTTCAACCTGTAGTCTATTTTTTATTGCCCAAACTAGGGATGTAATAGTGTAGTAGATTACCTGAAAAGCAAAAGCTTATAGGTTCATACTACCGACTACATGCATTTGCCTCCCTCCCACTTGCCAGCAGCCCAGCTCAGTCCTGGCTCATGCCAGGTCTGGGACCTACTCCTACTACAACTCCGCATTTAAAGTGTATTAGAAGCCGGCAGACAGACAGCCGAGCTCAGTTCCGGCTTGTGCCGGATCCAGGAGCTCAGACCCACCCCCAGACAGGGGTTGCTGCTACGCCACACTTGCCTCTATCAGAGGCAGCAGCACAGAGCAACAGGCAGCCGGTCCACAAGGGGAGCTGGTTTTTAAACTGGCTCCCATTGCCAACCAGCTCCCATCTGGGACCCTGCGCGGCTGCTTCCAATACAGAGGCAGCAGCACAGAATGGCAGGGGGCTCCTCAGGAGCGGGGCCAGAGTGCACTGGCTGCTGGCCCTACCCTCAGGGACTATAAAATAGTCAACTAACCAAGAAGAATTCATGAGATTAACTCAACTATTCAAGTAACAGATATTTAACATTCCTCGCCCAAACTGCAACATAAGAGATGACAACCTGCATTCACAGAGCAGAGCAAGTTATATTTATAAAATCATTTTTGTTTTAATATCCAAATGTGAAATTTGTAACAAGCAAGGAAAAATTGTTATTTAAAAATATAATTACTTTAACCCTGAAGGGATTCAAACACACAAAAAACAAAAAGCTGCACTATGTAAGAGCTAGACAGTATAAAATTTAAGTATTAACCTAGTCTTGGAGAGGTTTTTAAGTAAATTTTAACAAGGTTATGCCCCGCTGGCACCAGCTGTGTTAGCAGAAACAGTCTTAAAAACAGTTTCCTAATAGGGGATAAACTGTAGCATTGATGGAACTAAAGGAAAGTGTTCTATAGTAAACATTATCTGCCTTTGGATGCTGTCCAAGACAGGAGTGCTGCTATGCTTGTGAGTGTGTGTACAATAGAGGGTGGGAAAAATGATTTATTTTATGGGATCAAAACGTATGACTCACAAAAGAGCACTTTTACTACCCACGCGCGTGCCTGAAGAGATACTAAGCAGGAAAGACCAAAGGCACCAAAGCAAGCCTTTCAGAGGAGGCCACCATTAGCTTCTTACACCACTTCCAATTCAGACAACCCTCCTATATGCTCCATGTGTCAGAACTAGCCTGTACACCTTTTTGGAGCAGAAGCCACAGCATCACAGAAATGCAGGATTGGAGCAGACCTCAAGAAATCTTCTAGTCTAGCCTTGTGCTGAGCTAAGATGCCATATGCCTACATAGGTCTGGGTTAGCAAAACAGCTGACCGCTTCGCAAATGCCAAGAGCAGTAATGGGTTCTTGATAAATAACTGATATCACAGGCAAAGGTTAAGCTTTAAAAAAATCTAGTATCCCAGATAAGCCATGCAAAGCTCCTGCGAGACCTAACACCTGTGACCCCTGCAGCTTTAATTTGCACTAAGGATACAAATAGTCAGACCCTCTCAGAGAATGACTGAGGCCCAGGGCCACTTTAACTTTACAGGCCCCAGTCCAGCCCCAGCCCCAGGATCCTGAAGTACCTAGTATTCCCCTGTGGATGAGATATTAAAACCAAAAAACCACATGAAAATGAACACGAGACATTTATTTATTAACAAGTCATTATACCAATAGCATGTATACTAAAAAGGTAACTTTAATAGTGATTTTCCACTGCAAGAAAAACCTCTTAATTTTAGGAACGCTTTTCTGGCTTTGTCGTGTGCAAACTCGTTTATAATTGAAGAAAAATCTAATTTATGTGAAACATCATTGTTAATGTTAAGCAATGCGAGCCCATTCAAACACTCTTATCCCATTGTAGAATGATAGCTCTTTACTTGTTTTAACACGTTGAACGTGCATTCACCTGAAACCATTGATTCAGGGAGACTGACAAAAAATACGTAATGCAATTGTGATATTAGGAAATACAGTTAACAGACCGAGACCAAATATATCTTGAAGTAGTTCTTTTGGCTTTCAGTCTGATTTAAAGTTGGTGGAATGTATACATTTCAGGAAGAAGATCTCGTCATGGAGATTTCTTGAAATTCCATTGTTGTACCTTTGTTGAAGCTGTTCAGCCACTGAATATAGATTTTCATCATTTAGTTCTCTGAACTCCCAAAGGAATCCAAAAAGGGTACAAATTTGTTCTAGTGAGTCAAATCAACATGTAAGACCAGATTTGATGGAGTCAACAACAACAACATTGACCTAATAATGCCTTTGTGCATCAAATTGAGATGTTAGGCTGTGACTGGTGGAAAACTCAGATGAAATGTCAATATCCTGCACTACTGATTCAGACTCAAAGGACTGAATCCTATTGATGACAAATCTTTTGAATATCTTTACGAAGTCATTCAATGTTATCCCTCTCAACACCTAATGTAGCATTGGTTGCTTCAATTACAAGATTAGTTTTGTGAATAATTTTTAGAAGCTTCATACACATGAACATGAAATTGCATTCAAATTTGGACGTATACCTCTGAATTGACTTAAGCTCAGTGTGAGCCTGTGCTGTGAGAGAAAGAGGTTTGAAGCTCACTTAAAGCCTCTCTGGCAGAGTTCAAATGCTGTCCAACTGGTTTAACGCCATAATTCGTGCTGACCATCTCGCTGTTGACATGCCATGAAGGGAAACAGGCAGATGCTGCTTCAGAATTTCCCACTTTCAAGGACTGCTACTGAAAAGGTTGTAAAATTGCTAGATTGTTCCAAAGTATGCAATTGCTTCCTTGCGTGATTCAGCATAATCAACACCAACAAGATTTAGTGTCTGGTTGCCACAACTGAAGAAAATACAGTTTGGATTTTGCTCAAGAAGGACTGCTTGTACTCCGTTGTATTCCCCAGCCACATTGGATCCATTGTCCTAGGCTTCGCCAATGCAGACTTGAAAATTTAATTTGAAGCCTTCCAGAATTTCTAATACACGAGCAGCGATTTCTTTTCCAGTTTTTTTTCCAGTTATTCTTTTCCAGTAATTTTTTTCTTGAAAATGAATCGTTCTTCAACTGAAGCCTTTGAACGTCCTGAAATTTTAACATATTGAACCACCAAAGTTGTCTGTTCTTTATGACAAGAGTCTAGAGTTGCATCAGTAATAATTGAAAAGTGTTTTGCAGGTCATCTCTCTTCAAAAAAACTACTGTTTGCACAAATGTCCCACAGAACTCAATAAACTTGTTTCGTATTCTGTTAAAAAGTTAATGGACTTACATGATTTTTCCTCTCTAGTGATTCACAAACATGCTTACATGGCCTGATAAATGTGGGTCATACTTGCTAAGAAGCTCTAGTATACCAAGAAAGTTTCCATTTGTAGGGTCACCGATACATTGACTGGAACTAAACAAAGCCAATCCCCATCCAGAAAGAAAAAGAATGGCATTCAATGTGTGCTCAAGGAGTTTTTTCCAGTTATCAAAAAATCCAGTATCAGGTTCTGATGCCACTGGTGTTACACTGTGTCCTGTGGTAGTCATAAGCTCTTGCTTTTGCTGCACAGCATCTCCGAAGTCCTCATTTTCTGCCTGCACAGTCTCTAAATTGAGTGTAGATTCTGCATCTATCATATTGTTGGCATTTCTGTGTCCTGATTAACGACCGCCTCATTTTGAAGCAGTGGCACTGAAATGTCATTTGTGGGTACAAAGTTTTCATCATTAGAACTGGAAGTGTCACTGTTAGTATGGTCATCATCTAATGGCTGAGGTGTCTTTTCTACGAGAAATGATGTTATTGGCTTTAAACTCTTAACTGCTGCTTCACTCTGTTGCTTTCACCATCTCTTACTTGCACCACTTTCAGATCTTCACTTCATTTTTATAAAAGGGTTCTTTTAAAACACTAACACACAAATTAATTTGCTAAAGGCTACTGGTTATACAAAATTTTAATTGTATATTCTTCGCAAAGAATATTATATAACAACGGTTTGGACGTGTTATTTACTATGGGCCTTATAGCCTTATTGCAAAGTCTTGAAATTTCGTCTGATAACATGTTCCTGAATTCTAATAACTCATGAGTTATTATGAATATGAACACAGGGCAATTGCCAGATTAGATATAAAGTTTATTTAACAAACAGAATTCAAAGTTTATCATCACAAAAAAAGCTTTTATAGGTGAATGTACAACTGAACGAAGAAGTAGCTTACAGCTGAGCCTGATATTGTATACGAAGACAAATAAGAAAAAACAGGAATACGAAAATCTCCTATGCAGAGATAAGTATCTAATTTAAAGGTTAAATTCACATTCAGACAAAGCAAAATCACTTTACAGTAACAGAATTAATGACGACATTCAAAATCTCTAAAAGTATGCAAAGACTGTAAACATCATTTCATAACGTACAATCACCAATCAGAGAAGCTACTCCAGTCTCCAGTCATGCAGAAGAAAACTCAGATGTGACCGAAAAATTGGCGAGGGCCCGAGATCACAATGATTTAAATCAATTTTTGCAGGTCTATATAGCTTCTTTTGTTGTCTCTGTTATAACTGCAAGGTATATAATAAATGGAAATTACTTGGTAGAAAAATGTCAAGATTTGAGGCCCCTTCATCTCCTGAGGCCCAAATGGCCCTCTCTGGTCCCTGTGTTAGGGCCTTCCAATAATGGACTGGATCTGCTCATGCAGCATAATTTTTGTACATCTTTGTGATCTTGCCACAAGCTAAAGAAAATAGCTAATTTCTCCGTACAAGTTCTAGCGAATATTTGGAACCCAATTAACATCAAGTTAATGTAGATATTCATGTTCTCCATAGCGTGGGTAAACTTGCCACAAAAACAATATAATGGTGCTCGTCAGTTTCCCTTTTCATATAGAGAATTAGGTCTGCGCTAGCTTTTCTTCTGCGAAAGTGCAAGATGGGTCACAGGCACTATAAACAATATTACAAGACCTTTTAATATGAAGTGTGTTCTTGTACTCGTGTTATCACTCTTAACATGTAATAAGGGAGCTGCAATCTGACAATCTCCCCTTTCTGCTGCATCCAAGCCTATTTCACTAGCCTGCTAGGGCATGCAATGCAACCCCAAAATGCTCTAATGCAAATATGGCTGCCAAGCCCAGACATACTTTCAGGATCAAGAACGTGCATATCTTATGCACATAGATGTAACTTTTGCTAGTCACCTCCTTGACCCCTTCCCTTTAGTTTCTCTCCTTGCCAAAAAAAAGGATGCAATCCTGACCCTGCTGGGAGTTTCGCCATTGACTTCACTGGGGCCACGGATGTCATCGGAAGAGCCAGTTACAGCCAGCTTGTTCGTGGATCACAAGCAAGTGCTTTCTCAGCTTGAAAACCTCCATGTTCTAAGAGGGATGGGTTCAAACAGACAGCCTCAAGAGAAACTTCCACCTCCTGGCAACATGTAAGAACTAAAGCAGTGCACAGAAGGAAAACCAGCTGTCAGCCATGAAACCATGCCCGACAAGTCGGAAAGCAGCATGACCACGGTGAGCGTCTGCACACATGCACCCAGGGAACACAGGATGGAAGCTTCATGGCCATGAAGCCAGTGGCACAGCCCCTCCCCCAAATTACCCTGCATGCCAAGAAGCAGGTAATCCCCATGGGGCTGAATAGTGTAAGAATGAGAGTATGAATACTGGAACAAACCATTCTGCCCATTCACGGCCCCTCACAGGCTTCAGCTGGTGCCTTCCACACCCCTAGCAAAGGCAGCAGTATTTGGGCTTGTGATTTAAATCGATTTTTTGCAGGTATGAAAGGGCCAGGAGTTTGTACCAGATTTTACAGTGCAATAGGGAGACGTAAATGGAAAGCTTTGATGTGTGCAAGTCTGACTGGAGACCATGTCTCTCAGAAGCAAATCAAAGCACGTTGTTTATTTTAGCACCAGCAAGAGTCAGCAAATGCTTATTGTGACACTGCCAAAAGCATGCCAGCAAGCGCAGTGCTAGCTGCAGGATACACGGAGATGATACAATAGTTCATCTGCCCATTTTTATCCTCCATTCTAGCTTATCACATCCCTCCCCGAACCTGCCTGTCTTTCAGCTCTGCAGATTTATTTTACACAGATTTATTTCTATCACCTGCGTACCTCAGAGTCCAAATTATGGACCAACACCCCAGCATGCCAACTGCTATAGAAATAGGTCAACTTGACCTTGGAAGCCCTGTCTACATTACAGCTCTCCACCTAGTGTAAACCAGCTAATGGCATAGCTAGCTCTCCAGAGGTTGGTTGATTGGTTTGTTTTCCCTGGGCCATAGAGGTTTGAGTGTCCTGGGCCACTAGCAATTGGTCTCTGCCAGAGGTTGAAGCCAACTCCTGATTGTCTCCCTGTGGCCAGTTTGACACACTGGGTTTGCTCTTGGACATACGCACAGGAACCCTTAACCATGTTTGTGTAATCTATTTGGTCAGCTCAAATCACTCCCAACTCTCAGTGGAGCAGCATATACTGCCCCACAGCCACCTCCTTCACATGCTCGATCTGTTCCTAGCAGAGGGAATACAGGGTAGCAGCATTCATTCCCTAGGATGTGCCAGCAAAACAGACAGGCGTGGACGCATATACACCGCCTCTGTGGACACTACCTGAACCTTGCACTCCTTGTGGCATTTCAGGGGGTAGCGCTTATGACCTGTTACAACTACCATGGCTGGAAAAGGAAGCACAGTTCCATTTCACTTTCTCCTTAACAATTTACTTGTTACTAGCACTTCGCTCCAGTCTACACTTCAAAGTTTTGTGTGTATAGCCACACTCAAACTCTCTCTAGTGTAGATTCTAGTGTTCTGAGCAAGGACTGGAAGCCAAGAACACCCCAGTTTTAAAGCTGGGTGGCCTTGGCACATCATTTAACCTGCCAGTGTGTGTTTACACTAGCCTATTTTTGGGAAGTCCCGCTTTACTATAACACCACTGCTGATTTGCTACAAGCATGGCCACGTGATAGCAGCAAAATTAGGGTGTACTACTGACACTGGTGATCTCATAGGCCCTACCACCACTGCAGCTGCACTGGACATTTCCAAAAGAAGTCCAAAGTAGAGACCGTCTCTGAGTCTACGCTTTCATGTGGCTCTACTGCAGACAATACTCATCTCCCCATCGGGGGTGTTTAGGATTCACGTTTGTGAAGCTTTTAAGAAGTGCTAACAGTAACGGTCTGGTCACTTCCTCGTTTGAAGGCAATAAAATCACCGGTTAGAAAAACTTACGATGAATTTTCACTCTATGGATTACTACCCCCAGATGCAAATCCAAGAGAGGCATAAAATCTATATCCAAATCTCAAGCCAACCCCTTTAGGGACAAAGCTATTTGCACTTGCAAGAAGAACAGTGTAAGGGATTTGTCTCCAACTCTCTTGAGTAAACTGGCTGCTAATTTATGGAAGACTTAACGGTACTCTTTAAAAAAAAATGCCTGAGACATTTCAATCACTATCCTGAATGTAACTTCAAATAGGCGTCAGCTAAAGGCCAAGACAGACCTTCTCTCCCTCTAAGACCACGTCCACGTGACAGGGACCAAGCCAGCATGGCTATGGCAGCATAACTATGCCCAGGGCTCGACAAATCAGCGAATCTACTCGACCATGGCGAGTAGATTTCAGCCGGTTGCCCTGTTCACCGGCGGCACGTCCATGCGCAATGTGGGTCCAGTGCATGCGCACTGCGGGGCTTGCAAATAGATTTTGCCGCAGTTTGTCAAGCCCTGACTATGCCCATATTCCACCGTGCTGATGCTCCCTATACCAACGAAAGGGGTTTTTCTCTCCATCTTTCCCAAGTGCCCGGACCTAAATGGACAGAACATTCTCCCGTTGACATTTCTCTATCTACAATGGGCGGCTTTGTGGATATAGCCGTGTTGCTGTAGGGGTGTGAATTTTCTGCATCCATGATGTTTGTACCAGCACAGCTGTGAAGTACAGAAGGAGCCTAAATCTCACTTTCTTCAGCCAAAACATGTGCTTGCACCAGCTCATCTAAAGTGGTTAAAAAACCAATGTAAAGGATAGTCTACACCGTAAAGTCAAAGAGGAATAAGTGATTGTTATACCAGTGTAAGTCCCCACGGAGACTTATTCCAGTGTAAGACAGCCTTTTTCAGTTCAGCGTTCCTCTCTTAGGGTATGTCTACACAGCAAAGTTATTTCGAAACAACAGCCGTTGTTTCGAAATAACATTACTAGCGTCCACAGAGCAAAACCATTATTTTGAAATGAACTAGAAATAGCAGAGCGCTTATTTCGAATTTGGTAAACCTCATTCCACGAGGAATAACGCCAAATTCGAAATAGCTATTTCAAAAATAAGTGCTATGTAGACACTTATATCGAAATAGGGGGCCTCCAGCCCTTCCCAGGGAGCCCTGGTGGCCACAACCAGGAAAACTTACTCTCCTCTCCCCCAGCACCAGAGCCATTAAAGGGCTTGACTCTGGCCACAGTGCCTGTGCCAGCTCCAAGCGTGCCAGCCCAGAGCCAGCAGTCACTGCCCCGACCCAGTGGCTTCAAAACATGAGCCAGCAAGCCACTGGCAGCCAGCCCTCCACTGCTCCCCAGGAGCAGTCTTCCAGCTCCCAGCAGCCTGACAGGGCCCGGAGAAGGCGGACGCCTTCCTGGTCCAGGGTGGAGATCATGGACCT
>CM057846.1:15444219-15460169 GCA_030068395.1 Apalone spinifera
CCCCGCCATTATAATACTTGTACAACCCCTATGTGGATGCAGCTATCTCAGTACAAAGATGCTTTGCAGTGGCATAGGTTGTTTCCTTTATTCCTTCTTAGTACGATTCATCAAAGTGAAGTAGCCAGCATTCCTGCCACAGAGAACATTTTTCTCCAATAGGTACTCAGTGGAACACAGAGGACTCCATTATGATTTACAGAGGCCAGGCAACAGACCATGGCTGCACAAATAGCACGCTATGCTGCTTGTGATACATTACAGAATTTGAAATCTTGTGATCCTTAATTATCTTAAGATCAACACCATTTCCTGCTACCATCTTCCTCACTATGTCCCCACAGAAAGTGTTCCTCCTGCAGGGTGAAACTGTCCTCTAAATCCATATCCTTGAAGCATCTCATGACAACACAGACTTCAGAAGCCCGGAATCCCATTTCCGGTATGCTACTGTAATTTGTTTGGCTATATTAATGAAGACCTATTCATAAGGATGTCTTCAGGCCCATTAGACAGTAGGAATAATCAGAGCCTTGCATATCTCAAGTAACCAGGACTAACTCTGTAGACCTCAAAGAACATGTGACAATGAAAGAACAGTGGTACTGTTTGTAAACATACTGGATCAGACCTGAGTCCAATATCCTGTTTTTGATTATTCAGAAGCACATGTAACATCTGGCAGTGGGAAGATGTGGGATAATCTGAGAGAGCCACATAAGGCCTCATCCTGGTGCCTAATTAACAAGATATTGACTTTAGCCCTGAAGCACAATTAATAACCCTTCCAAAAACTGTTACCATTATCTATAACAACTCAGGATATTCTTGATATATATCCAAAAGGCAGAGAGAACGAAGGTGTATGTGAGTCAGAGCTCAACCAATCCATTTCGGGGATCTTGGCAAATTCCATTGTGCAACTATATGTTTAATGGGCTTTGTAATGCTACTTTGCCACTTTTTAATACATAGACTCATAGACTTTAAGGTCAGAAGGGACCATTATGATCATCTAGTCTGACCCCCTGCACAATGCAGGCCACAGAATCTCACCTACCCTCTCCTAAAATAATCCTCTCACCTATATCTCTGATACTGAAGTCCTCAAATGGTTTAAGGACCCCAAGATGCAGAGAATCCTCCAGCAAGTGACCCGTGCCCCATGCTACAGAGGAAGGCGAAAAGTCTCCAGGGCCTCTGCCAATCTACCCTGGAGGAAAATTCCTTCCTGACCCCAACTATGGCAACCCTACTTCCCCCTGCAATATTAAACCTAATTATACTGTGGTCCCTACTACTTAGTGAGGCTCAGGTACTGCCACTCCTGTGAGTTACAGAACTGTCTTGGATTTTGAGCATGTCTCCGTACAACAAAAGCAGAGCCACCCAATGACCTGGGGAGCAGCACACAGCCAGCTGGAAGGTGTATGCAGGAATGAGAGGCATTAACTATCCCTGTTTCAACATGCTCCAATACAGATAATACATTGGTACAAGTAATAAACCTCAGAAGCAGTTGGTACCTGACAGTATGTTGTCTCAGCACCTTTCTGATGCTGCTCTCTCATTCTCTAGAATCTCAGCTGAAATAGAAACAAGCCCGTTTTTATTTGCTATACGTGAAAACATTGAAAACGTGACAGGAGTTTCACTGATTCTAAGAAGAAGTGGAAAGCTCATGATACTGTACATTCTTTGTTAGTCTCTAAGGTGCTGCATGACCATTCATGATTCTAAAACATACGTGGGAGCCCGAGAGAGCCTTTAGATAGCTCTGGGAGGTGTGAGCCACCTCCATTTCAGGCCTGGCCTATGCCAACAATTTAGGATTGTTCCACCAACCTAGTTATTGCCTCTTGGAGTGGATTGACTGCACTGGTGGAAAAACTTCTCTGTCAACATAGGAAACAACAGCGCTGTAGCTTCCTAGCTGTAGCACTGTAGTACGGGCATACCCCATGCACCAAGTATCCCTTAACCTCCAAATGCCAGATGCTGGGATTACAAGACAGGAGATGGATCATTCAAAATTGCCTCTTTATGCCAGAGACCGGATACTGGGCTAAATGGACCATAGGTCCAACCCACTACAACCATATTCTTATGTTCTTCTTCCCTCACTGAAATCTCTGCAAACGGAAATGTCAACACACTGTTAATTGTTTCATGGCTGATGTAAGGAAGCTGCACAACCTATAGCTAGGTTTCATTTGATCCCACAAATGGGAGGCATCTGGGCAATCCCCCAATTATTTCTTCTCCCTTCTTGAGAAGAAGCCAAGCAGAACCACAGGGCACGCTGCAGTTCCACCAAGGAGGAGCTACGCAGAGCTCACAAAACCCCATGTTTATGCTTTGAACACCTGCACAATCTACTGAGCAGCATTTCCTCTTGATGATTTGTGGGGGTGAAGCTTATTCTATGGAGAGAGCCTCCACCTTTCCCCATCCCCATTTGAATCCTGATTAATATATTTGCATGATTAATCAAACAAGAGCAGCTGCAGTGACAACAATTACACACAAGTCCCATCCCCAGCAGGAAACTGATTTTCCCACTGCCTATCTGAGTTCTTGTAAAGATGTTAAGGCTCAAAGACTGCCACAGACCCACATGAAAACCATCATCTCTCTTCAAATGAGGAAAAAAAACCCCCACTACACCTGGGAACGTGCTGAATAGCTTTGCTGCCTGTAACAAGGAGCAGGCTAAAGGCCAATCCATAATAGATACAGATGAGTCTTAGAAAAGAAAAAGAAGTCAGGACAGTTTTCCCAAAGGTGACCAGTTTGGTGGTGGAAACTATTTTGTTAATTAAAAATAAAAAGCACTCTGCAGATCATAATGTGGGACAGGAAAGACAGTCTAGTGGAGAGGACACTGATTCTACTCCTGGCTTTGTGATCCTGGACTAGGGATGTACAGATTAATCGAAGAGTCAACTATTCGATTAGCTGATAAGGGCACCTCCACCTATGAAGCGTAGCAACAACGCCAGGGCTGTTGCTACACTTCAAAGACTCAAGTTCTGTGGGGAGCATGAGGTCAGGGCTGCATGGGGTTCAGGGTCAGTGGGGGACACCCCAGCTGGCTCCGGGCTCCACGCAGCATTTCAAAGCAGCAGTGCTGCATGGAGCCCAGGGTCTGGCCCGGGCTCCATGCAGCGCTGCCGCTTTGAAGTGCCCCCTCCTCTTTCTCTCCACCTTGCTGCCTCTTTCTGATAGAGGCAACAAGTGGGGGGAAAAGGGGAAGGGAAGTGACTAATCTACTTGTCGATTAGTCGTTCACATCCCTACCCTGGACAAGTCACTTAACTCACTCTGGGCCTCAGTGCCCCATGTGTAAAATGAAGATAACCGTCCCCTATTCCAAAGAAGTGCTGGACGAATGGATTCCATCAATGACTATGAGGCACTCATATACTACAGTGGAGAAGGCCAGGTAAATACTAGACTACTATAGGCCATTTGGTCACCTATATGTGGAGCATAGCAGACCTCATCACCACAAAAAAAAAGAAAACCCTATTTGATATTTCAGGGCGTGTTTTAACACAAGGGGCAGACTGTAATAGCAATGACTGGAATGTGGCTAGGACACTGGAGTCAAAAGTCCAAGAGCTGCTAACACCAAAGGGTCCTAGTAATCCTCCCTAAATGGAACTTTTTCTCAAAATGTCAGGTTGTTCTTTCAATCTTGCAGGTTCAAACATGGGCAACTGCTAACAGCAATTACATTCTTACTATTGCAACACTCAGATTTGCTATTGTGAGCAACATGAGATAATACTGTGGCAATGACGCAGCTAGGTAACAGCAGGAAATTCAAAAAAAGAGCCAGCCGACAGAACCAACAGTAGAGTGTGTCTGTCTTAGCACTGTGCTGAGGCAGAAGGTCTCCACAAATTCAGAGGGAAGAACTGCACTTTTGAAAAATATTTCCCACTGTAGCACCCAGAGATTTTTGCCAACAAGTGCTTATCTCCAGGGGAACGTTCAGACTTCTGCACAGAGCCAAAAGGATTCTACATCCTTGTTAACAAGCATGCTTCTGTCTCCCATGGCATACAGATTTTTTTCAAGTCCCAGACCCATGAACCTTGGCAAGGTGTTAAGTCTTGACAATGGTTTTTGTCATTATTTGTAATTGACAAACAACAAAAGCTGCTATTTGGGATGGGCTATTTTGCAGGAAATAATGAATGGTCATCTTCTCACATCCTACAGATCTGTATTAAACCTTTGTTATTCTATTTACCATTTTGAAATAGCCCCAGCACTGATTTTGCTTAGTATCCTAACCTCACTGGCCTCTCCACAGTCTATTCTTAAAATGTGGAAAGAGGGGAGAGACACAGTGTCCATTCTGAATTTATTTTGCAATTCTAAGGCCTTATCTACCCTGGGGATTTACCCCCATTGCAGCCTACCAATGTGAAACTGGTGGAGCCAGGTAAAGCTACTATTTACATCAATGCAGTTCACCCCTCTTTCAAGCAGGGATAAAAACACACCAAATGCAAACAGCATCTCTGACTGACTACACTGGGGCCAAGTCTACATTGACACATTACAGTGCTGTAACTTTCTGGCTCAGGGGTACGCAAGCCTAGCAAGTTACAGTACTGTACAGTGCTTGTGTGAACCAGGCTACAGTGCTAGGAGCCATGCTCCCTGCACTGTTAGTCACACCCCTCACAGAAATGGTTTATATTGAGTGGCTGTGCTTTAAATTGTTACATGTAGACAAAAGCTAAGGGTTTGCATTGGTTCCACTATGCTAATGGTTGGAGATAAGATAAATCCACAGCAGCCATCTGTAATCCAGGAAAACAGGCAAACGGCCTAAAGACTATCATTAATTCTTTATCGGTTAGTCGTCTATTTTATAGTCTCCCGGGGTGAGGCCAGCAGGCAATGCACTCCAGCCCCACTCCTGGGGAGCCCCCTGCCACACCATGCTGTTGCCTGCACACCATCAGAAGCAGCAGCGCAGGGTACCAGGCAGGAGCTGGTCCTCCAATTTAAAACCAACTCCCCTTGCGAACTGGCTGCGTTACACCCTGCACTGTTGCCTCTGTGGGTAGGTCCCAGCATGAGACAGGACTGAGACAGGCTGCTAGCCAGCCTGCTAAAAAAATTTACTTACCGGGGGCAGGGAGGAGAATGCGTGTAATCTATAGCATTAACCTATAAACATTTGCTTATCGGTTAATCAACTACACTATTCCATTAAAAACTGATGGAAAGACTTTAAGGAACATGAATGAAGCATCTGCAATTCTGATTTGCTGCAGATGAGTGAATTCCACTTCATCACACAGCAAAAACTGTCACTGACAAGAAGATCCCAATGATTACAGTGAGTAAGACTATAAAATACACCATTAATATCACTAAGTTATATATTATCATAGTGAATGTACTTATGCCCTTGTATGGCCAAACAGTCCAGCTAAATAAAAAAGACTAATGAGACCTAAAATAGCTCTGAGTGTGTGTCTTCCTAAATGGTCAGTAAGCTTTTTGGTACCATGTTTGCTTGTTCAGGGTTTAGAGTTCAATATTCTTAAAGCCAGGCCTGGCTCCCATTACAGTCAAGGGGAATATTGACAGTGACTTGAAAGAAAGTAGGATCAAACCCTGCATTCCCCTCTAATGATGCAGATTTAACAGGAAGTCCACAAATATCATGCTTGTTCTCATTCCCTTTCATCCCACTGCCCACTTCCACTTTCTCCTCACTGCCTCTTTTCCTGTTTCATTAAGTAAGGATGACTCTTAATTGGATGACTATTAGTTTGCCAGTGTTGTAGTAGCCATGTTGGTCCCAAGAATTTAGGGACAAGGTCAAGTAATTTAGGGACAAGTAAAAGAAATTCCCATCTCTTTTACTGGACCAATTTCTGCAGTGAAAGAGACAAGCTTTGAGCTACACAGACCTGAACAAACACACTGTGTAGCTCACACTTTTCTCTCTTTCAACAACAGGAGACAGCCCAGCTGAAGAGAATAACTCACCCGCTGTATCTGTTTATTATTCTATTAGTTATTTTTAGTAAGATATTACTTAGAGGGCCCACTTGTGATCACGGTTCCACTATATATGCGCACGCGCGCACGCACACGGTAGGAAAAAGTCTTTACCTTAGAGATTTTATGGTGTAAACAGACACAGCAGACAACAGACAAGGAAAAGGAAATATTATTCGTAAGTCTCTATTATAGGCACAGAACTGAAGTAGAGACAGAGACTGTGCAAACTGCCCAAAGTCACAGAGGAGGAAGTGAGTGGCAGAGTCAGGCATTATTCGGAATCCCAGCCCAGTGCCATAATCACATGCCTAACTGTTCTCTCTGCAACGTCTGGCCATTTATCCTTAACATTAGCCCAAAGAACCCTACATTGGAGTAGAAACATCCTCTCATCTAATCAATGAATTGCTCCCACTCTCCAAGCACAGCACTTGAGGCAGGAATTCCCAACTTTGCCAATGATTTGCTGCATGGTTTTGTGCCAGTCTTACCTCTGCATCTCTCAGATGCCCCACTGGAAAATGGGAATCGTACTGTAATGGGTTGGGCTAACCCTCACTAAAACTGAGGGGGCTAACCCTCACTAAAACTGAGAACCACTGCCCCTTTCATTTAAGCTAGCTGTAGCAGGGGCAGCATAACAGGGAGAAGGGACTATGGGGCAATATGCTTTCCCATTTTTTACTAGCTGTAAGGGCGAGCAACAGGAGGGAAGGGGTAGAGAGGAACAAGTGAGCGGGGAGAGGGAGACTGTGAGGGAACAGACCTTGAGCACCAGTGCCCCCATACATTTTTAGGGAGTTTTCTGCTGCTCCTGGTTGTAAAAAAACAGTAGCAGCTTCCACTCCAGACACAGGCACGAGTCACGGTTCAAAGTAAAGCACAGGAAGCCACTCAGAAATCTGAGCTATGCGGGAGACGGGCTTGATTTCACAGATATTTTAGTCGAGATGTAGGAGGAAGGGGCATGTCTACACTGCAGCTGGAGGCATAGTTCACAGCTCAGCCAGACAACATGGCCAAAGCAGCTCAAACAGCAGGCTGGGCTAACTGAGCAGGTACGTACTAAGGATCTCGGACAGGACCCCAACCTGGCCCTTGTGCCCTCAGTGTCACTCTGCTATTTTTAACTCAGTCAAAGCTAGCATGTGTATGTCTGGCTGAGCTAAACACTTCACCTCCAGCTGCGATGCACATGCACAGGACGTGACAGAAAAGTGGAAGAGCCACCATATAACTAGCCATAAAAAAGGGGCAGCGAGCCAGAGGCAGACTGAATAAGCACCAAGAGTGTGGCCATTAGGGAGGTCAACATGTACTTGACTATACGATTAAACGATAAGCCTAGGATTATTGGTTAATCTTGCTGAATGCATACATTCACCCCATATGCTGCCTGCCGCCCCATGCTGCTGCCTCTATCAGAGATGCCCCACGGACAGAAGCTGCTTCGTAGCAGCAGCTCCTGTTCTCAATAGGGATGGAAGTGACTAGTCAACCACCCAATAAGCCTAGGCTTATCAGGTAGTCAAGCCACTACTCGGGGGGGAGGGAGAGGAGGGAAACGAGGGGGGGGGTTAGGAGCCGGTGCTTGGGGGAGCCAGCTCAAAAGCCGGTTCCCCTACCGCTGTCTCAGGAGTGGGTCCCAGACAGCTGGGACACTGTTTTTTAAATGCAGTAAAAAGCAGAGCTGTAGCAGTCTTGAAACCCCGCCCCTGGGAGCCAACCCCCTTGTCAACTAATGGAACAGTCAATGGAAATTCCATTGACAACTTGATTAGCTCATTAACTAACTACTTAACATTTCTTGTTAGCAGACCCTCCTCAGACAGGGGCTGCTGCTACCCCAGGCTACTGCTTCTGTTACCAGAGACAGCTGCACGGGGCAGCAGGCAGCCGGTTTGCACAGAGAGCTAGTTTTTAAATAGGCTCCCATTGTGGACCGGCTCCCCATCACCCCACACTGCTGCCTCTTATAGAGGTGCAGCAACATGAGGTCACGGGGGGGGGTCCCCAGGAGTGGGGCCGGGAGTGCATTGGCTGCTGGCCCCACCCCACACGAACTATCGAACAGTCATTTAACCACTAAGGTTTCATGTGGTTACACGACTATTCAATTACCCAATATCTAACAACCCTAGTGGCCATAAGGAAATCCTAGAAAGTGAGCTTCCGGGCCAGGTGCTGATGAAAGGAGATTGCAGCTATAAGCAAAGAAACCCTCTTCTGATGTTTAATTCCTCCGTCTTCAGAGGAACACAACTTTGTAAACAAAGAACATGCAGAGAGGATTGCATCAAGGACACCTGATTATCCTCATCAGTTTCTCCTCCTAAAAGAAATGACCTGCAGGACTCCGAACTTTGGCTAACCACTCTGGTGAATTCAGTTACCTTTTTTGACCCCAGGGCTATTAGTTAATGTTTCAACAACTCTTCGAAATGAAGAGCACTGTCAAAGTGCTAAATATTATGCAAATAATGAAGAATACAGAAAGTGCTTCATGCTGGCAGAAGTTTGTTTTCACTAGGGATGTAAATGCCAAATTAAGAAGTTAACTGGTTAACCATGGGCAGTCAGTACAACTAGGGTTGGGAGAAGCAGGCCCCCAAGCCCCACCTAGAGTTCCACCCCCTCTGCTGAGATTACGGATGCAAGCAAGTAGTCGACTATTCAACTACCCGATAAGCTTATGTTTATAGGTAGTCAATGGAGTTATCAAATACTCACTCCCCTCCCCCAACCCCTGCTTGCTGCCTCTGTATGGGGGGGAGGGGAGTGAGTATTTGATAACTCCATTGGCAGCGATAGGGGATGCTGCTCTGGCAGCAGCCTCTGTCCGTGGGGGTCCCAGCAGGGAGCTACCCCCGCCCCACCCGCAGACAGAGGCTGCTGCTGCCGCCAAGCAGCTCCTGCCCATAGCCAGCCCAGGCCACCGCAAACAGGAGCTGCTGGACATGGCGCGAGCCAGGATTAAGCAGTCCTGGCTCGTGCCATTCTGGGACACTGGTATAACTTATTCCATTTAAAATGCAGAGACACAGCGGTACAGAGTCGGCTCGAGCTGGGACTGCTTAGTCCCATCTCCAGCCAGCTCCTGCAGCAGCTCTGCGGAGGGCCCCCTTATTGACTAATCGTGTAGTCGATACAATTTGTATCGGCTGCACAATTAGCCAGATAATCACAATTTAACAACCTTAGCTGAGGCCCCACCCCCACCACAGGGAGGGGAAGAGGCAGGGCAGCACACTATGTGCCCCCCCCACCACCACAGGGAGGGGAAAGAGAGGAGGAAGCCGCGCGGCCCGAGCCTCCCCAGCCCTAGAGCGCCAAGGAGGGCAGGAGCTGGGGACAGCAACCCTCTACCCGAGAACGCCTACAGCAGGGATTCTGGGAGCGGAGTGTGGGCGGGGCCATGCCTCGTGATTTGGTAGGCAAAACCTTCCCCCACCTAGGCTACCAGACGCCCATGCAGTTAACCATGGAGGGCTGGGGTCCCACAGGAAGGGGCGGGAGACAGCCCTGCTGCACTTGGGGGAGGGGAATGCCTACTCCAGCTGGGCCCATCGTGCCATGGCGCTGGGCTTACTCCAGCTGGGTCCAGCACTCGAGTTAACCTGATATCCAGGTAACCAGTTAACCACTTAAGCGTTTACATCTTTAGTTTTCACGCTAATCAAAATCGTGCAGGCACTTGCAGTGAGGCTAGTCCGCACTGAAAACGCCTGCATCTGCAAGGCAGCAGCACTGTAGGTTATCAGGGTTAATCTAGTTACCACCATGAGACATAGCGACTGGACAGCAGAATTCTTTTGGCAATCTAGTGTTGTCCATGCTTGGGTTTAGATCAGTTTAACAATGGTTATGTTACGCAGTTTAAATCAGCATAATTTACGTTGCCCAGGTGTGTAAGTGAACCACTCATCTGAGTGACCAAAGTTACAGCAACATAAGCACCGGCATGCACAACGCTATGTTGATAGGGGAGCGTCTCCTGCCAGTATAGCTTCCACCATTTGTGGAAGCGTTTTTTTTTTAAATATACTAACAGGAGAGCTCTCCCCACCATCATCATAGAGCGCCTTCACCAGGTACTCTGCAGTGGCACAGCTGCATCAGAATAGCTGCACCACTGCACGTGTAGACATGCACTCAGTTTCTAAGGGGTGTGACTTTTTCACATCCCTGAGAGTAACTTTTCAGCCCAGCCCAGCCTTGAGATTGCAGGTCTCCAACATAGCTGCCAAAATACACCCCCACCTACTTTGGTAAGCTGCTATAGTTTCCCACCTAGACACTTGATTTGTCTCACTTTAATGTGAATCTGCTTTTAAATTGATTTAGTAAAACAAGTGCAAATTGTGGATGCTTTCAGCTTGTATACATAGAGTTAGGGTGACCATATGTCTCATTTTGGTGACGACTGTTCCTTTTTAAAGCCCTGTCCCAGATGTCCTTACTTCTCTGGCAAAAGCGGGCATTTGTATAGCTTGCTCTTGCCAACTTAATCAGTGGACCAGAGCAAAAATGCCAAATTTTTTTTGTCAAAAAAGTGGGATGTGAAGGAATGGGAGGCAGGAAAAAGAGCAGCAATGCCAGTCCTCCATGGGGGAGAGGGGGACAGGACTCAGGCAGGAGGAGGAAGGGGGGGGCAGGGCTCAGGAAACAGTTCTGCTAGCCCCATGTGCGGTTCGGCCTCAGGCTAGCCCTCACACAGTATCATGTACTCCCTTTGGGAAACATGGCCACCCTGCATAGAGTTGTTCCTGATCACTGTCTCTGAGGAACTCCATGCGTGGACATTCTTGTTCCAGAGATAGTGTTCTTTGCCCCAATTTAGCATAACCTACCAACAGTGACTCTAAACAAGATAAAAGTACATTCTTGTTCCAGAGTAGGAGAGCCCACACATGGAGTTGATCAAGGAACAGTTACTGGGCTTTAAATTCACACCATAGCCAAATGCACATTAACCTTCATTTCAATGCAAGAGTGACAGATTTAAGCTAACATTAAAATAAATCACTCACACCAAAATAAGAACATTCACACAGGAATTTACATTGGTTTAAACTTGATTCCACTTAAACTTAAATCACCCTACTGTAGTAATACTTACATAGAGATTTACAAAATTGAACCAATCCTTAGGAACCCCTCATACAAACACCTCAAATGTAGGTAACTGTCTTACAGGTGTGGAAGACACAAGAAAGTTGGCCAAAATCTGATTTCCTCTTAAGCACATGCAGAAGTGTGCGTGAGAGTTAGATGTATACATTTTCACTGTTTTATAATCTCCTTTAAGCAACAGAAATGGCCTAGAAGAAAAAATGTTATATACAGACTCTACAACAGCAGCTCAGATTGGTACCTTAAGATAATCAATGGCTACCTCACTCATGAAACGTATTCAAATCTGCTTTAAAACCACACATGCACACACAATGGTCAAAACTTGGCTCCAAAGGGAAAGAGTGGGATTTCCAAACAGATCAGCTCTGCCAAAACCTACAGCAGGTTTAACCCTCTAGTAGTTCCAGTGGTACCTAAACTGACACCTCCCAGTGACAAAAAGCAACCAGCTGGCTCTAAAACTGCAGCCTGTGGGGGTGCTTGGAATCTAGCAGATTCAGCACAGTGGCTGGGAATGAGGAGATGTGGATTCCACCTGCCACCCTGGTGCAAATGCGGATAAGTTACTATGGGCAGTTTTACTTTGTTGAAATGGGCACTGGTTGTGGGTTCCACCTGTTGTGATTGCCCATCCTGAGAGCCGCTCAGATGACGTCGTCAATTGGCTTGGAGTGACTAAAGTCAATGGTGATTTATACCAGTTGATGATCTGGCCCTTGGTTTCAACATCTGCAACCCCCTCTTTTGTAAACCATTTTGAGGTGCTCATAGAAGACAGCACTATGTAAACACAAACTTAGTACTATTATCACATATCCCCACAGCTGCACAGTAAGGACAAAGCCAAACAGGTACAGCAGACTAGGGGTTTTCGCTTCACATAAATTCCATCTGCAACAATTTACATTAGTCTGCCAAAGAGGATGCGTGAAATTGCAAGCAAGTGTTATGGCCATGTATAGTTAGTTAGCTTTAAAATTATGGACAGCATATACCAAAGACTTGTGGCTCTCTGGCTCTTGGCAAGGGGCCAGCATGGGTCTGATTGCATGTAAGTAGTCTGGCCCTTCCACACCTGTTTAGAGAAAGTGTGATCCCTTCTGGCCAAAAAGATCTGCAGTGGGAGGATCAGGTTCAGTGGAATGTGGTATGTAGGTGGGAGAGGTTGGGTAACTCCGATAATGTCTCCCTTGAGTTGTAGGATGGCATGGGAGAAAGTTACAGCTTTCACTGATGAAAGGGCACATAAAAGCAAGCTGTTTAGTCAGCATGACTCAGCAGGGAGCACAAAAGAGCAAATAAATGTTCTGTACTATTAAGAATTATGACTCAGATTTTTTTTTCCTGTGATTCATGGCTGGGCAGGCTTAGACGCTGGATCACAGTACCAATTCAGAATACATCCTAATCTTTTCATGCTTTCTCCAGAAATGGTAACGGAAGGGCATTCTGCCGTTATATAAACTCTTCTTCTTTTAAGTAAATTATTAAGAATTGAGCTCTTCCCCCACCCTACTCCATCAGGCAGCTGAAGTACACAGCATACAGATCTGAACTGGTTCCATCGTCCACGCGCACATGGTCATGTGCGCGTCAGACGTCAGTCGGCCGCAAACTATTAGAAAACCCGTGGTGTCCATGTGACTGACCTTTCACAGCTCCACCATAAACTCATGCACAAAAGAAGTCAAATCCCTCCAGTGAATGAGATCATGTTAGAAGGAAGATTATTAATAGCACGAGGGAGGGTTGAAAACTATTTCATGGCTTGCAAGGAGCAGATGGAAGGAAGAGGAAGGCTGGGAGTAAGTGCAAGTTTACAGGAAATTTTACAAATGCCTTCAAGCCCTGAGGTTCAGTAATGGAATGGAAGCAATTTACCATGTTAGCAGGAGAGAATCAAGGTTATGCTTTTCCAGCTGCCTTCAGCATTTTGAAAAAGCCCTGCTAAGGTAATGCAAAATGCAAGCAGCAACTTTAATAGACCTGAGGAAGCAGCTCCTCTCCATAGCAGGAGGGTCACTACAGGCCTTTCAGAGGAGGAGGAGGATTAAAGAAAGTGAACGAAGGAGGGAGGGAGGAAGAGTTCAGCACTCCAAGGAGAAATCAAAAGACTTCAGGTACAAGGGGTATGAAAGATCAGTATACTATAAAAAAGGGACAGTATAAAAAGGTGGCCTGGATGGCTACAAGGAATAAGCTTTCTTGGTCAGCTTCTACCAGAGAGATTTTAATTCAGAAATGTCAGGTGCTTTTCCACCTACAGGGAGATTGGAGAAGTTGGAAACATGGGAGCTAACACTGTGGGTGCTCTGGGGCAGGAGGGCACAAATCTCAGGAAGGGGCAGAAGAAGTGGACAGGGCTTCAGGGGAGGCAGTGGAGTGGGGTGTGGCACAGAGGAAAAAGGAGTGGAGCCTCAGACAGAGCTGAGATGGAACATCCGTCCAGAAAGAGGAAAAAGGGCACCTGTGGTTGGAAGGGGCGCGAGAAGAATTTTACCTGAGTTGTTCCCTGTGGTTTGAGGATATTCCCATTGTGCAAGTGTCACACACGTACAGAAAATGAATCATCCCAAGTTCAGTTTTCACCCTTTGAACATTCTGATTCTAAATTCACACTCACCCATCCTACAGGGAAGATCCCAGCCTAACTCCCACAGAAAAACATTTGGCTCAGCTCAAGTATAGGAGGTTTGGGCAGGATTCTGGGTTGGAGAAACAGAAGGGAATTAATTCACAAGTTCTGCAACCTAGGAAAGTTTTGTTGTTGTTGTTCAGGGTGGCACAAACAGTGTGTGAAGAAAGTTTAAATCTCAATGGGAGAAATAATTCCCCCCAGTACATTAGCCTAATAAAACGCCTTTGTCCTTTTGGAACTGACAACCCTTAAAGCAGGCTTACCCCTTTCCAGAGGCCTTTTGAGCCTGTAGATAAGAAAACTGACTCAAGTGAGAGAGGATTCCAAGTCAGATGTGGCTCAAGCCCTTTACTATAACACCCAGAACATTCATAGCACTGCGGGTTACACAGCCCAAACTATGGTAGGACAACTCATGACCAAGCAAAACAAAGCCACCTTGATTTTCTGCTCCTTTCTTCCAAGTATTCCCCAATCTATATAGAAATCTCCTATTGGAGGAATGAAACAACCCAAAAAGGGGAGAAAATACCACCTCTGACCACTTGGTCTGCTGCTATTTTTCGGATAACAAAATCAGCTTCTTTATTGACCAAAACGCAAGCAAGATTTTTGTCCCAGTTCCATAACATCAGGAACCTGACATACAAACTGTTCTTGCTTTTCCTAAATCAAAGCAAAATCTGGGCAAATAATTTCCATTCTAGATCAGTGTCACTACAGGAAGCTATTTTGGTGACTGTAAAAGCCACTGTTGAATGGCAATACAGATTCCCTCCCCTCAATTAGGGATGTGAACAACTAGTCAACTATCCGATAAGCAAATGCTTATCGGACAGTCAAGATGCTAGTCGATTAGTCGCTTCCCTCACCCCTGCCGCCTCTATCAGAAAGAGATAGTGGGGAGGGGGGGAGAGGGGTTGTTTCAAAGCAGCAGTGCCACATGGAGCATGGGGTCTGCTGCTTTGAAACACTGCATGCAGCCTGGGCTCCCTGGGGCTGTTGCTACACTTCAAAGGTGGAAGCACTCGTCAACTAATTGAATAGTCGATGCAAACTGTATTAACTATTCAATTAGCCAATTAATCAAAATTTTACATCCCTAAACACCCTGAAGTAAAATCATGGAAACCAAGATCCCAAGCCTACAAAACAAAGTTGCATCTACACTGTGGCTGGAAGATGTGAGGTCACTCTCGCACACAGTGTGGCCGCAGCAGCACGGGTGCCAAGTTGCCCTCGCCACCCCGAATTCACTCTGGCAACCCTGCTATTTTTAGGACGCTCCTAATTCAAGCAGAACTAGTGCACATACATCTACCCAAACAGAGAGCCCCATCTCTCATGCAGTGCAAGGGTAGTCACTTGCTAACACCAGCAGTCCCACTGACTCTGACTGATACAGCTCAGCACGATACCTAACACAGGTTGTAGCTTCCTAAACCAGGACTCTCTGGTCCAGCAACATCCATGGTCTTGCAGCAAGTTAGGAGCATGGTAGGGGGAGCCGGCGACTCAGCCAGGAAGACTCTGGGGGAGGGGAGCGCGGCATGGAACTCCAGCCCAGCCGCAGCCAGGGAGCTCTGGTTGTGGCAGCTCTGCCCCTGTTCTCACCCCAGAGGCTGGGGAGCACCAGCCCCAGCAACAGCTCTGGCCTTGGCCCCAGTTGCGGAGCTCCAACCCCAGCTATGGAGCCAGGCAGCTGCAGAGCTCCCTGTCACTGTGGCTGGGGCCGGAGGGAGGCGGGAGCCCCATAGCCAGGGCCAGAGCCCTGCAGCTCCCTGGCTGCCGCTGGAGCTGGAGCTGGAGCTTCCCAGTCACTGGGACCAGAAGAGGCCTGGAGCTCTGCAGCTGGAGAACTCCAGCCCCAGCCATGCGGCTGTGGAGATCCAGCCTTCGCAGCAACCAGGGCAGCTCCAGCCCCAGCAGCAGCTAGAGAGCCCCCGAGGACTGAGGTAGCAGCAGGGCCAGGCTAGAGCCCTAGCCTGGAGGCAGCAGGGCTGGCCATTAGGAGAGGGATCTGCTGTGGTCTGGTAAATCCCCTCATTTGGGATGGGTCAGGTCCCAAGGGTGCCAGACCAGAGAGGTCCAACCTGTTTTCTGGAGAGGGCACCAAGTCTCAGAAAAAATATTTTCA
>CM057846.1:15471168-15488456 GCA_030068395.1 Apalone spinifera
TGGTAGTCCTGGCTCTCCCCCCACCCCAACAGAGAGAGACACAGAGAGAGGTGGAAGGTGGATGGGAGAAAGGAACTCCAAAAGGAAATAGCATTCCTTGGCTTTGTAGTTTAAAAAATAAGTTAGAAAGGCTGGCTTTGTGGTTAAGAGCCCTGGGACACAACACACCCTAAATTCATTTCCCAGCTCTCCCAAAGGCTTCCTTTGTGACTCTGGGCAAGTTGCTTAGTCTCTCTGTGGCTCAGACTCCCCTCTCTGCCAAAGAGAAGTAAATTTTCTCTCTGTGTATTTGCTGGAGAGGTCTCTCTTTTGGTCAGGGACCGTCTCTTATAACGTGTAAGACCTAGAGATGTCAAATGTAGATTAACTGGCTAATCAAATAGTTGATGCAATTTGCCCCAGGGCTGTTGCTACACTTCAAATGCAAAGCACAGGACTAGTGAGGGACTCAAGCTGCTGGCCCTGGGCTGCACTGAGGCGTTTCAAAGCGGCAGTGTCGCTTAAAGCCTGTAAACACACATTTGTTTAAAGGCTGTAAACAAGCATTATGCGAGCACAGGAAACTTGGCCACATCTATAATAAGTAAACATCCGGCTAACTAAAATCATGCCAGACCACGGATGCTGCTAGACCAGAGAGTAGGTCTCTATGTCTGGGCCAGGGCTCCACACAGCACTGCCGCTTTGAAGCGCCCCCTCCTTCCTTTGCTGCGTCTTAATAGAGGCATCAACTAGTCATTCACATCCCTAGTATGATCAGCTCTTAGCACAACGTGGCCACAATTTCAGTTAGGTCTGTGGAGTTGTAATACACAATACTAAAAGATACTACAAGGAATTGTGCAGGGATGTGCGAGTGCAGTGAGCCCACGCTTCTGAGGGTTGGCTTTTAACAGTGGGGGACCCAGGAAATGTAATCTCCAGGAGGGACTATTGGAGCTAAACAACAGCAGAGAACGCTGAAAGCCAAGACTAGTGGCTATAAACAAACATTATGCGAGTACAGGAAACTTGGCCACATCTATGATAAGTAAACATCCGGCTAACTAAAATCATGCCAGACCACGGATGCTGCTAGACCAGAGAGTACCAAACTAGAGAGGTTCAACCTGTACTGGTCTGAGAGAGTAGTGAGTAAGAGAGTAGGTTAGAGGATGCACCCTGACTAAACAGGCAAAAATGGTTCTATTTGCATTAGATTGGTTCTGTTAACTCTGGAAGGGGCAAACTTTGGTGACTTAGCCAGAGGTCTATGCTGCCTCTGTGATCCAAGGAGACTGTTATATGTGCTACACATTGTACAAACACAGAACCCTGCCCCCAAATGCTTTATAATCTAAACGTAAGCACTTCTAAAACGTGTCATTCATTTGCCATTACACGATGCAATTTAATAGGACTCATTTGACTGACTGTCTCATAAAATCTTACCTGTATGTTATCTTCCATCCTCTCCTCTTTATTGGGACACAGAGAATCTCTACTAATAGACCCTCTCCTAAGGGATGTCTCTGTCCAGATCCATGAGCCCCTCTGTACTGGTCAGCTTTCTCCCAGCCCTTAGGTTGTAGAGCAGTTTTTAAACTAAATGCCAGCAATCTGGTTCCATTTTGGTATAGGTGGAGCCCATTCTTCCTGTATAGGCTCCCCCTTTCCCAAAAGTTTTCCCAGTTCCTAATAAATGTAAACCCTTTCTCCCCACATCCATCTCATGCATGCATTGAGACGAGGGATGTTAGATATTAGGTAATAGAATAGTCAAGTAACTGCATGAATTCGTATCAGTTACTTGACTATTCTACAGACCCTGGGAGCAGAGGCGGCATCTAGTCTAATCCGGCTCCACTCCCAGGGAGCCCCCTGCCCCTGTATTAGAGGCAGCAGCACGATGTGCCTCTGTATCAGAGGTAGTAGCACAGAAGCCAGTCTGCAAGGGGAGTCAGTTTAAAAACCAGCTCCCTGCGCAGACCAGCTGGCTGCCACCCCACTCTGCTGCCTCTGATACAGAGGCAGCAGCATGGGGTGCCAGCAGCCCCTATCCGCAGGAGTCTGAGCTCCCCGCTGACAGAGGCTGCTGCAGTGGGGGGAGGGAGAGGCTGTCACAAAGGCAGGCTAGCCACCTGCCCCCATCCCCAGGAGGAAGGAGAGGCAGGGGAGATTGCCATGAAGCAACCTCTGCCTGCGGTGGGCCGAGGCTGTGGGTCTGCAGAGCACCTCCCCTTATCAACTAATTGTTTAGTCGATAAGAACTCTATCAACTACACAATTAGCCAAATACCTGCTCCTTAACATCCTTATTCTGATGGCCAGGTGTTCTTTGCACCAAATGCACACATACGCCACCTGCCCATAGAGCAAGTCATCATACATGTTACATTGGCTACAATAAACTAGATCGTTCTCCCCCTCTTTTTTAGTCTTGGAACGTGTTCCTTCTTAGCATTTCTTTTTTTAAAATCAGATCCTCTTTCAATGGTCTCAAACTAAGACTCCCGAGAGTACTACTCATTTTTTTAAAATGTGGCCTGTCCAGCGTAATGGAGGACAAGGTTTACATTATTGGAGACTATTATTATTCAAAGATTTAAAACAATTTTTATTTTAAAATGAACACTTTCAATTCCCCTTAATTCCCCAGGACAAGAAATTCATAGCGATACTGTGAGAGTCATGACCTTCTCTCTTCCTTCAACTAAAATTTCGTCATTTTTTTGCCATGCCCAGCAAATAGCAACTAGGAAGCAGTCCTGCTGCAGTAGAGAGTATGTCTCTGTTGGCCTGCTCAGCCTGGCAAGTTCTTCAATAATAGAGCAGCTGCAGGAGTTCAACCACAAAACACATCAATTATTTACGGGCATCAGAATCCTCTAAAATCCTCTTTGAAGACATACGGAACTCTGAAGAGGCTTACAAGCTTTGTCACGCCTTCAAGACACCTAAAACACACATAGTCTGGACCTGGTGGCACACAAAGTATGGAATAATGGACAGAGCACAGTGCTGGGAGACTGACATTCTGTATTCTTATCTTGTCTCTAGAAATGTTCTTGTATTATTAACCTTCTCTTCTTTTTCTTAACATTCCTCCCCTGTTGCAATAGTGGGAGCACCAGCATTGCTGGAGCATGTTGTTCTGCCACATGCCAATTAGGCTTGCTGTCTGAGCGTGGAGAGGTAAAAATGCCAGTATCTTGACTACACTAGGGCTCCTACAGGGGTGACCATACCGGAAGCTGTAGCAGAGAGAATTTTAAAAGACAGAGTTCAGCACAGATATAGCCTGAGACCTTTGGCAGGTGACTTGGTAGGTCTGCACTGTATTACCCTCCCTCTTCTTCAAAACGGGGATAATACCTACTTACCTCACAAGGTAGTATTGAGGTGTAATTCAATATGAAGTGCTGCCTGTGTATTATTATACTCCTCCCAAATTCACCTGAGGAAATATCCACCCCAGGTACCTGAGAATATTAGGCAAAATAAAGCCCCCCAAGCACAAACCCTAAGCTAATCAGGGTGGGATTTACATAGGCGACCAATGAAATTAGGCTCCCAACTTCCTGAAAATTGCAGCCTTGTTACCTTTAAGAAATCAATGAGGTTTACTCAATAAATGTGTCTATCTCCGTGCCCTCACCCCACCCCAAAAAACTGTCAGCTTAATGAGGAGAGTTAGGCATGTTAATTTTTATTTTTATTATTATTTTATACTTGGGGTAGGGATATAAAACCCTGTACACTGTTAAATAAATGTAAGGTTTGGTTTTGATTTGTGTTTTTCCTTTCTAGTTTCTAAACCTCTGAAGAGAACTTACAGTTTTCTTTACAACCATGAGACTTAAAAACTTACTGTTTAAAAAACAAATTTTGGAATTTTCAGGCTCTCCCCTCATTCCAGCATCTACAGCCTTTAGAAAGACACCAAATACAAGACCCTGATAAAATGCAACTAGCAACTCTATGGTCAGCCCAGACTTTGCTTATAGTCAAGGAGGCCTTGATTTCAAGCAGGCTGCTTCCAAGACCTGAAGAGTGCTCAGCAGTTCATAGTGGAAACCCCACTCCTCAGAGATCTCCCTTCTGGGGAAACCCAAGTAGTCAATCACAGTAACCCGGTGGGAAGACATTGAACGACAGCAGAATGCTAAGCAGACCCTGCAGGTCGGACTCCGTTAAGTTCCTTCAGCTGAACAAGGCCCATGTTTCCCAGGCACACACCCACAGAGAAGAAGGGAAGTGTAGAGGTCTTCCCTGTCATAGGCAGAGCCTTCCCTTCACTAGGAAAGGTTTAGCTAGTATAAGTTATACAGGTACAGTGGTTCCACCAAAACCTACTCAATAAGGATGTTAAGAAGCATCAACTAACCATGTACTTGATACATTTTGTATTGAGTACATGATTAATTCATAAGCAGGGCAAGCCCACAGCATTTTGGCACCTGAGGTAGGGAGCTCAAATGACACCCTGATGCCCCCTTTCCTCCTGCCTGCCTGCCATGTCTCTTGTGCCCTCCTTCCTCCAGCACAGCACTTCACCATCTCTGTGCATCTAGAGCAGAAAGAATACATATGCACCAGTAGCAAAACAATTTTCTACACTCTGGGTCCTAGTGGCGCCCTCCCCCTCCCCAGTCTGGCACCTGAGGCAGCCGCCTCAGTTCGCCTCATGATAAGGCCAGCCCTGTTCATAAGGAACTTCGCTGCGGCTCTGCAGTTTAAATGAGGCATGAGCCGGGCTGCCTGCGTGCTTGGCTCCTAGTACATTTAAACTGAAGAACTGCAGCAGGGATAAGTCCAGGACCTGGCACGCGCCAGGTCCCGGATAGCTGCACCTTTGCCGCCCCACCCGACTCCACTGCAGGGACGGTGCTGCAGGGAACCAGCTTAAGTCGACCCCCCCAGCACAGGCTCCTGCTTCCCCCTTTGCTGCCTCTGATACAGCAAGGGAGGAAAAGAAGAGGCAGCAAGAGGGATGGGGGCACGGAGAGACAAGTAGCTGAGTAGTGACTCGACTACCCAACAAGTCTAGGCTTACCTGGTAGTCGACTACTCGACTGGTCCCTTACATCCCTACTGCTAGCGTGGAAGCAGTTACATAGGACTGGTAAATAAGTGCTTACAACTTTATCGCTCATACTGGTTCCCCCAGACAGCATAAACTATATCGGCAGAATTGCCTCTCGTAGGGATGTGAAAGTGTAACTTTGTACACAGTTAACCGATGAGCCTGAGCATGGTTCATGGTTACACGCAGGCTCCCAGGAAGTAACCTGCCATTCTCCTATGCACAGCCACAGCTCTGGCCGGAATTGCCACAGTACCAACGTGGCTATGTGCTTCCCATCCTAGCCTCCAGCAGAGGTTTCTGACAGGAGTCCTTAGAAGGCAGTCTGACAGCCCTCCACAGTGCCTGTGCTAGGCAAATCCAAACATGGGGCTTTCAGGCATCTTTTAGCTGCTCTGTCCAGCACCCATCATAAAGGAGCCAGAACAGGGATGATCTCAATCCTGGCCCTTGTGAGTATGACAGTGGGTTCTCAAAGTGTGGTCCACGGATCACGAGTGATCACAAGTCACACGCAGCCTGCCCCCTGCCCTAACACAGGCTTGGAGCACCAGCTCCAGCTTCTAGGAGCATGGCGGAGGAGGGGGAAGAGTGAAGAAAGCCCTGACCAGACCCAGCACCCACTCGCAATCACCCCAAGTGTCCCTGAGAGCCTCCTGGCTCCTCACCTGCCTCCGCTGGGTGGCATAGGGACCACACGCAGAGCCAGGACACACACCCCCCCATGCGGGATTGAGGCCCGCTCGCATGCACACTGCTGCTGCTCCGGCCGCCCCGAGCAGGGGGTGAGCTAGGGAAGGAAGAAGAAATGGGGTGGGGGAGTCTGCCCCTGGGGCTCCTAAGAGCCATCCTGCCTCCCCATCTGCCGCCACAGGCAGCACAGGGACCCCACATAGAGCCAGGACATCCCCCTGTTGGAGGTGTGGCGGTCAGGGGCAGGGGAAGCAGGGGCTGGAGTGAGGAAGCAATGGGGGAATTGACCCCATTACACCCCAGTTCCTATACTGAGAGACTGTAGGACCTGGGGGCACATAGTAAAGTGTGACCCGTCCACACAAGCAAGGCTGTACAAGGAGCAGACCCCGGGGACTGCCCACAGCTTGACTCATGCCAGAGAGCGGGGCACAGACAGACAGACAGAGCGTAAGCCCTGAACCAGTGCAAGGGGAGAGCAGGGTGCCCAGTCAGTCCGCTGCTCTGAAATCACCCCCTGCTCTAATTATACTCACTCCCCAGCTGGGGACAGATCATCAACCCCTTTAGCATCCCATCAGGGAATTGAGATCAGCATCAACCAACAGTTCTTCCTAAAACCCACTGAACAACTGTGCAGTGCTGCTTTTAGACAGCTCCACCCCAGAAGTGGCTGCATCTCAGCACTGAGCTGGCGATTCCTGCCTAAACAACTCCCGGACTCAGCCCAGGGCAGCGACTTCTCTGCACCAGGTGAGAGATCCCTAGTGTCAATGTTGCTCACTCCCTGGCTGTATCATAGCCTGTGAAGCATCCCTAAGAGTCCTGCTATAAGGGGATGCTGGAAGCCAACATCTCTGGCAGGGTAAATGAACTAGACAGTCATGGGAGCGGGGAGCCCAGGAGCTACTCACTGGCCAGGAGGGAGCTGAGCTCCCTCTCCCTCCCCACCCCGCTGGAGGAATAGCAGAGCAGTGATGCGCTGCCCAGATGCTTTCCTCACTGCAACGGGGCACGAAGCCAGGTAAGCGTCCCCCGTCATGCTCAGACCCCCACTCCTCAATCCCCCTCACTCACTTCCCTCCCCCTGCTTCTGCCAAGACACTGCACCCCCAGCTTGCCCCTACAATTTTTCTTGCATCCTCCCTCCTGGCCAGACTTTGCACCCTCCTTTGCTCTTGCTCTCTTCCCCCGGCCAAACACCCTACCTCCCACCCAGAGCACACTCCCTCACCCCCTCCTGCACCCGAACTCCCGTCCAGATCCTGCACCCCCATCCCTATCCCACTCGCTGGCAGCCCTGACCCACACACTGAACCCCTCATCTGTGACCCCCACACACAAAGGGGAGTCTAAGGGGGTTCACAAAATCCACTGAACCCCAGAAAAGTAAATCTGGCCTGTGGGAAGCCCTGAACCTCAGTCCTCCCCATCCCTTCCCCTTGCCTCGTGGAGCTGAAGCGCCAGACAAGTGAGGTGTCTCAGCTGGGGGCCACATTAGTGAGGGTTGGGGGGGAGGGTTGGAGTTTTTTTGCTTCTCACTTGTGTGGTCTCCAATGGATTTTTTTGTGGGTCAGTGACCTCTAACTGAAAAAAGGTTCCCCACCCCTTCCATAAATAAAGAAAACACTGAAACCTTCTGTGTTGGACATAAATTAATATTTACTTTATTTTAAACGAAGTTTGATAAGCTAACATGAGAAAGTTAAAACACTTAATCTGTTTGTTTTAATTTAAATTATTATTCTCATTAGCTACAGCACTAACAAAATGGCTCAGGCATAATTATGTAATTAATGATGAGTTTCTATTAGCAACTGGTGGTCCATGGAAAGGTTTGCATTGAGACAAGTGATCCACAGACCAAAAAGCTTGAGAACCAGTGGATTATAAGATTGTTTGTTGTATGCCTGCGTCATACTTTCTCCTCCATCAGACTGTAAGATCTTTGGAGCAGGGAACATTCTGTTCTGTTTGTACCACGCCTAGCACAATGAGGCCCTGGTTCTACAATGGAGGGCGCCTCGGGCACTGTGATAATTTAAAGAAATGTGTGAAGCAGCTGACTTCCCCTTTCCCCACAAGCACTGACCCATTCCAACCAGAGCCTGCCCACCTCCTTCCTTCTCAGGTCAAAACTTCCAAGATGGCAGAGGAAACAAGTTTCGTGCAGAGGAAAAGCTCCTAGAATCCCAAGGTTGTTTTATTGTGTTAACAGACCACTCACTGTTTTTAAAGGTTGTTTGCATTACCAATGTTGCAGGCTTTTGGAGAGCCACAAAGTACTGATCAGCAAACCTCGTTCATACTGACTGACTGTGTAGCTAGGAAACAGTCACACACACCAGCTAGGCTACAAGCCAATTTACAAATGCTTAAATATATGTAGAAACAAGTAGTCGTCCTGTGGCACCTCAGAGACTAACAAATATATATAGCATCATGAGCTTTCATGGGCAAAACCCACTTCTTCTCTCATCTGAATAAGTGGGTTTTGCCAACGAAAGTTCATGATACTACATATTTTTGTTAGTCTCTACGGTGCCACAGGACTACTCCTTGTTTTCAAAGTTACAAACTAACTCACCTACCCCTCTGAGACTAAATATATGTAGGTCCATTTATAGGATGCAGGATTAGTCCTGAGCCTCCTCCACTCCCACGGTCGGTGCTCAGCCCTTAGCAGGCATATTCAACACTTTCTAGCATTCATCTCTGGGCCTGAACTCTCAGGTCCTCTGGGCAACAGCATGGCAAACTAGGTGCATCTGGCCCACTTCAGCGAGATGGAGGCTAAGCTGTGCTCAGCATTGTTGAATGTCCCAGTCACAAAGCAGTGTGCTAGCCCTTGTAGCAAAGGGGAACGGTGCCAGGTGGCACTAGGAGGCAGTGTCATCCCCTCACAGATTTGCAACCCAGGAGGCAGCAGCTCACTATAGAGATGCTCCACACACCAAATTTTCTCATGCCTACAGGATGACTGCATGGGGAGGCATCCCTGCAGACCAAGACCAAGCAAGAACCTGCAGGGTCCCAGCAGCCGAAGCAAGAGCACCACAGAAGTACTAGTCCCTTTTGCCATATTGCACTAGGAGCACATGTTCAGATGCTTGTCCCTATGACCCCTGAATCAGAGCCAGACCTAAGGTATGATGAATCAGGGTGGCTGCCCCAGGTTCCACGCTGTAGGGAACCACATGCTCCGGGGCTGGTGCAGCCACTAGCAGCTCCACTACCAAATTTTCTCATGCCTACAGCCCCACTACTAGCAGCCCCACTACCAGAACTTCCCCTCCCTTCTATGCCTTCTGCCTCACTGGACAGTCTTCAGTAGCTCCCCCTCTCTCCCAGTACCTACTATGGACCAGCTGTTTCTTGGCATCAGGAGGCACTGTGGGGAGGGAAGAAGAGCAAGGGGGAAAAGGGTACAGAACTGGGCAGGGCAGGCAAAGGCAGGATGGGGGCAGTACCTTGGGGGAAGGGGTGAAATGGGGACAGGCAGGGCCTGGTAGAGCTGAGAGGGGGAACACCCGCTAGTAGAAGAAACTTGGCACCTGTGTCTGGGACCCTGTACCCACCTCCCCCCCCAGGGACAGCCCTGCCTGAACACTTTCCTTTCTGCTTTCCAAGATGCAGTCTCCTAATTCTGTAGATACAATCAGCAATCTTTTTCGCTATATGTAAGCCCTTGCATTTGGCTGTATTAAAATACATCTTTTTGCTAATGGATCCAGTTTACCGAACACGTCAGATTAGTCTCTCTGCTGCCCTCTCCTCATTGTGATTTACCACTCTGCAAATCTCTGCATCATCAGACAAGCCTTAGACATCTGATAGGGCACATAACAATCCAACTGCTTTTTTTCCCCAATTGTTACATTGTCAACTATGGGGGGGGGGGGGGAAATCAGATCCCAGAAAGTTCTCTCTGCATTTTCAAAGCAAAAGAATTTAAGATTTCTCCAAGAAGGCTGCACTCACCTTACAGTAGTGATAATACCAAAAATCATTTTCTCCACTGAACTGGGTAAATGCCAACAAAGTACACAGCAGGCACTCGATCTCCATGCAGAAATTAAGTATAGCTGCAGAACTAAAACTATATCAGTGGGCACTGAACTAAATGCCTTGACACAGCTCTATATATAAACAAATTAGCTACAACAGTTACTTCTTTGTAAGGCATAGAGGCAGCAAGGGAGAAGATAGACAATGAAATCTACCAACAAATACTTCTGTTTCAAAATCAAATCCATATCACCTTGCTCTAAGGCTAAGCGTTTAATAGCTTTCCAATCAGGAAACGCATCTTCCTCTCTTCTGCTTCTTTCACAAAGAATAGTCTTTAATGTGTTATTATTGCTTACCCAGTTCTAAAAGATCAAGGTTTCCACTGTGCATTTTCGCAGTATTTCTCACTGTTGCACAACTACCAACACAGTTCCAACGAGCTAACAGTGGTAGCACTACTGTAACAAGAGGTATCTATCCTAAAACTTAACTTTATTTGATGTAAATTTGTGTTACTTGAATCAAATCGTGCAAACATGATTCGGTCCATTCTCATGTGGTATTCCCATTTGTGTTCAATGTCATTAAGCCTTTCATCCACACTAGTGCTGCACTTAATCACATTATCAACAGTGACCTATGGTAATGAATCCCTGAATTCCAAACTGTGCTGCACCTTGAGTAACTGTGAACTATCCTCTAGGACAGAGGTGGGCAGGAACGGATGGAGACAGCTCGTCAGGGTTAGCATGTGGCGGACAGCCAGATACATTATTTCTCTGAGCATCTGCAGGTATGGCTGCTCCCACTGGCCATGGTTAGCTGTTCCCAGACAAAGGGAGTTGAAGGAAGCAGGGTGGGCCAGACCATAGCCTCCTGCAGCTCCCATTGGTTGGGAACAGCAAACCACAGCAAATGGGAATTGTGAGTGTCCAGACCAGTGGACAGCCAGGTAAATGAAAGTACCTGGCAACCCGTCAACCACACCTGGCTCAGGGACCCACTTATTGCCTGCCCCAGCTCTAGGATAACACTTGTGCATTTAGAGAGATTGTGGAAGCAGGTCAAATTCCCAGAATTCCGCCAGATTCCAGACATCCCATGACAGCAAGCCAGCCTGTTTACCACTCGAATTCTATTCGGAGAAGATCTATGTACCCAGCGATAAGGACCCCGGTGAATACCACAATTTAGCTACACTACAACTCTCCCGCTTGCTCTTTACAAAATGGAACTGTACTGGTGGTGGAACAACTTGGGAAATTTTAAGAAAAAGGTCAGTGCAAACAAACAGTGGCGTAAACCACGTGAAATATTATTCTGGAAGGTGATTCAGAAGTGCAGAGATAACCAATTATGTCTAACCTTGATATATCATAGTTTGTGGCCTTCCCTTCTAGGAATTCCACAAACAAAAGCTATCCAACTTCCAAGACCTGTGTACACAGCTCCTCTTAGACCAGGGAAACTCAACATGAGGCCCGCGGTGCGGTTTGGGTTTACACAGGGTTCAACATGCGGCCTACGGGTGGGAGCCAAAACATAAGTCATCAATATAATTGTCTTCTGTTGATATGCGTTTTAGTAATTAAATTCCTAGACTGTTATTGCTCATTAAAAGTGCTGTCATAGGGGTGGAAATCGGGTAAATATTGCATTTTATTAATATCAGCAGAGCTGACAAATGAGGTTGTGTAGTCTTGCCTTAATCTTTGTATTCATGTCAGTGTGAAAGAAGTTATTTGCATGTATATGCAACCACAATTTAGGCTGCAGCCCTTGGCATGTGCTGTGAGTATCACTGTGGCCCGCAGGACTTCCAAAGTTGAGTAGCCCTGTCTTAGACAATAGGGTACTCTGTTTACTCAGAGAAATATAGCCCTAATCCTGAAAAGATTTCAATTAGAGTTTAAATCTGTAATCTCCAGTCTTCAATTTGACTGAGGCCTATGCCTAGGTTCCAAAAGGAGAAAGAAAGAGAGAAAACGAGGCTAAGTCTATACTGGCACTTTTCAGTACTGTAACTTTCTGGCTCAGAGGTGTGAAAAAACATCCCAGCCCTGAGCACAGCAAGTTACACCACTGTAAAACGCCAGTGTGACCCAGGCTACAGCGCTAGAAGCCATGCTCCAAGCATTGTTAGCTACTCCTTTCATAGAGCTCTCTCCTGGTGCTCATGCCATGGCCACACTTTCAGTTTAAAGCGCTGTGGCGTCTGCCACATTATAAAAACAGAACCCCATGATTCAACTGCATCCTTAGGAGACACCATCCACAGCCATTTTATAAAGCAGTTAACACCCATGCAAGTGAGAAGAGTTCACACAAAAAGCTGGTCTTCTATTTTAAAACAGAAATTGTTTCAGTTAAGTAGGCATGAATTCATAAGCCTACATCACCGGAATCAAAAAAGGTTGGCTACTGACTTCAATAGAAGGAGTAATCCGTTAGTGTCTCTGCTACTGAATTCCCCAGGCATCCACAAGACAACAGCATGTGGATTTGGCAGAGTTATGGTAAACAATTTAAGCCAAGTCTAAAACAAAAAAAAAGTACCACTTTAACTATCCTGTCCTAGTCAAAGCAGTACAACTGTTCTACTGTAGACATGTATCCATACATTTTATTCCTGCAAAGGAATTACCCACACCACTAAAAGCACGCATATAGGCTCCGTGTTGTACCTCTACAACTATATTAGTAATAAAAAATAAAATAAAATAAAATTTAAAAAAACCTGCACGCACAACTGAAATAATTATATCAGTATAAGGCCTAGTCTCTGCACAGGTTTTCCACTTGTAAGCACCAGGCAGTGGTGGGAAGGAGACACACAGGAAAGGGCTTAGAAATTATAAAAAATAATATTTTGTTTTAATTATACACCATCTTTTTATTTCAGTGATGATACAATGTATGTGCTGGAGTACGGTGGTGGTATATGGACAAGTATGGTGGTATATGGACAAATGCAGAACAAAATCCTCTGAAGCTGTTCGGGGCAGGAGCAGTCATCTAGTAGATGTGGCCTTAACATGACTGGCCTCATTTAAACATTTAATAAAAAAATAAAGAATGGACAGACGGAAAGAAACACTGCATATGCTTTATAACAGAACACCGAGCAATGAACATGGACAGTAGCAATTTCTATGGGTTACTGCAATATTTTTAAGCAAGGCTTTTCTGAAAATATATTAAATATTACAAAACATTTATAACTTTCATCCCAACCAGAAATGCAGTGCATGTTCATGTCAGCTAGCTGAGACACTATAGGAGGAAAACAATATCCTCCCATGCTAGAAACCATAAGACATGCACATTTTGCATATTACATTAAACATACAGATAGTGGTGGACAGTTTACTGTAAAATACACCCCAAGACATACAATCAAAATTACAGTTAAAAAACAGATTAATTAAATGAAATTGATGGACCTTTCATATCCATAAGACCTGATTACTCATTGTACCTGGCCATAAATATGGACAAGTGTACATGTCTAAACTTGTCCACAGGAACATTAAAAAAAAAAAAAAGGCTTTGCTAAATGTCTCAAATCTCATTCTGGGATTCTTCACCATACTCTTCTAAGATGTTATTTCATTTACCAATTAAAAATAGTTTAAACACTTCATATGTTGCATCAACAAAGATCTCTAAGTATGTGCAAACATATTTAATAAGCTGCCTTATAAAAACATGCATTGACATGGCTCTGAAAAAAACGAGCACGATTGGAAAATGTCCTTCAAGGGACTATAAAGTATTTTCCCTGTCAATTTAGTTACAGGACCCTGAAGAAGCATCAACCAGCAAAATTCAAACGCTCATACTGAAGATGGTAAGAGCGCCAGCATTCCAGATCTACGGGCTAGAATCTGAGTATTTAATATAAAACACAGAGAAGCAATATTAAAATCACTCCTAATACAAATCTGCACTTTGACCAGAAAACAGCCTGCATAAATGTAATTGGTGGGGAAAGCAAATCAACAATCCACTAAAATATGCACACTTTAAAAACTCACACACTACCACTTCCCTGGCTCAAATATAAAACAAAATGTAAAAGTTGCACAGCTGCAAAAGTAAGAGAGGGAGTTTGCGTGCATTGATTTCTCTCTCTAGCCGTCCTGTCTTTGGAAAATAATCTGAACAAGGCCGGGGAGGGGGGGGAAGGGAAAGGGAGATGGGGGGGGGGATGGGCAAATCAAGCCTTGTCATTTCAGAGCAGTCTACTCCCCCAAACATTCCCGAGCTTATTAAGGTGATTTTGTATGATTTAAAACAATCATGATCGTTTCTTGCTCGATCTGCACTGATTTCTGTTTCCAAATCTCTATTTTTAGCCCATCTTTCACCAAGTGCTTTGAAACCCAGGAATTATCTCTTGGCACACGCAATGTAGTGACCCCACGAAACCGGCAAACACCCTGGCAACTTAGAAGTCCAACTAATTTCAGTATATATTTAAAGCAAAAACAAAACAAAACAAAACAAACCTCCTCCCCTCCCCCAATCCCCCATGTATTTCAACCTTAGCAGATCACTGCGCATCTCTCCCGGGATTGCAAGAAGGTCCAACGAAATCCCAACTAATGCAAACTTACTGGCAATTTCAAGCTGTTTCCCACTATAAAATCCATTCCAGAGTGGTGCAAAAGGGGCTTCCGAGCGCGGCCGCTCTGCAGCAAGAAGCTCAGCCTGCTGTCCATGTGCTCGCAAGAGCACGCGCTCCGCGCTCGCCTCAATAGAACGTTGTGCTGGCAAGAGGCTCTGTGACGTCACTGCCCCCCCGCAGCTGATCCTGCCCCGCAAGCTGCAGCCTTAGGCGGAGCGGATTGATTAGCGCCTCCGCCTCCAGCACCGGGGACGTGCAAAAGGAACGGGAGGGAAAGGTCAGAGCTGGAACGGAGGGATCCTGCCAATTAGGGGCCCCAAAACTGTAGCATAAAAGCGGAGAACAGAGCTAGCAGCTTTTCCTGCACTAACCTCTCATCCTCAAGCATCCCAGGGCAGGAGTGCCATGAAAACCCACATCCAGCACCTAGATCATGTTGGATCCAGCCATATTTTGACCCCCAGTCTCCAAATTCAAATGCCTGAATAGACAGAGTTGCTGTTCTTATTATGCTTCAAAATAGGAGTGTTATTGACACGTGCTAATATCATAGACTCATAGACTGACCGAACTGGAAGGAGCCTAGAGAGCAGGGAGGAAATGCTGTGGGCAGGAGGTGCTCCCCAGCAGCTAGTGGGAAGACTGGGGGGCATTGGAGCCCCCAGCAGGGTTTCCTCTCCCCCCCACCCCAGCCGCCTGCCCCACACACACACTCTCACACTCACCAGCAGCAGCCTGGGAAGCCAAGTAAGGCAGCCCCAGCTCACTTCGCTCTCCCAGTGTATTGCTCTGGGCAGTGGTTTTCAAACTGTGGGCCATAGAATGTCAGGCACTGGGTCTCATTGCTGGAGGGTGATCAGGTGACCTGTGGGGGTGCTAAGGCAGCTGCCTGGCTGTCCTGGCACCACAGATTGTGCTGCACCCCAGAAGCTGCCAGCAACAGGCCTGGCTCCTGAGGGAGGAAGCGTACAGGGCTTCACGCACTGTGCCTAGCACTAGCTCTGCACTGCCATTGGCTGGGAACCTGCTGCTGGCTCCTTCTGGGGTGCACCGTGGTCTGTGGCAGGGCCGGACGGAGGCAGGGGCGAGCCGGGCAGCTACCCAGGGCGCCAACCCACGGGGGGCGCCTGATGGCAGCTGTAAGGGGCGCGCAGTGTCCCTTACAGCTGCCATCAGGAGCTGCGCGCCTGGCTCCCACGGCGCCGGACAGCAGCGTCCTTGCCCCCACGGCTGCGGGGCCCTGCACAGCCTGGCGCGTGCCAGTGGTCGTGGCCAGCACGCGCATGCGCCGTGCGCCCTGGGGGCGGGCCCGCGCCCCACGGGTGGGCCCGTGCCCCACGGGTGGGCCTGCGCATGCGCCCTGCACCCAGGGGCGGCGCCGCACACCCGGGCTCAGGGCGCCAAATGGGCTCGGGCCGGCCCTGGTCTGTAGTGCCAGTAGAGGCAGGAAGCTGGCCTTAGCACCCCCGCTGCACTGCTGACCAGCAGCCGCTCAAAGTGAGCTCCCCCTCCCCTGAAGCCCCTGAGTGCGGAGCCCCTCCTACATCCCAAAGCTCTCATCCTCAGACCTACTCTGGAGCCCCTACATTAGTCAAATTATGTTGGGTTGCTGGCATCAACAATTTTCTTCAACTGGTCATGAAAAAAAAAGTTTTAAAACCACTGCTCTCAGAGAGGGGGAAAGGACCACCCCCTATACTCAACGGCAGCTGGGGCTGCCTTGCTCCACTTCCCTCTGCTTCCCGTGAGTGCAGTTTATTCCAGTGTACAAGCATCCTGACAGGAAGTTTTTCCTAGTGTGTAAGCTAAACCTTCCTTTCTGCAATTGAAGCCCATTTCTTCTTGTTCTGTCGTCAGAAGTTAAGGAGAATATTTTTTATTCCCTCCTTCTTGTAACAACCTTTTAGAAACTTGAAAGCTGTTATCATGTCACTTCTCAGTCTTTTCTCTTCCAAATTAAACAAACCCAATTCTTTCAGTCTTCCTTTATAGGTTTTTGTTGCTCTTCTCTGGACCTTCTCCAGTTTCTCCACATATTTTCTGAAATGTGGGACACATTGGACACAGTACTCCAATTAAGGCCTAATCAGTGCAGGGTAGAGCAGAAGAATGACTTCTCCTGTCTTGCTCACAATACTCCTATTAATGCACCCCAGAACGATGTTTGCTTTTTTTGCAACAATTTCATACTGTTCATATTTAGCCTGTAGTCCACGATGACCCCTAGATCCCTTTCTGCAGTACTCCTTCCTAGACAGTTGCTTCCCATTCTGTATGTGTGAAACTGATTGTTCTTTCCTAAGTGGAATATTTTGCATTTGTCCTTATTGAATTTCATTCTGTTTACTTCAGACCATTTCTCCAGTTTGTCTAGATCATTTTGAAGGATAACCCTATCCTCCAAAGTACTTGCAATCCTTAACTTGGTGTCATCCAGAAACTCTACAAGTGTACTCTCTAGTCTATGCAAGGGGTGGGCAAATACCTGCCCTTGGGCCAGATACAGTCCAGCAGGGTTAGACCCTGGATGGCCACCACTACTATATTTACCTGCACCTCCACAGGTATGGGCGATTGCAGCTCCCATTGGCTATAGGCTGCCATGTAAAGCCAATGGGAGCCACGGGAAGCAGTATCCCAGTCTGCACTGCTTCCTGCCATCCCATTGACTAGAACAGCAATCCGTAGCCAACAGGAACTGCAATTTTTGGAACATGCAGAGGTGCAGGTAAATATAGAGGCCACATCCCACCAGGGCCTAACCCTGATGAACTGCCATCGTTTTATTGTCCACACCTGCTCTATGCCATTATCTCAGTCTGTAGTGGGGAACCTTTTTTTGTGTTGGGGACCACTGAACCACAAAAAAAAAAAAAAATCAATTGGGGG
>CM057846.1:15492974-15504236 GCA_030068395.1 Apalone spinifera
CCAAGGCAGGCTAGATCCAGCCCATTGAGAGGCTTTTGCCCACCCCTGCGCCAGAGGGATGAAACACAAGAGTCTAATCCTCAGGTGATCCCTCTCCTATCACCCATTTCTAGACAAACAGAGGCTAGGGACACCATTCCTACCCATCCTGACTAATAGCCATTGATGGACCTAACCTATCTATGAATCTATCTAGCTCTTTTTTGAACCCTGTTAAAGTCCTAGCCTTCACCACATTCTCTGGCTAGGAGTTCCACAGGTTGACTGGAACCGCTGTGTTCCAGAGGTTGACTTCTCTCCAGAGAAGGAGAGAAAGAAAAGCTGATGACACAGGCGGTGAGAAGGAGAGGCGGGTTGTCCACAGGAGTAGGAAAGGCAGAGAAAGGAGCAAACGTTGGCTGGGAGAGATGACATTTTGATCTGGATGTACAAGGGTCAGTGTAATCCCATGACAATCAGTGCTGTGGTACCAGTCCCAAATCTGAGATCCTAATCTAACATAATGGAGGGATGTCCATGAAGAAATGACTGAGAAGTCATAGATATGACACTGCAGTTAGGGACGAAGATCTGATTCTTTGGGCTCTAGGAAGATGGTGACGTATTAAAAAGCAGGTTAAATGCTGTGGTTTCAGAAAGCATCTGACATTCTGTTGCTAAGGTACTAGGCCTATATTATATCAGCCCATGGAAACTCTAGAAACAATGGAGAAACTTTCTTTCTCCTTTCATTGGTGCTAGAAGGGATCCTATCTTCCTATTCCTCAGGCCTTGTCTCCACTGGCACATTTTGTCACCAAAAACTGCCTTTTGGCAACAAACCAGTGAGAGCATTTATACTGCAATGTGACTTTTGTCTGGAAAAACACCCAATTTTGGTGACAAAAGACTTCTAGCCTTGCAAAATATGTTTTTCTTTTCTCCTCCCTTTATTGTCAATAAAGAGCCAGTGTGGACTCTGCTGTTTGTTTTGTCCAGAGAAACCCACAATGCCTGCCCTGATGGCTGTGCTCAGTGTTTTGTGATTTCTCCTGCACTGCAGGCATGCGCCCCAACCCTTTCAAAGCTGAGTGAGCTGCTCCATTTGGGGAACAAAGGAAAAGAGCAAATCCTTGGGATGCTTCTGTTCTGCCCTGATAGGACACAGCAGCATGCAAACTGCTGTTGCCAGGGGAGGGGAACAGATGTTGTGCTGCTTTGACATTCCTCAGCATGGAGAGCTCACAGTAGCTGAGAATGCTGTGGGAGAACTTGGAGGGAATCCCAAGAAGCTGTGCTTTCCCACACCACTGAACAGTAGGACGCTTACCCACAGTGCTTTGCTCTATCTGTCAACGACAGGGGAGCTAGCAATGTGGCCATGAAATGTTGACAATGGGAGGCAGAAAAAATAGTTTGATTGGTTTTCACTTTTGCATGTCGACAGCGCTTTTGTCGCCAAACATTCCCAGTGTAAACATAGCCTGAAAGTCAGACCTCTTTGAGTCTTGCCCCCAACCCCTCAGTTTCCTACTCTCAACATTGGACTATAGAGAGGACTGAGCCAATTACTCAGATAATTGTAGCTGATGTCTCAAGCTGTATCATGATTCACCTTAATCACCATTAAACAGATCAAAACAGAAATAACAAGTAATGAGATGAGAGCTGCAGTTTCTAAAAATACAAGCACATTCTTCCCATCAGATCTAATTAGATTTGCCAAAAATCACTGTGCATTGATCTGCAATTTAAACAGTATGTTGATTACAAATTTCCATGATAGACATGATTATACAGATACTTGACTAGACTACGAATTAGCCTCTTCAATGGAAACGCTTAGTACATTTTTTCAGCACTCTTCCACAGACAGCTTTTAATCCTAAAATCAACACACAATACAGTTGTTTAAGGTTTGCTTGGATTTCTATTGAGCATCCAGCAAAGAAGCTAGGCAGCCAGAGTATTCATGTTGATCATTAGTCTTTGTTAATATCAACAGCTCATGTTGAACCACCCATCTAAGCAAACTGTCGTCTGCTCTAGGAAAAGATCTTTCATCCGCAAGGAGGAAAGCTTTTTTTATGTCATGCTGCCTAGCCCTATCTCAACAGTGATGTGTAGAAAAAAAGTCCTTTGTAAAAACAAACATAGCATAAATATAACATAATTCCAGATAACTGATGCCTCACACATGTTATGCATTGTTAATTGCATTCTCTCCAGCATCCACTCTCTATGCTCAGAATCTAGATGGAATGTTTAATTTCTGTTCTCAGACCACAGTGTTAAAGTCATGCTGCTTCTCTGTACATCACTGTTCATGTCAAATGATCATGATGCATACAAAGGAATGGTGATGAGAGAAATCAGATCAGGGTATGTTTTTAGGGTGTAGAGCCACATTTCTGCAACACAGGACTTCATAAATTGGGAGTTTCAAACGCAGTTAGCATTGGCCTAGCTCTGCTCCCACTGAAATCTGAGAGCTTTTGAAAATTCTGCCTGGAAAGGTTGAGCAGCCAGGAGAGTTTAACATACCCAGAACAATGGCGGGTAGTACTTTTTTTTTTTTTTTACTAATCTCCTGAGCTACCATTCCCATGGATATAGATATTTTCAGCTTGAAACCCCTTATTGCCTTTGCCTGCAGAGTTGCAGAGATGTCAACTAGCCCATCATTATTTTGCTCTTGATGCTAGTTAGGTCATAGTGCAATTGTGTCAAGCTTTGGGGCATATTTTCTGATTTGTTACTTTGCAGGTGTACGGCTGGAGGTCACACACAATACTGAGATTATAGATTTAGGAAAGCAGAAATGGAATACGTAATTTCATCTCTAATCAAGCACATTAATACTGTAAATATATCCAGTGTGTGGATAAATACTGATACCCTTATAAGAAGGCACAGAAAAAATCCATTCTAATCTACAAAGGCCTGGGAATCATAAAGTTCTTCCTCTTCTCCAAAATAATATAAGGGAAAATGTTTTTCAATAACGTTATAATTTTACAGAAAGGGGAAATTTAATCACAATACGTTGCACAAATGATTTTGCTGTCAATAATCCTTTTATAAGTTATTCATTACAGCCTTTCAAAACAGTCTTGAAAATGTACCATTTAGGCACAATACAATAATATTATCTCACTTTTTAACATAATGATTAATGATAATGAAAAAGCCTAATAGGGTTTTACTTGCACTCAAAGAAAAATATTACTCTCCTTAAATGAGAAAGGAATTTTGCAAGGCTGAATTCATATTGTAAAACAGCATGATTTATCAACATAATATGATTTCATGTCTTGGAATCCATTCTGAATCTCAATGTCTACAGTCAATAAGTGATGAATAAATAACAATTAGCAACTGATGTTAATTTTTATTCCTTGGCAGTGAATAAAATTAAAGGTGATTAAAGTAGAAAAAGAATATTTTGGGAATAAACATTGCTGTTGCTCTTTCAAAGCTGGGTTTTAACTGTAGTATAGCATTGCAGGGTCCTGTTTAACAGTTCATAGAGTGACTTAACTTCAGATCGTGCACAGTCCAGCTCTGGATTCTTTATAAGAACAGCCATACTGGGTCAGACCAAAGGTCTATCTAGCCCAGTATTCTGGCTTTTGATGCCAGTGCCAGATGCTATGAGGGAATGAAGAGAATCAATAATCATCAAGCGACCCATCCCGAGGTGAACAAATCTCAACAGTAAAATATTAGGGGTGCTGTGGGCCCCGCCCACACTCCAGCCAGGCTCCGCTCCACTCAGCCTAAGGATGTTAAGAGGCAGGTAATCGATATAATTTGTATCGACTACGCAATTAGTTGATAAGGGAAGGCGTATGTCCCGGCTCGTGCCAGTCCAGGAGCTACCCCTGCTGCAGTTCTGCAGTTTAAATGTAGTTGGAGCCAGGTGCACAAGCTGGGACAGAGCCGGGACTGCTACGGCTCTGCATTTTAAATGTAATAAGAGCTGCTCTGGCAGAAGCCCCTATTTGTGGCGGTCTGGGCTGGCCGAGAGCAGAGGCTGCTTTGTGGCAGCCTCCCCTACTCTGCCCCCCACTGCCTCTAATAGAGGTAGCAGCATGGGGAAGGATGGGCAGGTGGCATTGCAGAGACGGTGCTGGGGGAAATCAGCTTTTAAGTCAGTTCCCCTCCCCCCCAGCACTGGCTCCTGCAAGGGGGAAAGTGATTAGTGGACTGCTTGACTACTTGCTTACATCCCTACCGCAGCCCTAACCCCACTTTGCCCAAGGTCCTTCTCCCCATTTAGCCCCCCTCCCCACCGCATCCCTTCTCTCCCCTCGCAGATTTGCTACATCCCTACTAAGTCCCACACCCTTACTGCCCTGCTAGGCTCCCTGCCTGCAGCGAGAACTCCACCTTCCTCCTCACTCCCCCACCAGGGCCCACCCGCTCACCTACCTAGCTTGCTACTTAGCTTGCTACTCACCTTCTCACTCCCATATCTGCTGCTGGCCTGCCACTCAACTCCTCGCCCCTGCCTCCTGCATTTGCCGCTGGCTCGCTGCTCAATTCCTCACCACCTCCCGCTCCCACCCATTGCTGGCTCACCACTCACCTCCTCACACCCTCTCACCCACCAATGGCTTGCTGCTCACCTCTTCACACATACCCCATCCGCAACTGGCTTGCTGTTCATCTCCTCATCCCCCTTCACCCGTCGCTGACCTCGCCACTCACCTCTCTGCCCGCCACCAGCTCACTGCTCACCTCCTCAACCCCTATCTGTTGCTGGCTTGTCGCTCACATCCTGACCCTTCCCCATCCCTGCCACTCACCTCCTCACCCCACTACCAGCCTTGTCACTCACCTCCTCCATCCCCATCCACCACTGGCTTGCTGCTCATCTCCTCATTCCCCCCACTGCTCACCTGGCCACTCGCCTCCTCATCATCTCCATCTGCCACTCATCTCCTCACCTGAATATTGGGACATATGGTGTTAAACAGGTTAAATATTAGGATAGTCTTGATTTAATTAGGACATCTGGTCACCCTCTCCATCCCATCACAGCTTCTGACAAACAGAGGTTAGGGACACCATCCTGGCTAAAAGCCATTGATGCACCTATCCACCAGGAATGTAACTAGTTCTTTTTAGAACCTTATTATAGTGTTGGCCTCCACAACATCCTCTGGCAAGGAGTTCCACAGGTTGACTGTGCATTGTATGGAAAAAATACTTTTTTATTTCTGTTTGTTTTAAATCAGCTGCCTATTAATTTCATTTGGTGACCCCCTTGTTCTTGTATTATGAGGAGTAAATAACACTTTGTTATTTACTTTTTCCACACCAGTCATGATTTTATAAATTTTCAAAGCCAAAAATTTCCAGTCTTCTTCATCTCTTCTCATATGGCAGCCATTCTATACTGCTAAACATTTTTGACAGCCTTTTCTGAACCTTTTCCAATTCCAGTATGTCTTTTTTGCGATGGGGAGAGATCTGAATCATCTACATGTGGTATTCCAGATACAGGCATATCATACATTTATATGGAGACAACATGTTTTCTGTCTTATTACCTATCCCTTTATTACTAACATTGTTTGCTTTTTTGGCTGCCCCAGCACATCGAATGGATGTTTTCACGGAACTATCCAATGACTCCAAGATCTCTGTTTTCCATTGTGCATTACTTTGGTTTTATCAACATTTAATTTCATCTGCCATTGTGTTTCCCAGTCACCCAGATTTGTGAGATCCTTTTGTAGCTATGCAGTCTGCCTGGGGCTTAACTATCTTGAGTAGTTTTGTGTCATCTGCAAATTTTGCCACCTCAAATATTGTCTAGCATGTTGTCCCGTTTCATTTTCTGACCTGAAATACATCAGGACTGTCTTTTCAAATGCATGCTTGATAGACATCATTGCTTTGGAACAGTCAGGTTGCACGTATACATATATATATATATATGTATACGTGCATATATATATATATGTATATATATATATGAGGTATACTGGATCTTTTTTACTGGATATTTGTGGGGCAAATATCAATGAAAAATATAAAGACTAGAAATATCAAGGGAAAAGGTAGGCAGGAAAATAGGAAACAGTGTGGCTGAGGAAGATGCATAGATCCTGCTCCTGCAATTGGAGCCACAACAACAGATCCTTGTGCTTGCCTGTAGCCCCACAGGATAATCCATGCTGCAAAACAAGGTACTACATTATAAATGAGACTTGCACAGACTCAAGAGATCTCCCACAGAGCTATGACTGCAGGATTTATTTGGGAACTTAGTCTGAGGCTACATCTACATTACAAGTGCTTCAGCTGTACAACTACAGCTCTGCTGCTCTAGTGAAAACACTTGCTACCAGAACAGAAGGGGGTTTCCATCATAGTAGTAAATCTGCCTCTCCGAGGTAGAGGAGGTACATCTACACAGCAGGGCAAAACTTGAATTAAGCTATGCAACTTCATCTATGTCAATTACGTAGCTGAAGTCGAAATAGCTTAATTTGACTTGGTGCTGTCTACGTAGCAGGAAGTCGAAGGAAGAACTCTCTTCTTTTGATTTTCCTTATTCCTCATGAAATGAGGGTCACAGGAGTTGGAGTAAGAAGTTCTCCAGCTCGACATTATTTCAAAATAAAGGCTTGTATTAAGAACGCACACTATGTTATTTCAGAATAACATAGACGTACCCTAGGTCAGCAGAAGAATCCTTCTGACAAACTAGCGGCATTTGCGCTAGGGGTTAGATTGACCTAATCACACACACAGAACCTGACATTTTTCAGTTTTACATGTAGACCAGACCAGAGTAACACATCACACAACTCTCTTTATCCTCCATCCAGTGAAGACTCCTGTAGTAACAGTGGAGCTATGGTCACACAAACTCCGAACCTTCACAATGGCTGTGTAAAGTATAGTACCTAGATTTTTTTCTGCCTGCTATTTCTGTCCTCTTTCATCATGGGTATATTATCATGAAAGAAGTCAATGGGGCTAATTAGTTTCCCGCAGGGAATTCTGCTGTATTAATTTCACTGCTTGAAACTCTTTGTTATCCAGTCAGATTGCTCCATTTTTACAGCTTATATTTTAAAACTTCTTCAGTTTTAAGCACCTAATCCTTTTTTCCCCTTTTTGATCCTACAGTGAAAACATAATTCCATATAATTGGAACAGTCATGTTTTAGCTAGAAATAATACTTGGTTTTGTGAGAAAAAGCTCTTGACCACCCTTGATGGGGTAGAGCTGGTGGTCATGGTACATATAGGTACCAATAACATAGGGAAAGGTAGCAGAGAGGCCAAATTTAGGTTGCTACGTAAAAGATCAACATCCAGGACTTCCATGGTAGCATTTTATGACGTGCTTCTATTTCCATGTGCATGGCTAGTTAGGCAGGAAAAACTGCAGAGTCTCAGTGCATGGATGAGATGATGGTGGTTGAAGGCAAAGGTGAAAGGAAGCTGGTGCACCTGGTATGTTTTGCCAGTAAGAAAGTGTGTGTCTAGGGAAGCTGCAGGTGAAGGCACATGCACTCCCAGCCAACCTCCCCCCAGCAGTGTAGGGCTCCCAGTCTGTCCTGCTGACCCTGTACTGGCTGGATGCAGCGCAGGTGTATGCTGCCCTGTAGCGTGCAGTTCCTGTGGGGAAAACAGTGGCCGAGGGTTTTTGTGTACTGCCTTGCCTGCAGGTGCTGCCCCCACAGCCATAGCTCCCATTTGGCTGGGAACAGGAGTAGCGTGGGGCAGGGTAACCAACTGGGAGCAGGACTGCCCCAGCCCCGAGCCCCTCCCCTCGCATTCTCCCCTACACCCCAACCCCTGCCCTGTCTCCTGCAACCCTAACCCAACATCTTTGCTCTGAGCCCCCCGATACCCCAACCCGCTGTCCTGAGCCCCCCACATCCCAACCCCTTCTCCTGAGCCCCACAATGCTAAGAAATTAAAATTTCTTTCACCCCTGGTTGAAGGAGGGATTTACATTGACTAGAAAGTGGGGAACTTTTTGGGAAAGGAAGAGCTAATACTGGGCTCCACCTAAACCAAAAGGGCACCAGATTGCTGGCATGTAAAATTAAAAAAAGTTATAGAGGAGTTTTTAGGTTAAGCGCTGGGGGAAAGCCAATAGGTGCAGAGGTGCACACAGTTTGGACAGAGATATCCCCTAGGACAGAATTTGTTAAAAGGGATACTCCATATCCTAGCAAAGTGGAGAGGATAGAAGTTGATAAAGTACAGATAAGAACTGAAGAAAAACAGTCACATGAAGCAGACATAACATATGTTAATATTTAGCTAAGTACTTATGTACGAAAGCTAGTAGTCTAAATACTCAGACCTTGTCTACACTATGCTGGGGATGCTGCAGCGATCAATCCATCGGCCGTCAATTTATCGCGTCTGCTTAGACATGATAAATCGATCTCTAAGCACTCTCCTGTTGATTCCTATATTTCGCTAGGATGAGAAGAGTAGTCAGTGTCTACAGTAGAGCAACCCCCACTGACTTTACCACACACAAGATACTGTGGTAAGCGTGTTGACCAGCTGTACTCTTTATGTAACTGAAGTAGATTGATGGCGTGACAAGGCCTACCAAGAGAGAACTTGAGTGCCTGGCGTTATATGGGGATATTGATGTAATACGCATCACAGAAACTTGGTGGAAATAATGATCAATGAGACACAATAGTACCAGAGTACAAAATATAGAGGAATGACAAATACAGGAAAAATCTTAAATTACTCTAGCTGCACCATCAAATCTATATGGATAGAAATTCCATGGGTGAATGATAAGGCTATAGCAGTAGGAATATACTTACAACCACTTGACCAGGATGACAATTGTGAAAAGCTCAGGGATATTAAGATATTAATAAAAGAAAACTCATTAACAATAGAAGATTTCCACTATCCCCATGTTGACTGGGTACATGTCACCTAAGGATGGGCTGCAGAGATAAAATTGCTAGACACCATTAATGACTGCTCCTTGCAGCAGCTCATCTTGAAATCCTCAAAGGGAGAAGCAATTCTTGATTTAGATCCAAAGGAAGCAAAGAATCTGGTCCGAGAGCTGAAGCACTCAGCAATAATGACCATAATGTAATTAAATCTAACTTTAAATTTAATTTTAAATTCCCTGGGATTCGAGGGGGGGGAAGGAGAATACCAGAGAAGCCTACCACAATAGCATTAACGTTCCAAAAAGGGAATGGCACAAAAATAAGGAAGATAGTTAAACAGAAATTTAAAGGAACTCTCACAAGAATAAAATGTCTGCAAATGGCATGGAAACATTTTATAAGAGGCTAAAGCTAAAACTAAATGTGCACCCCAAATGAGAATTCAAAAAATAAGAGGACAAAAAAAAAATGCCACGATGACTAAACAATGAGTAAAATCATGACAAGTGCAGAGAAAGGCGAATCAAAAACAAATTGCAAACTGGGAAGGTTTTGCACTGAAAATTATACAGACAAAATGTCAAGATTATCATATTTCATGACCTAACTTTCCCTCCCAGATCCATATAGAAGAAGAGATAGGTTTACAGGGTGTGTATACAATTCAAAGCACTGGCTGTGAAATGAAAAGTCTGGTCCTTAACCATTGAAATCAGTGGGAGTTTTTTGCACAGATTCTAGTCTATAGGGAGGAGCATTGGGAACAAACAACACACAGATGTAATTGCAGTTTGGTTTCTATAACACAGAAAGTGATCTAAAGCAAAATGATTTGATAGTTACAAATAAATAACTTTAGGATAGAGGGTGTAGGATCCCAAAAGCTGGCAACAGAACACTCACTGTTCATATACAGCACCTAATGTTCTATAAATCTTTATTTTGCCACTAAAATTAACTTTGCAACAGTCTGACTTCCCAGTGTGGCCGAGGTTGGGCAAACTGAAGAGGCTGTATGCTTGGCTCCTGTATAGAAGGGTGGAAAAGACCTTAGCATCACTTAGTAGTGACTGCATACTAGGAATGTGAAAATGTAACCATGTACACAGTTAACAGATGAGTCTAGGCTCATTGGTTAATGTGCACGGTTACACTCAGGCTCCTGGTATGTGCGGGGAGCTGGTTTAATAGCCAGCTCTCCATGTGCACTGGCTCCTGGGGAGCCACCTGCCACCCTACTTCCCCAGCACGGGGGATGGCGGGGGAGGTGGCAGCTACTATGCACAAGGTACTAGCTTTTAGGTCAGCTCCCCACGCACACTCCCTCCACCCAACTCCCAGCCCATGCAGCACTGAAGCAGTAGGCACTGGTTCCCGCCTGCCTGCCCACCTGTGTGTAACTGCTGACATTTTTCAGTAGTTACACAATTACTTAACTAAACACATTTTAACATCCCATTCCCTATTACATATAGGGAGTACCTATCACTAATAGATTCTGACCAAAGGCTCACCCAATCCATGTTCTCAACTGGATGGAACATGACTCTGACCCTTTCATTATATTATTATTTACAATTTACTTAGTGACATTTTTACATTGTGTCTTTTCAGCCAATCATCATACTTTAGAATCATAGAGCTGGAAGAGACCTCAGGAGGTCATCAAATCCAGCCCTCTGCCCAAGGCAGGACCAATCCCAACTATGACAAAATACTTACTTTTGCTTCACATGAGTATAGCCAGAATAACTCATTCTCTGATCTTTCCAGATCTCTTGAGCTAAGTAGGTTTAGGCATGGTATGTTTCAAAGAGAAAGCAAGTGGTGGTGTTTCAGTAAGCAGTGCTTTCCCCTCCCCCCCCAATCATTCTTAAATCTATACTACAGCATAGCTCTAAGAGGCACAGAACAGCTGGAGGTGCTGCTTCCTGTCTAACCTAAACACTGGATACGCATGGTAATTAAAAATCCCATTAGAGTAAATTGGTGAGTTATCTTCAGTATCCTATCTTAATTCCATTCCATTCTACCTACCTCCAGATCTCCATTTAATGTATATTTGGACACATTATTCTTCACTTCAATTCCCTGAGCTGTTATGGAATATTATCGGACGCCATGGCCCATGAGGCGAATGGCCAGTATAGAGGTTGGGGATTGATCTCTATATACATACACAATGAGATTTTCAAAAGATCAGTGTTGTCCCAGCTGTTTCAGTGGAAAGTGGTAATAAACTGCCATTGATTTTAATGAACACTGGAGAACAGCCAGTGCATTTGAGAATTCTAAGCATGTGTCCTAAAACATGATATGATGATACATATTGATAACTAGAAGATTTACTGGGCATTGCTCAGGTCGTTCA